>LPNX010317586.1:130014-172125 GCA_001517045.1 Pseudotsuga menziesii | reverse complement strand
ATTTTGGGGACGCTGGGAAACGTTTCCCCAGAAGCCCCCGAGCCCCCGGGGCGCAGGGAGCGAGGGGGGCGCGTCCCCGACCCTAGGGGGCGAGTCCCCGTGGAACACTGTAATAAATAGAAAGACTTTGGAGGTCCATGGTGTGTCATTTTAATGCGTGGATGAGTATTGTCACTGGTATATCAGGTAACTTTATTGTTGCTTTTTGCTTTGCTAATTGTTGTGATTTATCTAGCCTTGGAGACAGTGCCTATAAACTCATAGGGTAAATGATTCTAGTTTGATTTCATTTACTATGTTTATGCTCATAGAGATCTCGAAGTAGCATGCCGTAGTCAGTTATTCTTCATGCTCTTTTAATTTTTGTTTGTAGAAGTACCAGATTTAATCCTCTTTTTGCAAGTATTGTCAGTGATGTAGGCTTCCTAGCTTGGTGGAGTGGATGATCTCGGTTGACTCTCCAATTCTTCAAGCACTTTTAAGAAAGACATAGTGCCTACGCTGGAATCCATAGATCTAGATATTTGGCTTGAGATTTTTCCTTCTTCCTTCTCTCCTTCACATTCAAAATTAAAGTTCTTTTCTTCTTAGTTACTTTTGTATGTGCTTAAGTAAATTAGTTTACTTTTTTAAAAGAACATGTAAAGGGCTGATTTATTTAAGTACAATGCTGGATCTAAGTCTTAAAGATTTACTTTTAGTAGATCTAGATTGCTTAAGTACCTAAGTTTATTGTATATTTTTCGAGAAAACATTTCATGCTTTTAACGCTTTATTTGGCACATTTGGTGCATTTTAGGTGGCTGGTTATTATCTTTTAATGAATAGACAAGAGGAGGAGCTGCCAAAAAATCAAAGATCCAACCCATTCAAGACCTCTTGAGCAACATACCTTGATCCTTGTCTACTTCTTAAAACTTGTAAGCCTTTGGACCCGGATCTGTAAGGACCAAAGGCGTCCACCTGAAAATATTGTAAAAAATAAGTAATAAAGGAAAAGCAAGTGGGCTTTCCAAGTGCCTGCACCCCATCTCCCTTAGGGGATTTGTGTCGCCTTCTTGATGGTTTGCTTTTCTTCTTTGTATCATTATTTTTACTGCTAACCTTAGATTAGTTTATTTTTTTGCTTTTAGTTAGTTTTCTTTCAGTTTCATTACAAGTTGCAGAGTAACAAACCTGGCCTTGCTTTCCCGAAGTATCGAAAGGGAAAAGAGATTCTCGACCTTTAGTAATTAAAAAAACATTTGTTTATCTTTGCATTTTGCTTTTCTTTAACTAGAATAAACATTTGGCTTTTTTCCGTGTATGCTATATCCATCGCAGGCTTGCCTGATCTTTGGAATATCCAAAAGTGAAAGTTTTAACATTTTACAAGTTTTCACATCTAACTAAAAACCCGCACTTAATTCAAATCAATCCCCTTTAACAGACGGAAATCCGGCTTCGCAATCTTCGCCATTTGTGGGCAAAGTTTGCAGTGAAGCGGGAACCACTAGATAGTGACCATGGGGCCCTGTCAAGCTACACCCTCGTTTGGTTTAGTGTTGGACACACCACCGTGACTCTGATCTAGCTCACATTTCACGTGTAAAACCACACTTGGTGAATCCAGACTTGTTCCCTGTACTCACGGGTATATCGAGAGCCCCCTTTCCCTCCAATCCACTCATCATAATAAATAAAACTATCAAGAAGCATTCACACAACATCTCCTTTTTAAACAACAATTTTGTGACTCCATTGGCATTGGTCTACCTTTACAAACTATTTTGCTTAAAACAATTGTGTCATGATTAAACCTACTGTGTGCTTCTATTTTTAATTTCGTTGTCATTGCTTTCTTGTTTCAGCAATTCATTTTCAAACTCCTAAGTAACTTCACATCTGTAATTAAGAACACTTAAGAGCCTTAGTAACTCTATTGTAGTGACTACCCACCTTGGCTTCGTTATGAGTTAACCTAAACGAAGGAGTCCAGATTAGGTGACAACGCTTGACTCGAGACTTGCCCCTAAGGACGCACCCAGTGGTTTGAAGATTTTTGCCACGCTAACCCCAAGGTGCATGAAAGGCGGCAACTGAGCACTGAAAGTGCTCAAGGAGATAATGACTGGTTTGTTTTCTTTTGGTACAGACCATCACAGTCTATGCAAAGGGTGCGCCTTGGGAAAGTATGCCAAGGCTGCATTACCCAGAAGTGTTAACAGGTCCAAAGGGATCTTGGATCTAATCCATTCAAATATTTGTGGAACATGTTAGCCGTATCTATTGGAGGATATAGCTATTATGTGTGCTTCATAAATGACCATTCTAGGAAGATGTGGATCTATTCCTTGAAGAGCAAGGAATCTGGAGAGGTTCTTAGATGGTTCCAAGAGTTTAAAGCTCTTGTGGAATACCAGACCGGGAAGAAGATCAAGGTGCTCAAAATAGATAATGGAGGCGAGTACACCTCGAAAGCCTTCAAGGAGTTCTATGCGGATGCTGAGATCAAAAGGGAGTTGACAATCCCATATGACCCGCAACAGAATGTAGTCTCTAAGAGGAAGAACAATGATCATTGGGGCAGCGAAGGCTATGTTGCATGATCAAGATCTACCTATGTTTTTATGGGCAAAAGTTTGCAACATTGCAGTTTATTTGCAGAACAGGGGTTTGCACAAAGTATTGGGGAAGATTACTCCTGAAGAGGCATTCACAGGGAGAAACCAAAGATTGGACATCTTTGCATTGTTGGATGCTTAGTATACTGTCATGTTCCAATTGAGAAGAGGATGAAGCTTGAGCCAACAGCTGAGAAGGGAATTTTCGTTGGGTACAACAAAACCTCAAAAGCCTACAAGGTGTACATTCCAACTCTAAAGGAGACAGTGGTACAGAGGGATGTGAGATTCGAGGTGGACAAGGCTTTTAGGAAGTCTCGTGGATCCATGCCAGTCGTGGATCCATGCCAGTTGAAGCAGAAACTCAGGAGCATGGATTACCAAAGGTAGAGGTTAGACCACCATCACAGGTTATAGGTACTTGGACAAGTGTGCAGGGTGAGCAACATGATCATGATGAGGAGCAAGATGTTCAATTCACCCCAGGCGAATCTTCTAGAAAGAAGAAGTGAAAATGGGCAGAGCGAACCTTGAGGTAGGCATAGGAGCTAGTGGATGCTCCAAGGACTTCAGTTAGGATGAGTAGACTAACGCAAAGATTTTCCAGTTACACGGCACTAGTAAGCAACGCTATTGATTCTGAGCCTTCCAGCTTTGAGGAGGCTGCAAACCAACAGGTTTGGATGGATGCCATGGTGGAGGAGCATTCTTCCATCATGAAGAATGCTGTGTGGGATATAGTGCCTAGATTAGAGGGAAAGCCAGTAGTGAGTTCCAAGTGGATATATAAGATCAAGCATATGGCAAATGGCAGCGTGGAGAAGTTCAAGGCAAGGTTCATGGCAAGGGGGTTCTCCCAGAAAGAGGGAGTTGATTATGAGGAGACTTTTGCTCCTATTGCTAGATACTCTTCCATTAGAGTTGTTATGTATATTGCCTTAGAGATGGGGTGGAGGATACATCAGATGGATGCGAAGACAATGTTTTTCAATGGGGTGATCGAGGAGGAAGTGTATATAGAGCAACCTTAGGGTTTTGAGGTACATGGGAGGGATTCTCATGTTTGCAGGTTGAAGAAGGCTTTGTATGGACTCAAGCAGGCACCTAGAGCTTGGTATTCCATGATCGACATTTATTTGATGAGAATGGGATTTGTCAAGAGTGAGGTGGATCCCAACTTGTACTTTTTGTTAGTTGGTGATGATCCACTTATTCTCTTACTATACATGGATGACTTATTTCTGTTAGGATTTGAGAATCTCATAGCAAGATGCAAGAGGGACCTTGCAGAGGAGTTCGAGATGAAGGACTTGGGATTGATGCACTATTTTCTGGGATTGGAGGTGTGGCAACATGAAGGTGATATTTTTCTTGGTCAAGGAAAATATGCAGTTGAGATTATGAGGAGATTTGGGATGGAGGATTGCAACCCTATGACTATGCCCATGATCACCAACTTGAAGAAGTTGAATGCTTTTGAGTTAGAGTTGGTGGATTCCACGGTGTATAGATAGTTGATTGGTTCTTTGATGTATCTGGTGAACACAAGACCAGACATTTGTTTTGTTGTAAACACCCTCAGCCAGTATGTGGTGGAACGAAGGAGGGTGCATTGGATAGTAGCGAAGCATGTGCTTAGGTATCTGAGAGGTACAATGGAGTATGGAATCAGGTATGTCCGAGGTGATGGAGTGTAGTTGGTGGGCTATACAAATTCAAACTGGGCAGGAAGTGCAGTGGACAGAAAAAGCACTTCAGGGTGTTGCTTTAGCTTGGGGTCAGGAGTTGTTTCTTGACTCAACAAGAAGCCGAAGTCAGTGGCACTTAGTTCTGCCGAGGCTGAGTACATGGCAGCCAATTTGGCAAGTTGAGGCCATATGGCTTTGCAAATTGCTCACGGGGTTATTTGGTCAGGAGTTGGACCCGATTGTCATCTACTGTGACAACCAAAGTAGCATCAACCTCTTTGAGAATCTAGTGTTTCATGATCGGTCCAAGCGTATTGAGATTAAAATTTTTCAAGAACCCCAACCCGGTTTCAGTTTCAGTGCAACATATGGTTTAATGCCCAAACCCCATCATTGCATGTACATTAAAAATTAAAGTTTTTAACTGAAAACATAAAACACATGAGATTTCTTTTCTTCTTTTTGAACTCTGAAAATTATATCAGCCCTAAACTCTTACTCAGAAATTTAAAACTTAGCCACACATGAAAATTAAATGCTTAGATTTTTGGTCAAATCGACCCAAGAAAAACTCCGAAGGGAAAACTTGTTCTTCAGAGAGAAATTTTATTCTTTAGGCAAATTTACAAAATGAAACAGCAGTACTTATCTCTTTTCTCTGAATTTGTGCCAAGCACTGACAAAACCTGCTGTACGGATGCCTCGAAATTCCTGTTGTACGGCCCCACACGTGTGGCTGTACAGGCCTCGAAATCTGTGCCAAATCTGCCTGCTGTATGGACACAATTAATGTTGTACGGACTTCGAAATCTGTGCCAAATATGCCTGCTGTATGGACACAATTAATGCTGTACGAACCTTGATTTTTGTGTTGTATGGTCACCTCGAAATTTGTGCCTACTCACCTTAAAAATCGTGCTGTATGACTGCCTCGAAATCTGTGCTTGTATGGACTTTACGACCTGCATTTAATGCTGTGCGGATGCTGCAATAAATGTTGTACGTTCACCTTGGGAATTGTGGCAATCAACTGGTATAGTTTCCACGAAATTTGTGCCCTTCTCCTCTTCTTGAATTATGGAAATATTATTCAAGGATTTACTCTTTGAAATTTCTCATGCTCCTCTCTCAAAAATATCTCTTGCGAAAGTGAACAATTGAATTCTCTTTGCCTTTACCAAGCCCTTTTTGTTTGAGTAACTTCCACTTTGAGATCAATGGCTTAGATTAAAATCCAACTAAATGAGATCTAGGGCCCATCTGATTTCCTCATTAAAAATCACTTTTAATTATTAAAATGAGTATTTAATGCACACCCTCATTAATAGTCATAAAGTCACTTTTAAAATATAAACTCAAACATTCATTAAAAGGTCACTTTATCATAAAGTCATTTTCACCTTTTAATTTGGCTAGGGACCGCATTTAAAGTGTCTTTGTCCACCCCAAGGCATGAGTGGACAAACACTTCCTAGGTAAAAATTCAACACTCCCTCTTACCGAGGATGGTGTTTTTCACCACTCCCATCTTGTCTCTGAAATGTATTTGCTTTCCTCTTCCGAAAAACTTTGTGAGAATATCTACCACCTGGTCATCTGTAGAAATGTACTGTAACTCTATAACTCCTCTCTGGACATAATCTCTGATGAAGAGGTATCTGATCTCAATGTGCTTTGACCTGTCATGAATACTGGATTCTCATAGAACTTGATGCAACTCTGATTGTCACAGTAAATGAAAGTAGGCCTCAACTCTTGACCAACTAAATCAACCATGAACTTGCGAAGCCACAATGCCTCGCAACTAACCTGACTGGCTGCCATGTACTCAACCTCTGCAGAACTCAAAGCAACGGACTTTTGCTTCTGACTGAACCATGACACAACTGCTGAGCCCAACCCGAAACAACAATCGGAGGTGCTCTTCCGGTTCGAAGCAGTGCCTGCCCAATCTGAATCCGTGAAGCCAACCAAGTCCACTCCACTTGGCCTCTTGTAATCTAGACTATAGTCTACACTTCCAGCAAGGTATCTCAAGATATGTTTTGCGGCTATCCAATGCACTCTTCTGGGCTCCACCATGAACTGACTGAGAGTGTTCACCACAAAACTCATATCTGGTCTGGTGTTGACCAAATACATCAACGAACCAATAAGCTGACGAAACAAAGTAGGATCCACCAACTCTCCCTCAGAAGCATCAAGCTTCTTCCAGTTGGTGACCATGGGTGTGGACATGGGTCTGCAATCCTCCATCCAAAATCTCCTCAGAACATCTGCAACATATTTTCCTTACCCCAGGAAAACATGTCCATCCTCTTGCCACACCTCCATGCCTAAATAGTAGTGTATCAACCCAAGGTCGGTCATCTCAAACTTCGAAGCAAGATCTTTCTTGCATGCCCCAATCAGGTACTCTCCTCCTGTAATGAACAAATCATCAACATTCAATAGAAGAATGAGCGGAACACCTCCAACCACAATGTAGTAAAGGTTGGGATCCGCTTGACTCTTCCGAAACCCAATCGAAAGCAAATAATAATCAATCCTTGAGTACCAAGCCCGAGGGGCTTGCTTCAGACCATACAAGGCCTTTTTCAACCTGCATACATGAGAATCTCTCTCATAAATCTCAAAGCCCTGTGGCTGCTCTAGATATACCTCCTCCTGTAGAATATCGTTGAGAAAAGCGGTCTTCACATCCATCTGAAGACCAGCCCATCTTTGCCACAACGGAGATCACTGCTCTGATCGAAGAAAATCTAGCAACTTGCGCAAAGGTTTCATCATAATCAACTCCCTCTATTTGTGAGAACCCTCGTGCTACAAACTGAGCTTTGTACTTCTCGATGTTGCCATCCGCAACATGCTTGATTTTATAGAGCCACTTGGAAGTCACAATTGACTTCCCCTTTGGTCTTGGAACCACCTCCCACACACCATTCTTCATGATGGAATTGTACTCTTCCATCATGGCATCTCTCCAAACCCGATGTATGGAAGCCTCCTCATAAGTAGTAGGCTCGGACTCACGCAAGCTAGTCACCTATGCCATGTAGCTGAAAAATCTCTTAGGTGCCTTGCTCTCTCTGACCTCCCTCCTGGGTGGTCCCACAGACTCCTTTGCTTCCTTCACAAGCTCCCTAAGCCAACTTGGCTTTCTCTTCCTGGAAATAGCATCCTATGGCAGACCCTCCTCTACATCCTCATCAGACAAATGCCTCCCTGAAGAAGTTGTTGACTAAATTGTCATTGATGCCAACAAGTGTGTGTTGGTGTGTCTTGGTGCTCCTTGAGGAGCCCTTCAGGGTTAGAAGTCCATCAATGTCAAAGGAGACCTTTTGACCTTGTCCAAGCCCAAGTCTGTAGCCCTTGGAGCCCTTGGGACAATGACAAAAGCCCTGTACACCCTTTAGAGCGTTTATGTTCCCCTAATTTGTTTCTATTGTTCCCCAACTGTTTCTTTGGATTGTCTAGTATGACAACCTATGCCCTAGTACCCTATAAAGAGTCCTTGGTGGGTTGAAGAAGTGTAGAACTTCAAAGAGTCCAAATAACCCATTATGTTGTCATTTGTGTTTTTAATGAGGTCATGGTACCCTAGGAGAAGTCTAGGCACCCTCACACCTTGGTTGTGTTGGGGTCTTTAATACCCTTGATATGATGAGTATATGGTGGACACCTCCTCCTTGTTGATGTTAAGTATTTGGATGTGAAGACCATTGAATCCCTCATACCTTTGATGGTGTTGATTGAATCCTTTGTCCTTAGAACTTATGCATAAGGTAACATGGTCTTTGGCACCTTTATGTGTGGAATCTTTGAAGTCTTGAACAAATTGAAGAATTTAAGGGCATCATACCAAGAATTTGCAAATAAACCCATCATAGGGAGATAGTCCTCATCAATCCATTTTTGTTGATATGTGGAGCATCTTCTAACTCCTTACGGTTGAAGAGATATGATGATGATGTTGCATACCTTTATGCTATGATATGATACACTTTATGATGATAATGTTGTTGACTAAATTGTCATTGATGCCAACATGTGTGTGTTAGTGTGTCTTGGTGCCCCTTGAGGAGCCCCTGAGGGTTAAGTAGTTGTCAATGTCAAATGAGACCTTTTGACTTTGTCCAAGCCCAAGTCTGAAGCCCTTGGAGCCCTTGGGACAATGGCAAAAGCCCTGAACACCCTGTAGAGTGTTTAAGTACCCCTAAGTTGGTTCGATGGTTCCCCAGTTGTGTCGTTGGTTCCCCAGTTGTGTCGTTGGTTCCCCAACACCACAACCATGCCTTATTGCCCTAGAATATGTCCTTGGTGGGTTGAAGAAGTTGCAAGAGTCCAAATGACTCTTTCAGTGGTCATTTGTGTGTTGTAGAGGTCATGGTACCCTAGAAGAAGTCTAAGCATCCCCACACCTTGATGTTCGTATTTATGAAGCATGTGGCAACCTTGTTGACCTAACTAAAGACCCTAAACCCCTTGTATTTGTTCCCTAAGCGTACAATCTATTATTTTCCTTAAAAACACTAGTAATGCCCTAACATATAAAACCCTAATAAAACTTGTAATAAGTGATAAAGTATCAAAGAATAATAATTTTAAATAAGTGATAAAGTATTAAAGAATAATCATTTTTAATAAGTGATAAAGTATTAAAGAATATTTTTTTTAATATGGGCACACACATTGGTAAGGTCATTAAAGAACTAAAATATAATTAAAATATTAATTAAGTTGAAATATTAAAAAAAAACATGTTAAATCAAACCTTAACCCCTTACACCTACAAGTCAACACCTTTTTAAAAGCTCAACTATTAAAACAAGTTAAAACATTTTTAATTTTTAATTCACAAAATAATCTTTTGTTTAAAACAAATAAATTAAATATGAATCCTTGTCCCCTCCTAAAAAGTTTGCCCCAAAGCAATTTAATTTTTAACATAAATATTAACTCCTCAACAAGTAGGCCAATATGGTATAACACCCTTTTAATGTTAAAATATGTTTTTACCTAAACTACTCTCACGCTAGAGCAAGTGTATATATACACTAACACATTGTCGCTTTAAATTAGAAAAATTTTCAACGAAGTTTACTGAGGATATTCGGGGGTTACAGCAGCAGACTTTAGCTTGTACGTGGAGTTCTTAAATAGCTACAAACAGACTTACTTCTCTCCACCAAAGTTTGGGCAGCAGGCCTTTTCTCTTTCATCCAAGCTTTCCTTTTATAAAAGACATATTGTTGGGGTTAGCAGGATCCAAACTCTTTAGACCATTTTTTTTGGAAAGTAATTCGCAGTTCTGAAGAAAGAAAAACTCATGGGCAGCAGAGAAAGAAAACGCAGTTAATTTTTGGAAACCCGAGCTTTGATTGGAATGCTCAGACTGAGATAATTTTGGCAGCAGACTAGATTTGAGTTTTGACAGAGAGAGAGACACTCGAATGTTACAGTATGCACAAGACCAAGCAGTGATGATGTGTGAGAAACTACAGTCTAGTATTTGGATGTTTTGAAGTCATTAGGAGTGCTTCTGTTGATGCCTTCCTTGCCAACAAAGTCAAGCAGTCTGAAGCTCATACACAGCCTGAGATCATCCATAGCCTAAGAGATATAACACTGCTGCTCTGGGGTGCTAGAACAGTCTAAGTCATGGTTGATGAATTTCTACAAGTTCAATGATAAGGTATGTATGTCTAAACAGTGATATGTGAGCATGTATACACAATGAATGTATGATGCTAAGTCACAAGATTCGGCAAATTTGTACCTTCAGGTTCGAATTTTGCCGAATCTCAAGCTGGTTCGAATCTGAAGGCGAATTTAATAAAATATCAAAAAATTGGGGGGTTGGTTTTTCATTTGATTTTCATCTAAACCTTAGTCCTAACATGCTACGGTATACTTACCCCAGTCTCGATTCCCAACCCGTGTGCAAAGTTTTTCCTCTTTGCTTGTCGCTTCTTAGCAAAGAAATCCCCATGCTAGGGCTTAGAGCTCACGACTCCATGATTTTCCATCTCAATAGTCACGAATCACTACATCTGCACAATCACCAGCTCATCGTTTGAGTTATAGACTATAATCTACAAGTGCAATTACAGTCAGAGACCCACGATTCTGTTGTGCCGCCATTGAAGAGTGAAGTTAATCACGATTGAGATTAAATTTATCTAAGTAGTATAGCTGAAAGTTGAAACAAACCCTGAGTTGCACATTTCCAGCTCCATGAATAAATTGTTGATGTAAATTTTTTGTTTGTTTAAACTATACTTCAGTTAATATATATATATTCGAATCTAAAGACGAATCTCAAACGAACCTTATCGAGAAATTCGAATTCGAATCGAATCAAATGGTCATCGGACTCGAATTCGAATTCGAACCATGTGACTTAGGTATGATGTGAGAACAGTATGTGTAATACATACAGTGGTCTATTTTTGTTGATACTCTCACATGGTATGATGATATCTCTATGATGCATAGTCTGCCACACACTCTGATATGATGATACATATACATAAATGATACATGCCTTTATGATGACAATCATATGATGATGAATATGCATGGTCTAGACTCTAGAGTGATGACACTCTTCTATGCACTTTGATGTGTACTTGTTACATACATATCACATGTTGATGATGATAGTACATATCCTATGAATTTGATGTATAACCTATGATGATGTTCAGTAATAGCAAAGCAGAGATGCTTCAATGATTGTGGATGACAATGAGCAGCGTGTGGCAGTGACATCTACGAGGATGATTTGACAGTGATTAGAGTGCAGAGGTTATCAGCAACAAAGTTTGGTATGTGACAGGTCCACATGTTCGACAATCTTCTTCTTATCAGGGTGGCAGGACGAGGCAAGGAAAGGAGGTTGTAGCCTCCTTCTGGTTGAAGCCGGAAAATTAGGGAGTGGCAGCTTCCTTCAGGTCGTAGCCTGTAAATTAGGGGGTCGTAGCCTCCTTCCAGTTGAAGCTGGAAAATTGAAGTCTATATAATAAGGGGGTTGTTCCCTCCTTCCAGTTATTTCTGGAAAACTATTTTTAAAAGGCTTCCGTGGTTTTACCCCTAGAACTTGGGTTTCCACGTCAAAAACTATTGTGTACTGTGCATCTCGTTATTTTTATACACATTGATGATGTGCTGTGATTGGTGATCAGCAACCTGCTTTTGATTAAAATTTTAAATAGTACAAATACTGATTCACCCCCATCTCAGTATTTCAACAAATGCATGTGCTAATGTTTTACACTCTATGATGTTGATGCACTCCTATACAATATAATATACATGCATACCATAGTTTGATCATGCTCTCCTATGCACTATGGTGTATACTTGATGTTGATGAGCATACACAGTGCAGATTGAGATGATGATGATGTATATTTGATGATGAGGATGCATACCCAATAACGATGATGCATACCTATGATGATGATGCACGACGGTGCATTCCTTATGTTCAGTGAAAGCAGAGCATAATTACTTATTCAGTAATTGTGTATGATGAGGTGTACAATGATGTACATCTACAGTGTATGGCAATGAAATGACTTGTTGGTATACTGGGATGATTTGGCAGTGATCAGAGTGCAGAGGTTATCAGCAACAGATTAAGAGTTTGGTTTGACAGGTTCACAGGTTCGACAATCTTTTTCTTATCTGGGTGGCAGGACGGGGCAAGGAAAAGAGGTTGTAGCCTCCTTCCCGTTGAAGCCGGAGAACTAGGGAGTTGTAGCTTCCTTCAGGTTTTAGCCTGTAAATCAGGAGGCTGTAGCGTCCTTCTAGTTGTAGCTAGAAAATTGAAGTCATTGTAATAAGGGGTTTGTTGCCTCCTTCCAGTTATGTCTGGAAAACTATTATTAAAAAGGCTTTCGTGGTTTTACCCCTAGGACTTGGGTTTCCACGTCAAAAATTATTGTGTACTGTGCAACTTGTTATTTTCATACACATTGATTATATGCTGTGATTGGTGATCAACAAATTGCTTTTGATTAAAAAATTATTATTGTGCAAATATTGATTCACCCCCCTCTCAGTATTTCAATAGAAGTACCAACGGTCTGAGATCCTCTCCTTGGTGAATATGAACCTGAACCATGTGTATCTGAATCACCTGAAGGTGTAACCTCTGAACCTGTCCCTGTACCAGAAGTCCTTGAAACTGATGAACCTGTAACCTGTGACTCAACCACTCTTGAGACCTGTGACCCTTTGCCCTGACTCACTGAACTCTGAGATGATGTCACCTCTGGAGTAATATGTTGCTCCTCTATCTCGGAATCTCGAGATCTCCTGAAGGCTTGCTCCTCAAATCTCACCTCCCTCCTCACCACAACTTTCCTCTTTGTTGGAAGGTAAATGCGGAAAGCCTTCGAGAGCTCATCATATCCAACAAAAATACCCCTCAATCCAGTAGCCTCAAACTTTGTCCTCTTCTCAAAAGGGATATGTGTGAGTATGTAAGGCAGTCGAAAATGTGGAAGTGGCCTATCTCAGGCTTCGTCCCAGTGAACATCTCCTTAGGAGTTTTTCACCCCAAGGCACGATGTAGACTCCTATTCTGCACGAAAACAACTGTACAACATGCCCCTGCCCATAGAAAGAAATGAAGACTTTGATCATGCAACATGGCTGTAGATGCACCCACTATCGCACGATTGTTCCTTTCAACCACTCCATTCTGCTGTGGAGTGTAAGGAACTGTCAATTGCTTCTAGATACCCTCTTGTCTACAAAACTCATCGAATGCATGAGAGGTATATTCAACCCCATTATCTGATCTGAGTACCTTAATCTTCTTTCTTGTCTGGTTCTCCACAAGGCTTTGAACTCTTGGAACCGAAGCAAGACCTCCTCTGACTTCTTGCTTCTCAGAAAGTAGATCCAGGTCTTCCTGGAAAAGTCATTGATGAAAGTAATGTAATACTCATAACTTGTCAATGAGGTGGAAGACATGGGACCACATAAGTCTGAATGAATCAACTCCAACTCTCCCTTTGATCAGCTGTCACTGCTCGTAAAGGCAGTCTTGGTGTGCTTTCCCAAAGCACACCCTTTGCATACACCACTTTGCTCTGTACTAAAATCTGGCAAACCTGTGGTCATGTCTCAGCATCCTCAAAGCTGAATGATGAAGGTGGGCCATCCTCTTATGCCATAACTCACACAGCTCACTGCTGTTATGATGCATGATGTGGCTGGAAGAGAAGCTTGTACAGTATCCCGCATCTGACTCCAATCACATATGAAACATATGGACCCTCTGCTTTGGGAAGATGTGAACTTTCCCATCTAGGATATATACCCCAAGGCCTCTGTCCTTAATCGTGGCAATTCACACAAGGTTCTTCTTCATCCCATTGGATTACTTTGTCCTCTTGCAACATTGTTGGTCACTATCGGTTGTTGTTCGCAACTATTTGTCACTTGGCATAAGAGAAACTAGCTCGAACATATAGGAAGAAAATGATTGAAAACCCACCCAAACTGCTTTTTAATTGTTCAATTTCTCAGTTCAGATTTGATTAGTAGTCTTCAATAATTTACACAGAATTATTAATTGAAACATGCTGAACTTTTCACAAATTATGCAACGAAAAAACTCAGGAAATCATCACACCATTTGACACATTAATTTACCCTGGAAACCCCAGTCCTTCAGAAAAATCCAACAATGGTCGTCTTCTTCTTATTGTAGGATTTGATTACAACAACAATATATAAGTCCTCTAGATAACCCTTCTAGATCTGGCCAAAGACACAAGAATGCCCCACATCCTATATGCAAACTAGATAGACAATCCCTAGATCCACCCTAGATCTAGATTGCTCAGTACAAGAGGAAGGGCGTCTCTTGCAACTGTGATGCTGACTACTACAGAAAATCCTCTTTACTCCTATGACTATGATCATACTCTAAGGCTCCTTTTATAATCTCACACTCATGCAAATACCATGGACCAAAACCATGGGCACTCCCATACCATGGGCCAACTATACCATTTATAAATCCACCTTTACAATACATGTCTAAAAATAACCCTGGCTCCTTCTATGTTGCTTGACACCCCCAATATAGAAGTACCTGCTGAGCTACAAAAACTAACACTCCCTCTTAACGAGGGAGGTACTTTTGAAGACACCTCCTCTATGATCAACCTGGTTGCCTGCTGCTGCAGCTGCTCCCTCTGAATTGGAAGATCTTGTTGCTACCCCTAATGGACTTTGATCTGGATCCCTGCGCTCCTCCTCCATCAGTGCCATTTCATACCACATAGGCCTGTTGAGATGAGCCTCATGCTCCCTCTCAGTCACTGCTCCAAACTCCATTTGAAGATGACTATTGGTTGTCCCAACAACCTTTTTTCGTCCCTGATGCCAATCATCACTGCATCCTAGGTACCTGCTCTCTTATGGTGAATGGACATTCCTCTATCTTGGAAATGCAATGCATATCCTTCATCCTCCTGCACTGAAACTGAGAGCACACTAATTCTCATCTCAGGGACATCAATACTCTTGCTAACCTCAGAGTATAATCTGACACTAGCTGAAAGATGATTGCACCGACTCTTTCCACTGCTAACTTGATGTGGGATCCATATCTCACATGGCAAGTAGAGTCTATCTTTGAAGCATCATGAAGCACTGAACCCTCTCCAGTTATGTGGCATGTAGCTCCACTATCTGTGTACCAGCCATGGCTGGTGTAACATAGCAAATTGATGTATATTGATGTTGTATAGGTTTTGCAGTGATAGTTGGTCCTTAAATTAAGTGTTTGTCGGACATTTTGGCCAATAGTCAGTTTGCATGAAAATAATAAAGTTGCATGCTATTGCATGTGCCTGAGAAACAATATAATTTAGATCTATATTGTAAATGTGATTAAAATCAAAGCACGAACATAGCAATGAGATGTATGTAAGTAGGCCAAGTCAATAAAGCAGATATGTAGACCATGCGCCTGTTTAAATAATGTAAATGCGAAAGATATTCTATTGTACTTATTATTATTGTTCCTTCCTTACGGAGATGTTGTTCCTTCGATCGGGGATGTCATTAATTTAATTGGTCATGTAAAAGTCATGAGGTAAAACCTCCGTTGTAAGTTGGGGCAATAATACCCACAAAAGTATTTTATAAATGTTATTTTGAGTCTTCCTAGGTAGGTCGGCCCAAATTAGAGACCCTGGCCAACCTAGTTAGGTAATTGAGTCACTCACTTGATGAATACAAATAGGTGAGGCACCTCCCTCATTTGTACACACTTCTCACTCAAGCATTGCGCAAGAGAGAGAGAAGCAGTCTACTGCGGAAAGGGAGCTTGTAGTATTGTTCTTGGGGTCTTACAATGTACTTGGTCGAATTCTATATTGAGGAAGTTTTGTTGGGTTTTCTCCCCCATGAGGGTTTCCCAGGATAAATCTCTGTGTTCTTTTGTGTGATTGTGCTTGTCTTTCTTTCAGTGATCCTTTGCTTATGGTTATGTTGTTACGATGCTAAATGTTTTAAGATCTTGTATAGTTACTGGAGATTAGGGTTTCATCCTTGAAAACCCTAGAAGGCAAAATCTAGTCATTAGGGCATTTTCGATATAACTCGAGTTTGGTGAAGGCTCAAGAGCTGAAAATTTTATATGTCAAAGCTGAGATCTTGATGTACCTTGTGTGCGAATTTCAGCCTCAGATTCACTATACTTTAGGAGATATGATTTTTACAAATTAGGGTTCCAGCCTCTTCCAGGATTCAGTCTTAAACAAGTGACATAGGGAGAATTGCTTAATCTCTGGCTAGGAAGATCCAAGTTGAGTTTTGCAAGATGTTGCAGATAGGGCACAGGCTGTAGTTTCTGTGGTGCGAATTTCAGATCCCGAAGTTGAAACAGTGACATGTGGCAGTCTGTACAAGTTCGCTATACTGAACTAGTCCATAAACATGTCGCCTTGGGAAACTTAGCATAAGTTCCACTTGGTGAATCGAATACTGCTCTAACCTGTGGGGTTGGAAAGAAGACAAATCAAGCTATCGCAGGATGAAGTTTCAGACCTTGATGACCCGGAATTTCAGAGATACATCAGAATCAAGATCAGACAATTCTGCAGAAGAAATTGAAAAAACTAGGGCTTCCTGTTCTGGATACTTCCCTCCACCTATCAGTTGAAAAAGGAGGACCATTCAACTTGCCCTAGGAGGGTGCATCTTTTTATGGAAGAATTTTCTTATTCTGTGTGTTACGTTGAATAGAATAAGAAAATTTGTACCCAACTCACCTTCAGGTGTACCCCATGGAGAGAAGGAAAATTTTTTCAACTAGGAGGGGTGTTATCGAAGCAATGGTGGTCATGGGCTGGGCCTTTTGGCCCTCCTTTAGGGGTACTATGGATTAATGGCACCGCTGACTGCCCTTTATTGGGGTTTTTAACCTCAGGATTGGTGTCCGGGGCCCTTGAGGGTTCACTACTGGGTCACATGGCCCCATATCTTGTTTACATGCTTAGGTGGCCTTTGCTTCAGAAATGAGACCTTCGTCTCCACTCACAGCCACTTATGACACCCTCCTGGCCTCTCAGATTGCTTGCGCCTACTCTCCCTTACCTTATCTCCTCAAAGGAAGGGGTTAGATGGGGTATAACGCCCTCCCTCTAGCTCACTCCATCCTTTCGTTTGGAGTGATTCACTTATTTGAGCGTATTTTGGCACTTGGGGTACAAATACCCTAGGTAGCCTACCTTAGGCCATATTTTATTATTATTTTCTTTTAATTTTAAGGCATGTAGGCTTGGATATTTTGTAAAAAGTGAGTGTGAGATCATATAAATTGATCTCACTTACATTTTAAGACAAAACTTATGGGATAATACACTATGCATCTATTTTACGCTTCTAGGTCTCTTTGAAGGGAGGCACATCTCTAGAGGAAGATCTTTTTATGGGTTTGATAACGAGGCTTGGTGTTTCTATTGGTTTGATGCTCTTCATTAAGGTGATGTTGGATTTGTTTGCTTAATACATGCACAAGGGGTTATCTAGGATTACATCTTGATTGCTCTTTGCTATTGGTTGATGAATGATGTTATGTTTAGGGATTGAATGGTAGCCATTGGAGCTGCATTTTGTATTTGGCTAGGTCTTCTTCAACCTTTAGGCACCTTAACTTTGAAAGTACGTCCTCCCAGGGCTACTTCTAGGGCTAGATCCTTAGAAATCTAGGAGTAGTAGTAAACCTAGGTTAGTCTCCTCTAGGGTTTGCTAGTCTCTTCTTAGACGCCCTAGGCCAGGGTAAGGTAGAGTTAGGGTAGTCCCTTAGGTTTTCAAACTTCTTATTTCCCTTTGGAACCTAGTCTAGGTTAGATTTTAGTTCTTAGATTAGTTTTTATTTTTTAGGTTAGTCCTTAGGTTAGTTTCTAGGTTAGGGTCTAAGTCACATGGTTCGAATTCGAATTCGAGTTCGAGAACCATTTGATTCGATTCGAATTCAAATTTTTGGATGAGGTTTGTTTGAGATTCGAATATATATATATATATATAATAAAATTGTTAATAAAATATCCTATTGAAATAAATTTTAACTTATAAAATGAAATATATTATGCAGCATGCTTAAATAGCTTAAAAAATAAACAATAAAACTGAAATTCTTGAGTTTTTTTTCAATTTTTTTTTATTTTTATTTTTGATTTTATTTTTGATTTTTTATTAAATTCGCCTTTACATTCGAATTCGAATTTGATAAAATTCGTTTTTAAAATTCGGCGAATTTAATTCGAATTTTTGTTTTCCCTTGAAATTCGGCGAATTTCGAACCTCAAGGTTCAAATTCGCCGAATCCTGTGACTTAGGTTAGGGTTAGTTACTTCCACATCAACGCTTCCCTAGCAGCCTGCAACTATCCTCGTTGGTCCATAAAACAGTCCTGAAAAAAATACCCTATAAACCCTCGCTACCCCAATATGATCAATAATGATTTGCCAAGTGGATGGTGTGAAGAATAAAGCCTCCAATGCTCAAATGAATGCGTCCTCAATGAAATGGGCAAGGAGAATGCTCCCCCCTGTGTTGGATAAACAAAAATACGCCCTCCTAAGATGACCAGTAATGCTCCTCAATGAATTAACTCTTCAATACGTCTCATAAAAATAGATGATTGAGATACCCTCAGGAATAACCAAGATGTATGTCTCTCCAATTGGTTCAGCAATGCACTTTCTGTAGAAGCTTAAGGAATGCGCCCTCAGTGTGCAAGATGATTCACCCTCACACTTCTTCAACTGCTTGGATGCCCTCGAATCCCTGCAAGACTGATGAATATGATGTAACCTTGAAGTATGCTGATAGATCTGGATGATATATCCCTGGAATTGACTAGGGTGCATAGATTTTGCCATTGAACTCAATTATTGGCTAAGGAACTCTTCCTCAACCCTAAATTGCTCTCTGAGCTCTCCAAATCAAATCTCAATGATGAATAATAACAATAGATACCTTGAGAAGTTGATTTGCTTCCTTTTATTCTTTTTGACTTGTGCATGACACATGCAACTTTAATGCTGCATGCATTTTGAATTAGGCCTCACATGTCACGCATGTCACTTGTTCCTTCTTAAATGGTCCTCTTTATCAACTAATGACTTCATGTCTCCGCTAATAGTGTTCTTTTATTCTTATGTGGCATAGTGATTAGGTAATTCCCCAGCTTGTCACAAATGGAGCATTACAGTTGGCCACACATTCAAGTTGAACATTTAGTGAAAACTCATCATCAAACTTATCAATGAACTCATCCACTTCATCCTTTCCTTCTGTTGCTACTCCCATCTGCTTCTTCTTCCCTTCGTTACCTTTCTTCCTAGTAGGACACTAGCTAGCATAATGGCCAAACTCCTCACGAGAAAAACAATGGATCTTGTGCATATCCTTCCTTTTGATGCCGCTAGAAGGCCCTTCTCCCTTCTTCCCTTTGCCCTTGAATTTGGAGGCCAAGGAAAGATTTTCCTTTTCTTCCTAATTCTCCTCTTGTTTTTGAAATCCTCTCTGGATTTCCTCCTGAGTGAAGTCATCCCAGAACTTGCTCCAATCTGGGATCTTTTCCCTGCGAAACACATGTGACAAAGACTTCCCAGTCTTTGGTGAAGCCCTTCAAGGGTATGCAAACCATCTCTGGGTTTGGGATATTGTCCCCAACTTCATGCAACTCATCCTTCACTTGCTTAATTCGAGTGAGATAGGATGCCACTGTTTCTCCTTTGGCCATCCTAATGCTAAGGAGTTTGTCTCGTAAGGCCATCTTCCTGTTTTCATTCTTGGCCTCAAAGTATCCCACATCTCCTTGGCAGTATCCTTCTCACAAAGATGTGATATCAAATGGTCTTTTATTCCATCAAGGAGTAACCTTTGCGCTTTGAACTCTTGAGTTTCCTTTTCCTTGGCATCTGTTGGTATTGCCACTGGAGTTTTTGAGTTTACTAGTTACCATAACCTGTTCTCCTTAAGAATGGCTCCCATCCTTATTTTCTGCTGAAGAATATTGAAGACCCCCTCTAATTTGTCCTCGTGCCTCAGACTAGAGGCCATTTCTACAAAATTTTTCTCAAAAGTTTTTTTTTTTTTTTTATAATTTTTTTGCTAGTAAGATACTTGCTTTTCTTTTTAACTCAATAGTCACTTCTCTGATCTTGACGACTACCTCCTAACCGATAACTTTAACTTTCTCTTGTCACTGCAGTCTGCAACGTCCACGTCTTGGCGATGGTTGCTTCAACACCCACATCGTCCTCTCTTCACGTGCCCAACTCTTCGGTTGACTATCTGTCGGCCTGGTTCTTTGTTGTTGGCAGCATCCACTACCAGCAACCTTCACTACCCTACTTCGTTTGTTGGCTTTGCACCGTGGATCTTTCAACAACTTTCTACCCACGCAGATCTTGCTAGAGATCCGTCCTCAAATTCCCGGTTCCTGCGAGCAACTTGCAACTGTACCAACTCGCTGTTTACGTCCACAATCCTCGTGCTCTGAGTCTCGGCGACTACAACATTAATTGCATTGAGCAACAAGCTGCTACTATTCGATCCATTTGCAACTCTCTGTGCCGAGTTTGCTTTGTCCTGGTATCCACGTCCGTGGATTGTTCCGCCGAGCCACACTCGTGGTCCGATGCTCGTCGACATTACCTAGTTCTCGTCAGTCGCGTCGATCCCTATGATGTCGTCATTGTCGTCAGTATCAACTACGGTTCCATTACTTTCGACGACTCTTTGCTGAATACACATCACACGTCCTAGCCATCGACACCTTCTCTATTGGTCGATTCAGCGTCTGACAACTATTCTACTGCGTCCTGCACTTGATTCTCTCAGCGCGAGCTACAGGTTCCTCACGTCTCGGGACACTGCTGTAACTCATTTGCCTTACCCTTCACGAGTTCGATCTCCTTGGCCGCTTGTGCCTTGGTCTGCCTCACCATAGACTCGACTTGCTTCCCAACGTTCACAACACACTTCCGCTGAGTTTGGGCTTTCTGTGACCACCAAACAGTAGCCTACTCAGCTACAACTCCATGACCTGTCAAATGCGATTTCTTTCAGAGCAACGAGCTAGGCTCTGATACCATGTTAAATTTCTTAGTTCAGATCTGATTAGCGGTCTTCAATCATTTACGTAGAATTTTTAACTGAAACACTCTAAGCTTTTAACAAATTATGCAGCGAAAAAACTCAGGAAATCATCACACCATTTGACACATTAATTTACGCTGGAAACCTGTCTCTTGCAACTGTGATGCTGACCACTATAGAAGATCTCCTTTACTCCTATGACTGTGATCATACTCTAAGGCTCCTTTTATAATCTCACACACATGCAAATACCATGGGCACTCCCATACCATGGGCTAACTAGACCATTTACATGAGGTGCTATAAATCCACTTTTACAGTACATGTCTAGAAATCACCTTGGCTCCTTCTATGTTGCTAGACACCCCCAACATAGAATTACCTGTCGAGCTACAAAAACTAACATTAATGGCAAACTGGGCCTGATTTGATTCAAATCAGGAGTTAAAGGCATTGATTCGAGTTCAAATAGTGAGTTTGACTAGATTGGCGAGTCAAACTCAATCAATGCGAGTTTGACTCGAGAAGGTTTGAATTGACTTGTTTGAGGACAAATCCGAGTCAAACTCCTGATTTATGTTACATGGATTTCAACAACCATTGCTCACTTTACACTTATATATATGTAGATCCATTTTATGTGGAGCTTGTTAGTATGATTTGAGGATTGTGCCACATCTTATTTGCACACATGGCCCTATGTTTGAGGAGTTGCTATAACAACTAACGGACTTTTGCTTGCACACTTATATTTGAGATCCACTTCTGGAGGAGTTTGATAGCTTTATTGTAGGGTTGTCCTATCTCATGAGTAGATATCTTTTGATAGAGTGCCTAGATTGTTGCTAGATCAGTGTCAATAGATGTAGAATGGTTGCGGGATTTAAAAATTGTGGCCATAATAGAAATTCCAACAACTTCTAAAGTTTACCATATACCTTCTAGAGATACCTCGCTTGTGTTGTTGGAGAGCTGGCCTAAAGAGAGGGAGGGTGTTGTGGTGACAATGGGCAACCCCTCATAGTTCCTCTAAAGCTACAATTGTGTTTTAGGGCTTTATCACTTAAGGTGCAGGTTTGGGAGGTAACATGATGGATTGAGGATCAATCCATTTGCATCGAAGTTCTAAAATATGATGGTCTAGACTCACTTAATGTGAGATCACTTTCTATGACCAAGGCTAGGGCCTCGAATCTCATAATCATATAATATATTAGGTTTAGAAAGTGCATCAAAGAGCTTCATCTTAGATGAGATGTCCTGGGAATGAAGTTGGAAGCACTCTCTCAAGCATGGCCATGGAAGCATACCCTTTGCACACACACAGCTGTGATGTGGGTTTTAGATGAAGGCTGGAGTCCCAGTGTTGCCGAAGCGTCCCCCCCCCCACGGTTCCAACCCCGGAACCTCGCTCCGAGCGGGTTCTTCCCGGAAGCTTGCATGGAATCGCGCTTCCTAAACTTGGAACCTCGCACCCTCCCCAAAATCCACGCTTCCTGCCTTTCCGGAAGCTTCACGCTTCCGATTCCCCCGAACCTCGCTTCCACCACGCTTTCCCCCACGCTTCCCCCACGCTTCCTCCAGAAGCTTCCCCGAAGCTTCCTGAAATGAAGTCACGAAAAGTCATATTTTGACATTTTTTTTTATTTTTTCTTTCTTTTTTGGCTTTGTGGGTGGGCCCTAAGGCTTTCTTAGGGGTTAGAGAGGGCCTAGAGCTTGCAACTACTCATGCACCCTCCCATGTTGGATTTGTAGGCTCTTCAATTGGTAGGCCTAGGTACCATACTATGAGATTAGTTTGGGAGTGCTATGAGCATGTGCACAACCTCTTCACTAGTCTACCGTAATGAATGGGTAAGGGCTTCGTGATCCTGACTTTCGTAATCTTGGAGGGTGTTATACCCCATGTGACTTTTGATGGATGGGATGTTGTACAATCCATGGAGGCTGATCAAGTGCTTACTATATGGGGCCCATCCTTGGATGGCTATGACACCAACCCCCACTCCCTTGCCTTGATGGCTCGGGTTAATGTTTCATGTTTGTTGTTATGATGTTATATTTCTCTTTGTCTCGAGGATACACACTTTGCTACTCTATGAGTGTTTTGGGCCTTTGGCATAAGCCAACTTATATTGTTGACTTTGCTATTTAGGTGTTTTGGTTGTAGTCAACCCATGTTTATGCTGTATTTTTTTATGCTTATGGAGGTTGCACATGCAACTTGCTCTTTTTCATTTATCGACAAAGAGACATCCACTGCATCTAGCGAATCAACTATATGTTAAAAAATCAAGGTATAAATTATAGATTGTGGAACCCTCACAAATGCAATCGAATATGAAGAATTGAATGTCACTAATGTTGAAAAATTGTCTACTGTCAAAAAAGTTAAATCATTGATCCACAAAAGCAACACCTACATATATAGTTACAATTGAAGGTCCATTTGCCATTTCTAATGAAATTGTATTTCAATCTAAATTTGGAAGTATCACAAACATACATGTTTCATAAATTTTGCATCTAGTTTGACATTCTACATGTTTTCTTTTGAATATATATATATTTATATATATATATATATAAAAACGCTTCCGACCACGCTTCGCTTCCGGCCATTTTTTGAAAAACACGCTTCCGCGCACCCGCTTCCCGCACCCGCACCCGCTTCGCTTCCACGCTCTAGCAACACTGGGCTGGACACATTAATTGCACCAGTAAGTAACTATATGAGGTGGTAATCTCTACTAGTTGACTCCAAAACGAGAAGTGATACTTTGAGAGGGTCACTGAAGATCATGGTCTTGGTTTTTGAAAGATTAGCTATTAGCTGCCAAGGGTCGCAGAAGCCATCTAATACGTCAAGCTTTCTTTGTAAATCTTTTGGAGACCAACAAAAACACATTATTTGCAAATAAAAGGAGTGAAGCCAAGGTTTGATCAAGGAGGAAACCATCCTCGTCCAGAGTAGAATCCTTAATTAGTTGTTCAGGCTCACCATTGTAGACCCCAAAGAGGGTGGTGGAGAGAGGACTTGTTTAACACCAATTGTATTCCTGATATTCTTGGAAAGCCTATGAGATGTGCATAAACAGCCCACCATTGTCTCATAAAGTTGCATCATGATAGAGACAAGAAGGTTAAGTACTCCAAGGGCAGAAAGTCTCTCTTTCACCTCTAAAATCTATACTTCAAGATATTCAAATCCAACCATCAAGTACAACCCTATGGCAACTTGAGAACATCACCCATTGTCACCTTAATGATCATCTTGATCACTTTAGGCTGGCTTTTCTTTAACACAAGGGGGAATTCCCTTTTAAGACTACAAATCTGTCCTTATAAAGCGGATATAGTAAACCAGATTTGTTGAATGAAAATATTTTTGGATTTTAGATATAAACGGAGAAGCCAATCATGACCTAGTGGCTTGCTTTTTGGACAAATGGATTCAAGAGCATAATTTGATGAAGCCTGAAATGTGATGGAGGAATCAGCAAAGCTATGTAGTATATAAACTCTACTGATCAAATCTACCATATTGATACATAAGGCTGAATGAAAAGCTCACAAAGATAACATTTCACCTCAAATTCAATTAACAAGTATATTGTGCAACCATCAATGCAAAAGAGAACAACAAACAGCTTTCAGAGAATATAATAACATGCAGCCTTTTCTTGATTAACTAATCTGGTTACATCAAGAGATCAAAAGAGGGCTGAAGCCTCACATAAGTCACTTCATTTTGATACAAAACAACCCCCAAATTGAGTAAACAGCTCTGAAAAAAAAAATATGCCAGCAGATTTACCATGGCAGCCCTAAATATTAACATGATCTACAGCAAAAGAAGATTTAGGAACATAACTTCGCTGAAATGCATTTCCTCCCTTTAATCTGCAAAATGACAATGTACTTGGTCTCATAGGGGGTATTTTATCCTTTTCAACTTTTGCCTTACAAATGAGAGGGGCTCTTCCTTTTATAGCATTTCTTTTCCAACAACTTTTTAAGAAAATATGATTAAAGAGATCTAGATCCACTTTCTCATTATTTTATTATAAAGAAACTCCTAGAAGCCTCCTTTGGTGGAGCACTCTAATTATTAATTATACCTTGGTAAGAGAGATAAAGGAGGGTTGTTCTAGATGCATCCATGTGGGGCATTTCTTTTTTTTCCTTCATTGCTAATTGTGAAAATGGTCTATAAATGCCACTTGTCAATTTCCTAGCTTGGGTACTTTTCAAGCTAGATCTTTTGACCACTTCATCTTGTATAAAATATTAATAAATCCCTTGAGAGGCTGAGCGCTATCCCAATGTGGTTATGACTTGTTGATATATGTGCAAAGTGGACTCAGAATAGTTATTAGTCTCCTCCCAACTAGGATGCCTTTCAAGGTAGGCATCTTTATCCAAATACAACAGCCATGAAATATTATAAAACCTGTGTAAGTGAAGGGCACTGCTCCTATAATGTACCTTTGACCTTTGAAAGAGAGGCTTTAGATGCCATGTGTCATCATCCCATGCAAGGTCCTCCTAGAAACCCCAATCATGCCTTGTAAAGTACTCCAATGACCACAAGATGACAAGTCATGCCTCCAAATATGCAAATCTGCCTTGGAGAATGTGAAGTGACCCCCTGAATGGTGAATATGCATTAAAACATGTGAATTGTCCACAGATATGTGGAATAGGTATCCCATGTTGATTTTTGAGCAGCATAGAGAGCCATTCTCTAGGAGAATGGAGGCACCTGGTCAGTTACCAGGAATTGAATACCAGTCTAGGACTGAAGCTCAGACTGGGGCTGAGAGCCATTCTTTAGGAGAATGGAGGCACCTGGCCAGTTACCAGGAATTGGATACCAGTCTAGGACTCAAGCTCAGCCTGGGGCTGAGAGACATTCTCTGAGAGAATGGATGCACTTGATGAGTGGTCTATGGGGCCTTCTGAAGGGACCAGCCACCCCTTGTTGAAGTACCTAGCACATGATCTTGGAGAACAAGAATAATCTTCCTTATTTATGATGATGTACTTTGAGTTGGCACGTGTGGATTATAGGGACCAAGAGAAGGGTCTAAGATGACTTGTTTAAGGAGCTATGGTTATGGAACCTCAGTGATGGTTGAAGAACCCAAAAGTGAAGGACAAAGAGCCCACTAAGAAAAGACCTTAAAAGATTAAAATATCAAAAGATTAAAAAGATTAAAAGATTAAAAAGGTCAAAAGATTAAAAGGACCAAAAGACCACAAAAAGTCAAAAGACCAAAAAGATTAAATGCCCTTAAGAGTGGCTTCCTTAATTTATGGATTTATCTCTCAATGATGAACTATAAATAGAGAAGCATTCTCATTTGCACAACACACATCTGATTTCTTCATCTCTGTTCTCTAAGACAATTTTGTGGGGTTCTATGCTAGAATCTTCTTTCTCTCTTCTTCATGAGGTCTGATTTTTTTTTAAGGCAGCCACAACAATTGAAGTCTGATCTGCTTCCATCCAAGCCTTGTTAGGGCCTTCTTCACCCCACCCGAACTCTGTTTAAGGTCTGGTTCAAGTCTCGGTAGCCCTGTTAGGGCTTCTCCAGCTCATGGCAGGCCTTGCAAGAGCCTACACCAGCAGGCCGTGGCTTCCGGCTGCCCTATTAGGGCCTCTACTCAGCACCGAGTCCTTATCTCAGTCCACCGAAGGCATAGAACAGGAACCAGAAGTTTAACTCAGGCATTTGAAGGTTTATCTCAGCTACTGAGGTTTTAGCTGTCAGCCACAGGCACAATCTGGTCATCAAGCATCAACAGCTACTTCCTTCAACTTCATTGGTATCCAACAGCAGTCACAATTGGTGACTGAAGGTTAGGGTTTGACAAAGGTATGGCAGTCTGATTTGTGGCAGCAATTATTCTATTCAGGGTTGACTTCATCATCTACAGGAAGTCTCTCTTGGTCTGTGTGCCCTAGAGGCAAATGCACATTGATGTATAAGTCTGCTCTTTATATCTGCTCATGTAAAAACTCAGTTATCTCATATTTAAAGAAGATTATTCTTGCTGGGGTTTTTATACCTTAAAAGGTTTTCCCCAGGGTAAAAGGTTGTGTTCTTGTGGATGGTTGTCTTTCACTTTACTGTTGATTCTCTACTGCTCATTTACTGCTACTATAAATCTCAGATTTGCAATTTTAAGTCTACTAAAAGTTAAAAAGACTGTTAGTGCTATCAAATTCAGATCTATGTTAAAAAATTAACATCCCAAAGGTTATATATGCATCAAAAGATGTATTAACTCCACCACATCAGCCAACAAACCACCAAATAGATGAAATTACTTCCGATCTAGCCAAGCATGATGAACAAGGTAGTGCCTTGGTAAATAAAAACAAAGCAAACGACCTTCAAACCCAATTCCAGTCCAAATTATTGACCTCCTCATCCATGTACTGCTGAGAAGAATGCCTCCAAAAATGCAAAATTGAACCATGCATTTTCGGGAGGTAACACAATGGGAACAGACTAGGAAAGTGTCAAAGGCTGTGTAAAAATCAACAAAGCAACAGTAGACATTCAAGGACCTCTGTCTATATGCATAGTGTGCTTTGGGGACTGTAATGGAATGGGAGGACTTGGAAATTAGGAGTTATAATAGCATGCAGGTGAAGTGTTCTGCCTTATGTGATTGGTGATTAGGGATACACAGAAGAAAATATTAAATGCATAATGGAGATAATTACATCTTTATTGAGGATAACTATGTCTATGGAAGGAAAGCTATATCCATCAGAATGTTTATTCTACCTCAAAGTCTGTTTAAAACTTCAATGTTTATACAAACATATATCTATTAGTTATCCTTTATCAGCTGTGAAACTTGATTTTCAGTTTGGATAAAGAAAGTATGTTTTCTTCCCATAGATGTAAAACAGTATGTTTTTTTGCTAATCAGTAATCACAGTTTTCCTGTGGCCCCATTTCTGTTTATTTTGGTCAGTATCTCAGTGCTGAAAACTTTGCAGGTTTTTATCTTCTTGTGAAGTACCAAAATATCTGCCTGTAACTATTGCATGCCACAACTCTGAACGCTGCTGGAGTAGGTGCAATGATCAACGCTGCTCCAGACCATATGCTGATTGGCCTAACCTGACAGTTGTGTAAGTAAAAATATATTAATACATGTTATTTTGTTGACGACTGGTTAATGTATGAAGCTTTTGCACTGTAAATTTTGTGTGACAGGCTCTGAATTGAAACTTTCCTGTTGAACAAAATAATCATTATATTGCAAATTTATTATGTAATCTTTTCTGACTGTGTTTTCAGTTACCCCCCCTTTCCTGATACAATTGCGTTCACTAAAGGTAAAAGACAAGGTGTTGGCTGTCATCATCCAAAGATTCTTCTTTTACATCGCAGGGACATCATGCGTGTCATCATTACTTCAGCAAATTTGGGCCCTAATCAGGTAATAGCTAAGCCGTTCTTTTATTGGTAAAAGGAAGATTCTATTCACTGACAGAAGCCCGGAGATTTACATATAGTACTAAAATGGAAGCTTCTATTTCCGTCTTCTAGGCGGACCATGGGATAAAAATTCTACTGCCAAATTGTGCTTTCTTTGTCATCCTTAATTATCACTACAATAACCATTAAAAACAACAGATTTTATGTTTCCCAGACAATACCAATTACAGCTTCAGGATCCCTTCCTATTTGCCTGCAACCTCCTGATTTAGTGACAGCTCATGAGCCATTTTTAAGGCTTTCCGTGAAGTAAAAAGGGTTCTAATCTGGTTTCTGACATATGTATTATTGCCCCAGTCACTTATCCATCAAGGTGTACTTCAACTGGCCTAGTTCCAAAATGACAAATTTATTGAAGGAATGCCAGTCCTGTTCTGTCTGATGGTCTTTCTGGATTCTCCCATCTCAATTTCCATCTTGGCCTTTTTACTGTACTCTTGCTTGATTATGGATTTCTCTTTTTCCTTTAACATATTTTTTTGTTTGAAAAATATGCCTTATATCCACAGAAAATTATTTATGAACAGTGAAACAAAAGAGTGGAAGGGGACATCATAACCTCTTCCGTAATGCTAATAATACTCAGATAAACTCACAATAAGCTATAGGATCTAGAGATTGGGCTTCTTTTATCAATAGAGTGCCCTTAGCCAGGTGCTGATGGTGTACATCATCCTGGCACATGGTACAAAAAGCAGACAGTGAGCTCACCTCATGGTAAAAAACAGACTTACTCCTGATCTTCCGTAGAAGGGGACATCATAACCTCTTCCGTAATGCTAATAATACTCAGATAAACTCACAATAAGCCATAGGATCTAGAGATTGGGCTTCTTTGATCAATAGAGTGCCCTTAGCCAGGTGCTGATGGTGTACATCATCCTGGCACATGGTACAAAAAGCAGACAGTGAGCTCACCTCATGGTCAAAAACAGACTTACTCCTGATCTTCTGTAGAATGAACAAAGCTGAAACCTGCAAGCACTGCCAGATCCCAGAAAAGACAGGATGAACTAGAGAATGACAATCACTAAGCAATGCAGCATGCCAACGGATCAGGCCCTGAAGTAGAATTGAATAATGATTTTCTAAATATCTGTCTTTGATGAAACACCTAGTACAGACGATGGGAGTCATACTGGTAAAGTGGTCAACCAAAGTTCCAGCCCCAATCCCTCCAAAATGACTTAGGCATCCCAGTTTTTTATTAAATAATTCAGACATAGGAATAAGGTCTCCCAACTTCATAATCGAAGGATAGTTAGGAGCAGGCAGTCCATACTCTTGAGCTAGAGAACGCCAATCCTTCTCGGATCTTGTGGCAGAATCCCACATATCTCCCATGAAGAAAATGTCCTTCATTCTCAACCTGCGTGCTTGAAACCAAGGCATCTCTGCAACTCATGTATCTTGAACCTTCCAGCTCCAAATATGACAACAAGCTAAATCCCATCCAACCTTGTTAACCTCCGAATGCCAATGGACCTTATGCCCTTGATACCTGAAACAAATGGGGCAAGGAGATCATATCACATAAACCAACAGTCCCTCGGACTGTACTTATATGTTGAGTTGACATCACCTGATACACCTCACTACCCACTTGGCTGCAAGAATATTGCCCTGAGTGGCACCATCAATCATACCAAGGCCCCCCTTGTCCTTGGGCGTATTACACAGCCCACTGAACAAAAGGTCCCTCTCTCCACCATACTTGGATGACAAGTATTACCGTAAAATTTGCTTGAGCTGTTGAAAGTTGAAAACATGCTCATCAATGGAATCAACAAGAGACATAATATAACGTGAAGCTTGAAGAATAGGTTCTCAACTAAGGGGATGGCCTTGTGATGCAAGACGTGAAGTTTTCTCTGAAGCCTTTGAAGATACCAATCCCAAATAGATTATGGTCACAAACCCTCCCAAAAGGGAATACCCAAATATCTCACAATAATCTTGGATTGAATATATGTCAAAGCTGAACTATTGTAATTTGGCGGTGAATCCAACTCGACCAACCAAAAATATGTCATGTGATCATGTTATCACGTAGGCCTGCAAAGGTATATTCACAAGATAATTTTAGGCAAACCAACCCTATGTTGTGGGGGAGTGCCCCTCCCCAACAACACTTCGCTCTCGAAGTGCTCTCGCTAAGGGAACGATTTTTGGGAGCGTGATCCCTTGAGGAAAAAATCACTCCCTGCCAAAACAAGGAGCGTTGAGGGGGTGTCGATCCCTCAATGCTCCTAAGTTGCTCTTGAGAGCAAAAAAATTCGCTTCCTTAGCACTCCCCATTAGCTCTCATGGGGTAGGCATTTTTTACCTCTCTTGTTTGTGGGAACCAAAACAAGGTTCCAATCATTTGTTTAGGCACAACTAGGGTTTTTTTCATGAATTAAAACACTCACTCACTCCATTTGCCCATTCTATTTCTCATTTCAAGTTCACTTGGCGACTCCGTTTTGAGTCTGGGTTGAGGCATGATTTCATGCATTTTCGGGTTTGAAGATTGCAAAGTGTTATGGAGTTTCTTGAGCATCAATGCTCCTTGGTTGTTTTGATCCATTGGATTTCTCAGGTATCCCGAGATATCCAAATCGGTTTGATAATGATGATTGGGAGGAGAATGGAGTCCATCCCAAAATTTCATATGGGGATATAGTTGCAATGCATATTATGTTATTTAGGGTATTTCTTGCAATTTTGGATGTAGTGTACAAGTTGTTCATAACATCTCTTGATTTGCACAATAACAAGGATGTGAAAGATTGGTATGATGAGCTTCCTGATAAGGGGATACCTTCACTAATACATTTAGTTGAGGCATTTTTCAAGAAATGGGATCCTAATGTTGATGAAAAACTTATGGAAGCCATGATTGCTCCTCTGCAAGAAAAACATGTCCAAGAGGAAGTGCTTGAGGATGTAGATTCGATGCTAGAAGCCCATGTTGAAGATAAAGTCCTTGATGAAAAGATTGAAGAGCTCCATGGTGAAGATAATCAAGTCAAGCAAGATAAACATGTCTGTAATATACCAAATTGATGTATATTGATGTTGTATAGGTTTTGCAATGATGGTCTTAAAATTCAGGTGTTTGTCAGACTATTTGGGCAAGTCAATTTGCATGAAAATAATAAAGTTGCATGCTATTGCTGTTACAGTTAGTGCAGTTGCGAGACCCATTCTCAGGGAGGATGGTACCCTAGTCAGTTAACTAGGGCAGAGTAAGACTGTAGAAGGTACCCTAGGGTCCCCAGTAGTCTCCTGGGTTTTTTGGTTTGGGACTAAGCAGGTTGATGCCATGGCAAAGCCCCTAGCATGTGGCTAGGGCCCCTATATGCCTCTAGGGTATTTTGGTCTCGGACTAGGGACACGATGTCCAAGTAGAACCTGCAGGTAGAGGTAGAGACATATTTTGGTCTGGGACCAGGGACACGATGTCCAAGTAGGTTCTGCAGGTAGTTGATCAACTTTCAGTCTGGGACTGAAGCTCAACTTTCAGTCTGGGACTGAAGCTCAACTTAGTACTAAGGATCATTCTCCGGGAGAATGGAGGACCTGGTTGGGGTCCAGGAGTTGATCAACATGATTCTGTCTGGGACTGAAGCTCAACTTAGTACTGAGAGCCAATCTCTGGGAGAATGGAGGCACCTGGTCAGTTACTAGGAATTTGATTTAATCTGGGATTGAAACTCAGCCTAGAGCTGAGAGCCATTATTTAAGAATGGAAGATGATGATGTGTGATGTCCTCTCTCCTAATCGTTACCCCTAGGTTGCTTCTCAAGGGGTTGGCCACCCCTTGATGATGTCACTGGCACCTAACCCTTAGGAGCAGTATTGAGGACCAAAGAATCGTACCATCTCGTTTGGATCTTCCCCTTATACAGTGATGACAAAAATATATATAAAACAATGTACCTTAAGAGAGAAAATATTATTGGTCTTGATTGGTCCTATAAAGGAGTTGCTTGTCCACCTTCTATGGTTTGATCTTGGTCTTGATCTTGTGGGTTTGTGGGTTGTTTTGTTGTGCCCCCCTTGGTTGACTCTTGGTCCTTTATCTTATTTGGTCCTAGCACTCAATAAGTGTGCACCTTTGACTCTTACCTTGTGGGTTTTATCCTAAGTCTTATTTAATGGTTAAATTAATAAAACACTTTATGGTTTTATTAATAAAACCTTTGGACCCCTTATCTTATGATTTTACTTTATGACCTTTGATACTACCCTAAGTTATTTTATTTTAACCCTTGGAGCATAGGTTATGTTTATGATTTTTTTGTTATTGTTTAAACCTTTAATACCCTATCTTATAGAGTATCTAGATTATAAATTAAAGTTTAAATTTAACATGAGACATGGATCTAGTTCGTTGTCTGCTGCTCCAACGTGATTGAGCTCTCTTTATCTATGTGACTCTCCTTCCTGCGATTGCTCCTAACTGTGGCTCTATCTTGTGGCTTCTGGGATTTCCTTGCTGCACCACTTGCGTGGATTACTTTGCCCATGCTGCACCACCTGCGTGACTGTGTGATCAGGTTCTCTCCTTGTGACCGTATCTTCATCTGCGTGGCTCACTTAGCATCCGCGTGACTGTGTGATCGATCTACCCTCTGCGTGATGTCTCCTCCAGCATGACTCCCTTTGACTGTGTGATCGGGCTCTCTCCCTGTGACCGTATCTTCACTCGCGTGGCTCACTTAGCATTTGCATGATTGTGTGACCGATCTGCCCTCCGCGTGATGTCTCCTTTAGCGTGACTCCCTCTGACAGTGTGTGGACTGTGGTTTTTCTCCACCATGATTGTGAGCCTGTATTGTGTGTGGACTGTGGTTCTTATCCACTGTGACCATGAGCCTATATTGTAGTGTGGACTATGAGTCTTCCCCAGCATGACCGCAAGCCTGTGTGGGTGCTGGGTCTTCCCCAACGTGATTGTGGGTCTGTGTGGATGCTGGATCTTCCCCAGCGTGACTGTGTGCCTGTGTGGACTATGAGTTTCATCTTTATATGTGGATTGTGGTTTTTCCAGCATGACTGTGCAACGTATGGTTGTGTGTTCTTTGTCGGCATGACTATGAAAGCATGATTGTGCAATGTATGACTGTGTCTCTGCACTATGTGAATGCATCCTTACTCAACGTGACTGTGTCCTTTGTCAGTATGGTTGTATTGGGTAATGGATGTGCTTGTTGACTAAGAAGTTTGGGTCAGTATGCTTCTGCTGTATCCCTCTTAGGTCTCTCTCAAGGTATGTAAATTGTTTGCCTAGTTGACTTGTCCCTTCGGTGACAAGATCAAATCTGAAATCTGAGTATAAGGCTAATTCAAATATTGGTTGTGATTCCTTATTGTTGATATCTACTGTACATTGTTTTATCATGTTGTTACTATACATGGCATTTGATGATTCTCGAGGACCAACTTTAACGCAATGTCTAATGGAGCGTTAAGTTGAAAGAGATGAAAATTATGTTTGTTTATTACAGTTCAAATTTTATTAGAGCAGTACTATTTAGAATCTGATTTTATATGTTCATGCATTAAAGTTTAGTACTTATGTTAAAAAATCCTCTTACCCTAAAACTCCAACAATTGCATGACCCTGAGAATCAATATAATTCAGATCTATAATGTAAATATGATCAAAATCAAAGCATGGACATACCAATGTGATGTATGGAAGTAGGCCAAGCTTAGGAAGCAGACATGCAGGCCATTCACCAACTCTAGGTCACTGAGGTTTTGCTCTCTCCTTGGATCACTTCGCCCATGCAATGTTTACGTCCCCCTTTTTGTGATAGATCAATAGATATGGCTCCAAATATGCCCGAAAGAATCTTGAGAAGCAATAATAGGATAAATAACAATTTGTCCAAGGTATAATGTGAAGGATAGAGCCTCCAACCTTCAGATGAATGTGTCTCTAGTGATCCAATTTGGAAGAATGCACCCTTCAATGTTGGTGGATGAAGAATATGCCCTTCAAAAGATGATCAATCAATATACTTTTGTAGAATAGTTCCCAAGGCGCATCAATGAAGAGATAAGGAAGACGTCTTCAATGATAACCAGACAGTATGTCTTCTCAGAATAAATTCACAATACACCCTCAGTAAGTCATGAAACACGCCCTCAATATGAAAGAGAGATGTGCCCTCCTAAATTCTTCAGCTGCGTGGAGGCCCTCGAATCCTTGTAAAGACTGGTGAAGATTTTGTGAAATTGAAGTATGTTGATAGATTTGGATGATCTATCCTTAGAATTGACTAGGGTGGATAGATTTCGCCACTGAACTCAATTATTGGTTAAGGAACTCGCCCTCAACCCTAATTTGCTCTCAGAGCTCTCAAAACGATTCTCAACTATGAATAATAACAATGATGCCTTGAAATTCAATTTGCTTCCTTTTATTCTTTTTGACCTGTGCATGACACATGCATGCAACTTTAATGATGCATGCAACATGCATTTTAAATAAGGCCTTGCATGTCACGCATGTCACTTGCTCCTGCTTAAATGGTCCTCTTTACATGCTAATGACTTCATGTCCCTACTCATAGTGTGCTTTTATTCCTATGTGGCATAGTCATTAGGTAATTTCCCAGTTTGTCACAAACGAAACATTACAATGTCTAAGAAGACACCCTTAAGGGTTTCCATCTGGAAATTATTGGAGATCAACAAAAAGATAAAGATGCTCTTATTGAAGAGCCATTGCCCATTGAAGAAGACCTTCAAGACACGACTGATGAAGATATGGTTGATGTTTTTCCTTGTCCTCCTTATAATGATGAGGGTTTGGTGAGCCTTCCTCTCTCCTTTGCTATTAACGAAGATATAGGTTTGAGGATGTCATGGCTACTGAGGATGGTTGCCATGGACATGATGACATGCATTTTTCTCATGATGACCATGATATGGGTTATTGGAAATTTGTTGGACAACCCATATATGACTCTACTAATGAGGTAAGTGTAGATTTTCAAGACCTTGGAAAACTTAATTTTGGATCAGGATCCTTATGAATCGGCTCAACCATGCTTGTTTACCATTGATGATTATATAGGGTTGCATATGAAGGATCCTATTGTAGATATGGAACAACCAGGTTCACACTTTACGCTCTCCTAGGGTGGATTTCAACCTCTATTCTCAGCTGTATGTGTCAGGAATTAATGCAGGCTTTGAACAACAAGAAGGTGGTTTTATTGCAGAGTTGGAGCAACAAAGTGTACCCTCTCCTAGGGCAAATTTGGGGCCTAATTTCCAGCCATATTTTTCAAGGCTTCTTGCTGGTTTTGATGATGATTTGGGCCAACAAAGAGAGTTCAAAGAGCAGATCCGTGATGATAGCAGTTTGTATGTGCGCCTTGTCCAAGCTTGGATAGACGGGGCTTGTGAAAGAAGCCCTTGTCCTTGGCAAGGCTTTGAATGTAATCAGGTTGAGGACTTCGTCTTATTCTCCAGCCCCATTTTGATAAAGATAATGGCATGTACTTGGTTTATTGAGGTTGTGATTTTGTCTTGGATCATTGCCAAAGACAAAGGGAGAAGCCCTAGCATGAATGTTATGCTAAGGTGGCTTCATTGGCTTTATGATTTCACTTAATCGTTGATTTTATTCTGATTAGAGTAGGTAGGTAGGATGCATAAGCTTGTGAAAGAGCATTTGATTTCTTGTGTCGTAATGGAATTATGTGAATGTGATGAAAAGTTTTTTACTTTACGTGGTTGAGCTAACAAGTACATTGTTGAGATTCTAGGGTTCTCACATGCTCTCCTTTGCCAGATCAAACATGTATCTGAAAGTTGGAGCCAGATGTTACCCACTTTATGGCATGTGTCAAAATGTGGTAAGGAGGGTTAATTCACATTTTTGGGTGTCAACAAGTGACAACGATGAAAAATTTCAGTACTGAGCACTTTAAAGTTTATAGGTCCTGGACAGTATTCAAGGCATCAAACAACAATATAATTCACTTGGTAGCAGAGAATGGTGCATGACATTAATAGTTTGTATGTCCTGAGTGCATTGAGGGCCATAAAAGATATGTTGTTAAGTTCTGGGCACTCCTTCTTCAGACTTGGGCATGAGAGAAATGGTTTTGAGTAGTTCCTTAGAAGGATCTTTCTTGTGTTTGAAGGGGTAGAGTCCTATTTATTTGATGATCATTGGATTCCAAGTTGAAACCATTGTAAGGATTGGCAATTGACATTCACGACCGTGGTTGACAGGGGTAACAAGCCGTTGTCCTAAAAGGGTGTGTTACAAGCCTAAACTCATCCCAACACACATTTTTGCAGACCTATCTCAGTAGATAAGAGAGGTCATAGCCTGTAGAAAAGCCATTCTGAAGCTGAATGAGTGGCATATCTTGATTGGTGCTGAGATGAAGAATGCAATTATTTTCCATCTAAAAATCAAGCAGCTTCAAGTCTAGACTAATATCTATTCCAAAAATACAAAGAGCAAATTCTTCTATGAACTATGCCCTTTCTCGTAATATTCTTTAGAAAGCAATCTCAGGTGATTTGACTGCTGGTCTTGTCGTCGCTTTAGGTTTGGTACCGTCTAGATCCTTTGTTGTGTGCCATATCAGATGTACCAAAGAGGAGGGGTCTTTTTTTATTGTAAAGGCCAAGTTGGGTCTTGTTTTGTAAAAGTGTTGGTCTAGTGGGGATCAAGACCCTTGGTTTGGTCATTGCAGGTCTTCTTGGTTTTCATTTCAAGGAGTATTGGCTTTAGTGGCTTTGTTGACTATTCCATGATGGGCGGAAGTCCCCCACCATGTTGGGAATTTATGCCATTGGTTGGTGCTCCGGTACTTCTTAAGATGACTCCATTAGGACACATGTCTTAGGGGCTCCTAGCCACACTTATGTTTATGTTATGTAGAAGGTGATTACTCATGTAAGGGTTGTCATATCCACCCTAGCACACCTCATGGATACTTCCTTGGCCTTGTTTTCTTTGTATTGCTCCTTCATGTTGGTTATCCTAGTCATCAATGACAAATTGTCCACCTTCTTTGTAAGCTTCAAGATCCTGTACCACCTAAATAATGAGGGCATTGAGGGCAAAAGCACAATGTTGGGGTTAGATGGATGACGTCCCTTCCAAGCTCAACTTTTCATCATGTTGCAACTCTTCATCATTTTTATCATTATTTTAGTTTTATGAGGTTTAATCCCCGAATTGTGGGGGACAAACCCTCATTTTTTTCTCATTTTAAGACATTTTAGATAGGTCGGCCAAGAGGAGTGGAAAGGTGCGTCTTTTTTGCGAAGGCATGTCTTTTCACACATAAATAAAACACTACTTCATTTGTAACACAAGATCTCAGGATCAAATAAAAACATTTCTTTGTTTCTTCTTCTCTACCTTGGTTAAGTGGTGCACACCTCTTTTCTTGGCATCTAAGAGGCTTAATGTGGTGATTTTTTGGTGATTGGAGGCTTTTACTAAAACTTGCAAGGCTTGTGTAAGGGAAATAAATCTTGAGTGGGTTACTCTCTTTTTCTTTACTCTTCTTTTGTGGTAAGATCTCTGGTTCTCTTGTCTTACATTGTCTGAGACATTCAAGGTAAGAGCTAATTATGGCTTCTTATGTGTAATATCCCAAATCCCGATATTTTCTATTCCTATGCAATTATGCTAATACAACCGGGCATGCAAACTACCATGCAAAAATCCCTATTTTATAGCAAAAATTAGGGTTAGGGTTTGTGAGATAGAATGAACACTTACCACTGATAAGTTGGCTGGACTCTTCTTGAGAGAGTATGCAAGCATCAAGAACTGAATCGGAGATGTACTGATATCTTCTGCTTCTGGTGAAACCCCAGTAGCAAGAACCCCATATCAATTAAGGGTGATGTTTTCAGTGAAGGAGGTGTCCGATGGAGCTGCCGATTTGCAGGACTGATAGCCTTCCCGTGGCGGAGAAAATGCCTGGTACATGCGGAGTTTCGGAGGTCTCTAGGGAGGTTGGCGAATTGTTCCAGAGAGACAGCTGCTCACACCCCCCTGATCCCGAAATAGCTGATAACTGCTCCGGATGAGCACGGTCGGATCTGATAATCACCGGGTATTGGAGTAAGATACCGATGATGAGAACGGTGCCTGCGTTTCGAAGTAAAACTAAGATATGAAGACCCAACAACTGATTAGGGCTTTCTGGCTGAAAACCCCCCTTACGGCTACACACGTGTCCCTGCAACAATCTACACCGTATACTGGATAACTATGAATGAATGTAAGAGCAAATGGTGAACCTGTATGGCTTACCCTGAATGAGACTAGGGTAGATATTTCACTGCCGAAACCCCGCTAGTTGAAGACGCCGTCTCCAACCCCAACTGCTGTGCTGCTATTCAAGAGCTCCCAAAATAATAATCATCAAAAGTGAAGTCTCCTTTCGCTTTCTCCTCCTTTTATAACTTTCAACTGCCAAAACCCTAATCTTTGACCTAATTAGGTCACTTTATCTTCTAATTTGCAGTTGACTTGCATGCATGCGCATGGAGACTTAAATGAGTGCATGCATCATTAAATAACGCTTGGATGGCATGCACGAAGGTGGCCTTTGGCCCCGGTGGCCTTTCTTGACCTAACAATGATGCCCTAGATTTTCTATGGATGGCATCAATCCTTAGATGATTCCCTAACTGTCAGTAATCGCTCGAACCCACAGGAATCACATAGGTTAGCGGTTTTGGGCCTCAAGGCCTAATCAGAAGAGGACATTACAGTCCTCCCCGCTTGAGATTGCTTGTCCTCAAGCAACTGCAAACTGGGATGCTCCAATACCTGTTCACCTTCCCAGGTGGCATCCTCTGGCGGTAGTTCTTTCCATTGAACCAAGTACTCTCTGATTACCCTGTTCTTGAGCTTCCTTTCTCTAGTTCGTATGATCCGTTCGGGAATCAGTATCAATAGTCCTTCATCATTTAAAGGAGGTAACTCTGTAGATGGAGCAATGTGTTGCCCAAGGGTCTTCTTCAGGTTAGACACATGGAACACATTGTGAATTTTACTTTCCTGTGGAAGTTCTAGTTCATATGCCACCTCTCCCACCTTCCTGATTATTCTGTAGGGTCCATAGAAGCAAGGTTTTAACTTTTTTGCTTCTTTCTTCTTAAGCGAAGATTGTCTATAAGGTTGGATCCTTAAGTATACCAAATCCCCTATGTCAAAGCTCCGCTCAATCTTGTGTTTGTCGGCATACAACTTCTGTTGATTCTGGGCTGTTTGTAAGTTTTCCTTCAAGATTTTCAGAATGTCTTGACTGTCCTGTATCCAATCCTTAGCCTTAGGAGCCCTACTATCTCCAAATGCCAAATTTGCATAGTCCAAGGCCTCGTAACCATATAATGCCTTAAAAGGACTCATCCTAATAGACATGTGATAGGTAGTATTGTAGCAATACTCCCCTAGGTGTAGCCATTTGATCCAAGTTCGCTGCTGCCCTGCTACATAGTTCCTTAAATATCCTTCGATCCACTTGTTGACTATTTCAGTTTGTCCATCGCTCTGGGGATGATAACTCCTACTGGTAACCAGTTCGGTCCCCACTAATCTGAATAGTTCCTGCCAGAAGGCACCTGTGAATCTGCTATCTCGATCACTGACAATGGTCTTAGGTAAACCGTGTAACCTGAAGACCTCCCTGAAGAATAACTCAGCTACTTGAGCTGCCGAGTAGTCTGATGATATCGAAAAGAAATGTGCAAACTTGGTTAGTTTGTCAACTACTACATATAAACAATCTCGCCCTTGGACCTTGGGCAATCCTGTAATAAAGTCCATGGAGATGCTTTCCCACTTCTGTTCTGGAATTGGTAGTGGTTGAAGTAACCCTGCTGGATGGATGTTCTCAATCTTGTTTTGCTGACAGATGCTACATTCCCGTACATGCTGCATAATTTCCCCCTTGAGGCCCTTCCATGAGAACCTCTCTCGGATCTGCCTGTAGGTCTTCAAGAAACCTTGATGCCCTGATAAAGGAGAATCATGTGCTGCTTGAATGATTTTTTTCCTCAATGTGGATTCTGGGACGAGGTATATCCTGTTCTTGTAATAGATGATGTCATCAACAATCCTGTACCTGTCATCCTGAATTTGTCCATCCAATAATTCGCAAGCGAATTTATTTTTGGAGTATTATACTAAGAGAAGTGCCCTCCAATCTGTGGATATACTACTGAGAGATAATGAGGCGAGACGCCTGGATAATGCATAGTGTTCCACCAAGTATCCGGGACGGGGGGGCGTGGGAGCGAGGAAACGCACATTGGGGACGTGTAGAGGCACCCCAAAATTTTGGGGTATTTTAGGGAGCAGGGGGGCAGGGGGGCGTCGGGGTCTTTAAATTTTAACATAGGGGGGGGGCATCTCTAAAATTATTAATTAATAACAATAAATACATGCTAAATTGAAATTCATCATTGTGCAATGTAAACATGATATTCAGTTCACAATGTTACTAAATACTAAATAGTAACATTGCATTTTGAATTTTTTATTAAAAAAAATCAAATTTCAGGGGGGGGGCGTGTGGGAGCCCCCCATGTTCGGGGGGGGGCGTNATCATAAACATAAACATAAAATGATAAATGACAAATCAATAATCATAAATCTAAATCATAGACATGTCACATATGTCATAAATCATAAATGATAAATTGTAAACACTCAACACTGAACACTAGACTAGTAAACATTGCAGTATAATTATAATATATTTCATATTTGGCAAAAAATAGTAAATACTCAAAATAGTAGTGAAGAGTAAGTAAAGTACTAAAGACTCAAGAGTCAATGAGTGATGAGTCAAAGTCTAAAGACTCGGTCTGAGTTCATCAATGACAGTAAATAAAAGTTTAAAAGTTAAAACTAAAAGTATCAAAAATAAATCATGAAAAGACTCAAAGTGCATCAAGGAGATAGCTCCATGGACTGGTCCTCCTGATGCATCTGCTGCATGAAGTCACCATCTATGGGAGTGTCACCATCTAAGTCAGAGTCACTCTCAGTCTCAACCTCAGGAGTGACCAATGGCACACCAACCAGACTGTGCTGCACCTCATCTAGTCTCTCCTCCTCATCTATCTGTGCATCATCCTCTGGATCCACATCCCATCGTGTAGCCGGTCCCATCTGATACTCTGGTGTCTTCCTATGTGAAAGACGTAGGGCACTGTGCACTGCAACTAGATTCTCTGCTCTCTTAGAGGTAAGTCTATTCCTCTTGATAGAGTGGATGAAGCTATATGTAGACCAATTCCTCTCTGTTGCAGAGGAACTAGCAATCTGAGACAATAAGCGAATAGCAAGATACTGGATCTCTGGAGTATCATCCCCATGCATCCTCCACCAACCAATGGGGTCTTCTTGGCCTAAGTCCTTAAGATTTTCTTTTGCATCATGTTTGTTGAAAGGACCATTGAGATATGCAAAATGAACCCATTGTCTTCGAATTTTCTTTGCATCATCTTCATCATACATCTTTGTTATGGCAGCTCGAAATCCCTTCTTAACCTCTGGATCTTCAATGGGGGGGATTCTACCCGGCCTGTCAACATACCATTTTGGGTTAAGTGCATATGCTGCCATGTGCAAAGGTGTGTTCATTCAA
>LPNX010317586.1:95295-126974 GCA_001517045.1 Pseudotsuga menziesii | reverse complement strand
GTGAGAGCATGTAAGATGGCTAGCATCTCTTTGTCATATATGGAGTAGTGGCGCTCGTAGTTCTTCAGTTTACGGCTCTCAAATGCAATAGGGTGATGGGTTTTCATCAACACTGCTCCTAACCCTTCCCCTGAGGCATCACATTCTACTACAAAGGGTTGTGAGAAGTCTGGTAATGCTAAAACTGGACAGGAACTCATAATAACCTTCATCTCCTCGAAAGTTTTCTGTGCTAAGTCTGTCCAAGTGAACGCTCCCTTCTTTGTGAGATCTGTGAGGGGCTGTGAGGGGTGCTGCAAATTGGGAGAATCCCTTAACGTACCGTCGGTAGTAAGTGCACAGACTCAAGAAACCTCTCAATTCTGTAACTGTTTTTGGCGCGGGCCAATCTCCGATAGCTCGGATTTTCTCCATATCAACCTGTACTCCTTCTGCATTGATTATGTGTCCTAAGTACAACATTTCCTTCATGCCAAACTCACACTTGGACATTTTCGCATAAAGCGAATGTTCTTCTAAAATGCTCAGTACTTCGTCCAAATGTTTCAGATGCTCCCCCCATGTTTTGCTGTAAATCAGGATGTCATCAAAGAATACTAGCAAAACTTACGTAGCTGTGCTTTGAAGGTGTGGTTCATGCATGACTGAAAAGTGGCTGGAGCATTGGTAAGTCCAAAGGGCATGACCAAAAACTCATAGTGACCATAGTGACAGCGAAAAGCTGTTTTGGAGATGTCTTGGTCCCTTACCCTGATCTGATGGGATCCCGAGCGAAGATCAATCTTGGAGAAGTATTTAGCTCCCCGAAGCTCATCCATGAGTTCGTCAATTCTGGGGATGGGATACCTGTTCTTAATGGTCTTTTTGTTGAGTGCTCGATAATCGATGCACATTCGTAGTGTACCATCCTTATTTTTGACCAATACTACTGAGGATGCGAAGGGGCTAGAACTGGGCCGAATATATCCAAGCTCCAGTAATTCTTTGATTGTTTTCTCAATCTCATCCTTGTATCTTTTGGGGTGCTTGTAAGGGGTGGTGATAACTGCTTGTGCCCCCTCCTCTAGCTCGATGATGTGTTCAAAGCCTCGGTCTGGTGGTCTACCTGATGGAAGGTCCCAAAAAACCTTTTCATGTTTCTGTAGCAAAGTTTGAATGTCACTTGGGTGTTGTGTGCTGGTCTCTGGGGGTTTCCTAAAGGTGACAAAACATTCTGCAGCCCATTCTATATCATCCTGTCGGAGTACTGTCTCCATCCTCTATGACGAGACCGGTTTTGGGAGATAAGTGTTCATGCCCCTCAAAACTACCCGTTTGCCGTCTGGCCCCTGGAATTCCATTTCCATTGCGCTGTAGTCCGTAGTGTATTTCCCTATAGAATAAAGCCATTGAACACCCAATACAACATGAGTATCAGATACATCCACTACATAGAAGGAATCTGTCATCTGATAGTTACCTAAGGTGACATTTAATTTTGGAATCCAGTAGTTGCACTCCATGTTGGAGTTCTCGGCTATTGCTACAGTGAATTCTTCGAACTTCTCGGTTTGAACACCTCTCTTGGCTACCCAAGCAGAGTCAATGAAATTGTGGGTTGCTCCCCCATCAATCAATACTCCTACCTTGTGACCCTGTACTACTCCCCTGACCCTGAGTGTATGGAATCTTGGCACTCCAGATAATGTAGCAATGACTCCCTCTGGTGTATCACCCTGGTGTGATTCTTCCTCAGCTGCCCGTAGTTCTTCTGTGGCTTCCTGCTCATAGTCATTCTCATCACTGTCCGAATATACCTCAATGTAGTGAGCCTTCGCCTTCCCTGCACACCTCTGTCCTGGTACCCATGGTTCCTGACAAGTGAAGCATAGTTTCTTCCTTCTCAAGTCTTTCCTAGTGTCTTCTTCTAACCATGTTTTCTTGGGGACATCCTGCTGGAAAGGTTTCTTGTCCTTGTCCCTAATAGGAAAATTGGTTTTCAGCGGGAACCTGTTTTTGGGGACTGAATCTCGAAGATCTCTGGCTCTGCTAATGGCATCCTGCAGAGTGAGGGGTTTGTAGGCTTTCCCCACCCCTGTAGTGGCTCTGTTAGGGCCTCAGTGAATAACATAGTCAACCTGTTCTCTGACACATCCGTTACCATGACTGCTATCTTCTGAAATTCTGAGATGAAGACTTCTGCACTACCGGTCTGTTTGAGTTGAGCCAACTCTCTGAAATGTATCTCTGGATCCTTCCTATCAAACCTCTCTATGAGCTTCTGAGTGAACTCACTGTAGGAGTGTATGGTGTTGTGACCAAATGTCACCAGTCCGTGGTACCACCACTCGTGAGCTTCTCCGTCCAGGTGGACTGTAGCCAATTTAATGGCGTCTGTCTTTGTCATGGGGTTGAGTTGGAAATAGGTATCCAACTTTTGAACCCATATCCTCGCTGATCCTCCGCGAGTCCCATCAAAGTTCGGGATGGTCAACTTGCCCAAGGTCTTCTGCAACTCATAGTTGTGATTGAAACCCTTGTTAAAATTTCTGGGCCTGTTCCTACTCTTCCTGTTGCAGAAATCTGAAAAGGACATGGTAGCATGGAACTCATCCCCTAAGTCTCTATACTCCTGCAAATAAGCCCCAAAAGGCTCACTAGGTTCTACCTGCATGACCGGACCACCTACTGTATCTGCCAAGAAGTGAGGCATGGTAGGCTTGTTGGAAGGTCTGCTATATATGTGCGGAGTATTCTGCATATTAGTGTACGCAACCTTTCGACTGCTGCTTGTAGATCCTTGATGTACCGGTGAGGGAGGTGTACTGTTGATACCCATTTCTGGTTTCGCCGATAATTTGTTGATTGCATTGAGCACATCTTTTTGCCCTTTGGCTAAGTCTTGCAATGCACAGACTAAGTTGCGAAACTCCATCCTATCCTCCTCTTCTCCCGTTCCTTTTCCCCTATCCGAGTGTATACTTGTTTGTTCCATGTCTGAATTGGTATCTTCTAGTTGGATATCCTCAAATTCCCTTGTGTATCTACTCTTTTACCTCCGATAGGTTACAAAAGAGTCTCCTTCTGTATTCATCTATGTCTCATTTCTTAAGCCCACAACTGGCCAAGAAGATAGCTCTGATACCATTGTAATTTCCCAAATCCCGATATTTTCTATTCCTATGCAATTATGCTGATACAATTGGGCATGCAAATTGCCATGCAAAAATCCCTATTTTATAGCAAAAATTAGGGTTAGGGTTTGTGAGATAGAATGAACACTTACCACTGATAAGTTGGCTGGACTACTCTTGAGAGAGTATGCAAGCATCAAGAACTGAATCGGAGATGGACTGATATCTTCTGCTTTTGGTGAAACCCCAGCAGCAAGAACCCCAGATCAAATAAGGGTGACGTTTTCAGTGAAGGAGGTGTCCGATGGAGCTGCCGATTTGCAGGACTGATAGCCTTCCCGTGTCGGAGAGCATGCCTGGTACATGCGGAGTTTCGGAGGTCTCTAGGCAGGCTAGCGAATTGTTCCAGAGAGACAGCTGCTCACGCCTCCTTGATCTTGAAATAGCTGCTCCGGATGAGCATGGTCGGATTTGATAATCATTGGGTACCGGAGTAAGATGCCGATGATGAGAATGGTGCTTGCGTTTCAAAGTAAAACTGAGATCTGAAGACCCGACAACTGATTAGGGCTTTCTGGTTGAAAACCCCCCTTACGGCTGCACACGTGTCCCTGCAACAATCTACACCGTATATTGGATAACTATGAATGAATGTAAGAGCAAATGGTGAATTTGCATGGCTTACTCTGAATGAGACTAGGGCAGATATTTCACTGCCGAAACCCCTGCTAGTTGAAGACGCCGTCTCCAACCCCAACTGTTGTGCTGCTATTCAAGAGCTCCCAAAATAATAATCATCAAAAGTGAAGTCTCCTTTCGCTTTATCCTCCTTTTATAACTTTCAACTGTGAAAACCCTAATCTTTGACCTAATTAGGTCACTTTATCTTCTAATTTGTAGTTGACTTGCATGCGTGCACATGGAGACTTAAATGAGTGCATGCATCATTAAATAATGCTTGGATGGCATGCACGAAGGTGGCCTTTGGCCCCGGTGGCCCTTCTTGACCTAATGATGATGCCCTAGATTTTCTATGGATGGCATCAGTCCTTAGATAATTCCCTAACTGTCAGTAATCGCTCGAACCCACAGGAATCACATAGGTTAGCGGTTTTGGGCCTCAAGGCCTAATCGAAAGAGGACATTACATTATGCATAATAACACTGGCTTGTGATGAGACATCCCTTCTCGGAGGGTCTCTCTTTGTTGCCTCTCTCTTTGCCCTAATTAGGTCAAAGCCTATGTTGCACGGGGACCCGTCCCCCCAAAATTTTCCTGCGTTTCCTGCGTTCGCACGTTCCGGGGATTTTGGAACTCCTTGAAAACGTCCCCAATTCATCGGGGACTCCGTTGGATACTTTGGGACTTATGAGCGCCCTCTAAACGTACCCGTCAAAATTGGTGACTTCTCAAGAACGTCCCTCGACCAATCGGGGACTCCTAGATGTCTCTCAACTTACACAATTAAAAATTAAAAAAAAAAATTTTTCTTTTTTAATCAAAATGATAACCTAAACCTCCCCCTATTCCTCTAACTTGCAACCCCCTCCCATTCTCTCTACTCTATCCTATGTTTCTAACCTACACTCCAACTCACTGCACTTGCATAACCCTATGGTTTACCCATCACTCCAACACTCTAGCACCTGCATAATCTTCTGCACTATGGTTCTACCCATCACTCTGCGTGTCGCTACTTGCAAGGTCAGCTCCCGTCTACAGTCCTGTGCACGACTCCCCTATATATGGCTCCCCTTCCTGCAATCCCACGTGTGTCCCTCTCATCTTGAAGAGCACAGCTCGCGGCTCCCTTTCGAATCTTTGGTTCTTGGCAGATGCTCAAAGTTTAAGTTCATGGCTCAACACAGGCTCACACTCACAATGAGTTTGCACCCTATCAGTGACAATACGCCGCAGAGCACAAATATTTCATATTTGATATCTTACATTTTTTTATTTTTATTTTTTGGGTAAAAATCTCAGCACGTGCTATTATAGTTTTATAAAATTATAGTTTAGTATTTACAAATGTCATTACAAATATAAATTTATTTGTTATTTAAATTTTGAAATAATTCATCTTTCATGTATACAATGTTGTAAATTTTTGTTACTGTTTTGACTTTCAAGTTTTAAGATATTGTTTAATAGTTAACTTAGAAGCTAGAACTATTAAAAGTTTTCAGTTTTAGATCTTCGACATGTATCTTGAGTTTTTACTATTTCGTTTTGATAATGGACAATGATGATTGGACAATACTTTATATTTCCTACTGTAATTTGAAGTTTATAATTAGTTCTACTTTTTATTTCAATGTCATATATAAATATATATAATTGCCGTCCCCAACCTGTCGTCCCCTGAAAAATTGGGGGTGTGCTCTAGCCATCTCGGAAACTCATCCCCGTGCCCCCCCCGTCCCCCCGTCCTCGAGGCCAGTGCAACATAGGTCAAAACCAACTGAACAGAGGGTTTCTTGGTTTTGCCCTAATTCATACAAAATTGGATTGCCAATTTTGGAGAGGAATGCTAATCGCGATTTCTCGGTGGCCTTGAAGAAAAAGATCTTAGTCTTATTCCCTCATCTTCACTCAAAATCTCTTTTATTAGTTTCTTGAACTATATATTGCAAAAAATACACAAAAAATAAATATTGTGAGGAACCCTAAAATTTTTATATTTTTACAAAAAAATCCAAAAATATTTATTTTGTGCCCTATTTTTAGCCCTAAAAATGCCCTAAAGGAGGCAACGTTATCCTAGGGTCAGGTGACATCGACCCTTAGGGTTTATTGCAGATCTGGTTGTGGTGTTATTGCAGGTCCATTTCAACAATAAAGTCAAATCCGAGGGGTTTGAGGAATATTTGGTTCAAATCCTAAGTCACCTAGGGTGACCCTGGGTGGATTCGAGGTAGAATTTATTTCTGGTTCACCTTGACTGTGGTAAATTGCAGGTCTGAAGTATAAATCAACTTTGAAACACTTCGTCCATCCATCAAAAGAAGATTGCCCTAGGGGGAATTGATGTGCGCCCTCTAGCTGGTTCCTGGGAGGTAAGAAATGCATGTTTTCGATGGTTGGTTTGGGAAACGTCTTGTGTTTTATCTTGCTGGTTTTTACTGCAAAAAAAATATAATCCTTTCACATATTCATCATTGCTCCCAACATTCCAAGTCAAGAGGTTTATTATACATATCCTTCTTTGACTAAATTAGGCATTGGTCTACTAATTGTGGGAAGGTCTTGTGGGGATGGAAGTGTTTTCTATTGTGCTTCTTATAGGTCTATCCTTACCTCATTTCAGGGAGCCTCTCGTGGCCCAAAGGAGCAAGGCTTAATGAAGAAGGGGGTTACATTGAGGTGACATTGGCTGTACCTCCTTAAAGAGTTGTCGATCATGACATTGGGTCCAGTTGGTCCATCTATCTTATTTGGATCCATATACTGCATTTTGGTCCACTTACCTCCGATCATGGAAGAGTGCTAGTTTCAGAGGTAACAAGGTCTTAAAAGTTAAGGATGGTTTCATAGTTGTATGGTGTTCCAAATTTACATAGCTATATGAGAAATCATATTGATTTTGCCAAACATTTTGAGGAACTTATCAGAGGAGATGCCATATTCTAGATTACAACATCTCATTTTCTTCTTTGGCGTGCTTCAACTTTTACGTCCCCCAATTGATCTAGTTAATGATAATGTCTACACTTTGAATTCACGATTGCTGGATTTCGTAAATGTCAGTAAACACCTTGTCTCATTTGTGAATTTGTGGAGCTATTTCAACTGTTAATTCGAGATGGCGTGGCAAGGAATTATTACTCCTAGTTGCCTTTCCATGTCGCTCTGGAACTGCCGCTAGAGTAAAACATCATTCGAAATGAAACAATATGGAGGTATTCATGCTCGGGCGTGGAGTTTTTGAGATAATACTTTCCATTGTTTTGGCATCTATGTGCTGATTCTCAATGATATGGTGGCACGATTCTCATTCCATTGTCGATTCTTGTAGCATGCGATGGTTATACAAGGATTCATGTCACCATCTTGGAAATGGATTATAGACAGTGCTGAGACTTGGTTAGTAATAATATTTTGGAGCTGTATTTGCTGTGCATGATGCCAACATGGAGGAGGAAAGATGTGGGATTCCAAGATATTAGCTGGGTCGAGGATCTTTGTCCATATCCCAAACACTTTATGGGCCATATCTTTGTCCTACGTTTGAGGAAGCCTTTGAGGCTAAAAACATGGTCATCATTTGTTTTAACATTGTAAATGTGGTTTCAACCACCCTTTTTGAGTGGGTTAGAAGTGGTTAAGGGATTATAATAATTTATTAAAGAGAATAAAGCGATTTTTGTTTTAGAGATTGCATTAAAGAGGTCTTGTGGGCGTAGCTTGAAGCATATTCTCATGAAGGAGCCTTTGGAGGGCACGTGGCATTGTCGACAACCTCTTATCCTTGCTTGTTGGAGTATCTTCTGCTCATTAAGGGGTCCTATGTATCTTATCATTATACAAGTGGCTTTGACCACCTTATTTTATTTTTTTTGTTTAGGGTTAGTTGCATGTAGTGCAGCTTTTGTATTGTTTTACCCCACCTTAGGCTAAAATTAAGGAAGCAATGAATATTTTATTGTATAAGGAAGTTGTAGCCTCTCTTATATAGAGAGGCACTTCCTCATTTCATTTTCATGGTTGCACTTTGAGAGTTCTCTCTGTTGGAGCTTCAAAGAGATATCTTTCTTTTGTACAATTTATGTCGATAAGGGTTCTTTTTATGTGGTGAAAAGTGTTGTCAATTCTTGAAGCTTCTTCTTCTTGGTTCTATTTTTGTGCTTAAGGGTTAATGGTGGAATGTTCAAGTTTTCTACAAACCTCTCATGATTGATCCAAAGAATAGTTGGAAGTAGGGCGTTCTAAGCTATTGTCGTGCATATTCTTCTTTATTGGTTTGGGCGAGTATTTTATGTTGGAGTTTGTGCAACTTCAGAAGCTATTCTTATTGTCCTCCTTCGGAAGTTGAACTTGTTGTAATCATTCATGCAAACCCTAGAAAGAACAATGTAAACCTTGGGTGAAAAGCCAACAATAAAAGAAATAAAATACAATTATAAAATATAAAATTATATTGCTCCCCCAAGTGAAGTTAGCCCCAGTTAAATTCTGAGTGGGAAAACAATATAAATAAGAGGCGCCCCTCATTATTTCACACAGCAGCAACATAACAACTCAGAGAAGTGCGCAGTTTTCTGGGAGAGAGAGAAGTTCGCATACACTGCAAAAGAAGACAGTTTTCAGGCTTTCCATCTTTGGAAAGCATTTCCATATTTTTCTTTTCTTTCTTCATTGTACTCTGATCTTAAAATTATTATCTCTAGACGAAGGTTGTTGGGTTTTCTCCCATTTGGGTTTCCTAAGTGAAAAATACTCGTGTTATTGTTTTGTGCTTTGTCTATCTTCTAGTGATCCTATTGATAAATGCAATTAAGATATACTGCTATGATCTTAAGAAAATCTAATATGGTATCAGAGTAGTGCTAGAAGAAGCCATTGTCGAACTCTGTCAGAAACCTGTCGAAACTAGGGTTTCATCTTTCAAAGTCTTCACTCAAACTTTTGGCAAAAAAAGTGCCTTGGGAATTTCGCTCTAAGGAGGGTGCATCTTTTGGTGAAGACAGAATTCAATTATGAGATTTTTCAATTTTGACCTAATTTTGTAGCTGCAACAGAAATTAGGGTTTCAGTTTTTTACCTACTCCCTCTACAGTTTTGGCTCGACTCTACCTCTTCTCAACTCACCTCTCTAGGTTGCATTTATCTGTGGAGTCAATTTTCCAAAACTCCAACCTTCAGTTTTGACCTAGTCTCTGCTAGGATTTTAGATCGAGATCTATAGTCAAGATGATCAGCATGAAGGTTAAAGATCATCTGGAAGGAGCCTCCAACTTCATCCCCTGGAAGTCTAGGGTTTTTCTTCTACTAGAATAAAATGACCTATTATAGGGTGTAAATGAAAAGGTTCCAGAATCAGAAGCCGAAGAAGACAAACCTCCCTGGGGGAAGAATGATGCCAAATCAAGAAGGATTTTGGTAGACCACTTGGTTCCTCAGATCTTAGAAAAGACGACAACGAGGAAGATGTTCAAAACCTTAAAGAAGCTATTTGAACACAGTAATATCAATGTGACTCTTACATTGAGGAATAAACTATCGAATGTGAAGACGAAGAAGTCCGAGAAGATTGCCTCATATTTCATGAGGATCACCGAACTACGGGACAAGCTAAAGTCAAGTGGAGACAATCTTGAAGAAAATGATCTCGTTATGACCACCTTAAATGGTCTCCCACCATCTTAGGAGTCTTTCATCCAAACTATAAGTGGTCGGACCATGTTGCCCAAATTTGATAAGCTATGGGAAGAATGCACTCAAGAAGAAACAAGAATCACAGCACGCCAAAGAATTCATGTCGCTCAACCCTACGAGAATCAAGCATTCATATCTCATGCCAAGAAAGGCAAGGGAAGGGGAAGGAAGTCCTTCAATCACAAGCATCAATATAAGAGATCAAGTCCTCCCCCAGATCAGAAGAAATAAGAGAAGGACTTATCTAAGGTATAGTGCTACAGGTGCAAGAAATACGGTCATTAAGCCAGTGGTTGTCGAAGTTCAATCAAAAGGAAGTATGAAGCTTCAACTGCTGATGTAGAAGAAGACCCTCCTCACAAGGAGCCAAGGAAGGATGATCGTTCGAAGTTCTTCTTCTAAGAAATGATATGAAGATCCATACTGTGATAAACATCAAGCAAGCATATGAAGATCAGTGGACTCTGATAGTGGGAGACCACCCACAAAACTACAAAAGATAAGTATTTGATTTTACATGCTCTAGTAGATTAGATCTGGTTGTTTTTTTTAATATGTTTTACACAGATCTACATTTCTAAATTCAGGTGGTTAAATAGCCTGTCATGCTGCACAATGATGCAGACGGAACCCCAAACAACCATTATCCCATCCGCTTTCCCCAGGATTTAGTTTGCTCTACATTTAGCAAACTCTAAATTTGGCTTCTTGTCCAAATATTTCTTCTCCTGCAACTCTATTGCGCAGCTCTGCTTTCGCAGGTTCAATTCCACAAACAGGTTTCCGCAAGCTTGCTTTTCCGCAATTGTCTTTCCGCAAGACAATTCCTTCCACAAGACAAATTTTCGCAAATCTATCTTTCCGCAACCTCAATCTCTCTCTGCAACTTCAACCTTTTCACAAGATCCTTTTTGTAACAGAGTTTTTGCAACTCTGTTTCTGCATTTGCGGATTGCGGAAATTCCCAAATTCCAAATTTGACTTCCGCAATTATGCGGCCGCAACACTCCTTTCCGCAATCGGATTGTAGATTGCGGATTGCTGATCCAACTTTTCCAGAAGTTGAACTTCTGCAATTCCTTTTCCGCAACTCTTTACAACCGTTGATTTCATGCGGCTTCCTTCCTGACCGTTGATCTGAGATCAGATGCGGATCTCATCTTATCTTTGCGGATCCTTTATGTTCCTTACACCTTTCTCTTGCAGGATTCTTCTGGAGTGTTAGATCTCTTGCGTCTTTGATCTCGTCCGTTGGTCTGCTATCTCCAACGAAACTTCACTTAACCTTGTGGATTTTTTATCTTCCACTCACATTCACTTCGTGAATCTTTCCCTGCCGTCGATCCATCTTCTTGAGATGTTTTGAGCCGTCCAATCTCTGCTAAACTTGACTCCTGCGACTTCATAATTCTTCATTGATTGATTAGAGGTTTGATCAATTAAATTCAATTGATCTCTCTTTGCTAGATCTGCGCAACCTCTTCGTGGTCTTACACAACCTCTGTAATATTCAACTATTTCAAGCTCTAATTTCAGACTATGCATACATCGATTTATCAATCATTAACAAAGATCATCAATCATTCAATTCATGAAATCATACATTCAGAAAGAACTGTAATCACACACAAAGATACGCTGAAATAGGCTTTCCTTCTTTCAATACAATGAAACTGTACATTCATGATTATCTCAGAACCTGCGTTCTGATCCCCTTAGTCTGGTATAACTACAACCAATGACCTTGGCCTGATTTACAATGATTTGGCCACTCCTTATCCGGATTGAATGACTGCCTCTGGCTCTTCTGGCTACTTTTGTCTCTCCCTTTGCTCCCTTCTCCCCCTTGCCTCGAAGGCTTACAAACATATATACAATAGGATTCATGAACCCATTCTGGTTCTGGTTCAGATCCTTAATATACTCAACAATCTGCTAACTAATTCTAAATAAAGCAACATAATCAACCCTATCTCAATGACTTGCTCATGAGAGCCTTTACCCTTATCAAATGCTACCATTTGACATGGGCTTAGTTACATGACTCATTTAATGACTCATCACTCACCTAATGACTCATCACCTATCTAGAAGAATACTTAACATAGATTTATTTACAATGTAATAGTCTATGGACTATTAATTCAGAATATGAAGACCTCTTCTAGGTCTGATCAAACATTAAGCTTAGACTTGAATGGAGAGCAGGATGCTCCTGCATCACACAACCCATCTAGGATGGCGACTCCTTTATAACATACTGGAGTAGTACACACTCTTAATGGTATTCTATAATGGAGACCATAAGCATCCGGATAATGGCTTTATGTGTGTTGAAGCATTGACTAAATGGTTGCCTACATTATTTTGTTAATACATTGATTATGAAATATTGCTAGCCATTTGATGGGATTTGACTTGTAGGGAATGCCATGATTTACAAGGACAAGTGATCCCATTGATATAAGGATGGAATGGAAGTAGAAAGCCTCTAGAAGCATGTATTATGACTCTCAGACCCAGAATAATCTCATGCAGAGATTTGGTGATCAGAAGCATGAAGCTTCTACTAATGTTGGTCTAACTATTGCTTCAACAAGATTTACTCAACCGACTTCTGCGAGACAAAGGGAGTTATCCCTCAAAGACAAGGATTCTAGTCTATTACATATGATAGAAACCTGACGACACTGTTTTCGTGACTCAAACAAGACAATTGAAGGATCCTTGATGAACCTAGTCGTCACCAGGATGGATAATTACTTTCCGGTCTACATTCACGTGCCCAAGTTAGAACCTTCAGGCAAGAAGGAAACATTTGTGGGATATCACAAGTCTTTAAAGGATTCCCGAATATACATCTTAGGATCGATTCAAATCGAAGTCAGGTAGGATGCAACCTTTGAAGACGAAGTGGCTATCCGGAAAGGAAGAGGATCAGATATGGATGAAGACATGAGATCATCTCCCCCTCCAAACATCAAGAGGGAGTCTGAAGAAATGAATAAACCGATCAGTCCCATTGATCCAGTTGAGCTAGATGATGCTCCCACAGATATGGCAGTAAGCCGAAAAAGACCTAGATGGGAATGACAGATTTTGTAGAAACTTCACATGGAGCAGATGGGAGCATTGAATAATACAAGGCCAGATTGTTGCCAGAGGGTTCTCTTAGAAAGAGGGAGTCGATTATGATGAGACATTTGCTCCTATGACTTGACACACTTCCATCAGATCGATTATTGCTATTACTTCAGCTATGGGATGAAAGTTGCATCAGATGGATGTCAAGACTGCCTTTCTCAATGGTATTATTGAGGACCAAGCTTCTTCCCAAGGTGAAATTTGAATACTTTCGCGGAAGACTTGGAGTAGAAGAAAACGTGTGCCTCCTTGAGAGGGAGAGATGACTGAGAGACACTTACTATACCCTTGCCCAGGTACCTCTGCTCGTCCAGGTTCTCAACCAGGTATGGGAGAAATCCCATTGACATATGAGATTGACAGGTAGTAGATGGTCGGTTCACACAAGTTCCTTTTCTCGTCTAGGTACTCAGCCAGGTATGGGAGAAATCCCATCGACAGATAAGTCGAACAGATAGTAGATGGTTGTGTGATTGCATAGGTACCTTTACTCGTTCAGGTTCTCAACCAGGTATGGGAGAAATCCCATCGGTAGATGAGACAGACAGGTAGTAAAGGTCCGGTTCACATAGGTGCCTCTGCTTGTCCAGGTACTCAGCTAGGTATGGGAGAAATCCCATTGGCAGATGAGTCAGATAGGTAGCAGATGGCCACGTGATTGCACAGGTACCTCTACTTGTTTAGGTTCTCATCTAGGTATGGGAGTACCCCATCGGCATATGAGACGAACATGTAGTAGATAGTCGTGCACATGTGCTCATCTAGGATCTCTAAGCTAGGTATGGAAGTATTCCATCGGTAATAGAGACAGATAGTTAGCAAAATATTTTTCTCTCAGACATCTAGATAGAACAAATTCATAAAGACAACCTTCAGTACGTTTAGAGATGATAGAGAAAGTATAGATGTACAGATGAAACCTAGATGATCATGATGCTGATCAAGACCGAAGAATACCTTCCTTGTTGAGAGGGAGTGTTGGAGTTTGTGCAACTTTAGAAGTTATTCTTATTGTCCTCCTTTGGGAGTTGAACTTGTTGTAATCATTCATGCAAACCCTAGAAAGAACAATGTAAACCTTGGGGTGAAAAGCCAACAATAAAAGAAATAAAATAAAATTATAAAATATAAAATTATATTGCTCTTCCAAGTGAAGTTGGCCCCAGTTAAATTCTGAGTGGGAAAACAGTATAAATAGGAGGCGCCCCTCCTCATTATTTCACACACCAGCGACACAGCAGCTCAGAGAAGTGCGCAGTTTTCTGGGAGAGAGAGATGTTCGCATACACTGTAGAAGAATACAGTTTTTAGGGTTTCCATCTTTGGAAAGCATTTCCATATTTTTCTTTTCTTTCTTTATTGTACTATGATCTTAGAAATTATTACCTCTAGACGAAGGTTGTTGGGTTTTCTCCCATTTGGGTTTCCCAGGTGAAAAATACTCGTGTTATTGTTTTGTGCTTTGTCTATCTTCCAGTGATCCTATTGATAAATGCAATTAAGACATATTGCTATAATCTTAAGAAAATCTAACATTTTAGGCCTAGTCTTGATATGCATTTGGCTCCTTGGCAAGGGTTACTAGGTATTTATCTTTTCCACTGTTGAACTTGGGTGGATAGGGACTTTCCATTGTTGGAGATCCATCTTGGAGACCTTGAAGTTCATTGTTTATCCTCAATTTGGTGATGTGACTAGTGTGTCTCGACCCCTAACCTTGGAAGGAAATAGAGCAATTCTTGAAGGATCATTCTTATTAGCCTCACTTGCCATTTGATTCACCTTGACTCCATTGCCCTAGTAGGATATTGGCACTGATCTCTGGGTCTCTCCATAACCTATTAAAAAAACCCTAAAAACTACAATCCTGTTTTACTAACACTATTTCTTCCAAATCACCTTGTGCCCTCATTGCCATAGCCTAGCAATGTTATATAGGGATGCCCTCTCAAGTTAGAGAAGAGCCAACAAAAAGTGCATATAAAGGTAGTTATCGTGGTGACAATGGGTAACACCTCTCAGGTTACCGTGAACTAGTAGCGGTCTTTGGGGCTTTAACTACAGGTTCTAGTTTACACGATAACAACTAGAAAGATAGATTGTCGTTTCAACCACTGATCGAGATGCTCATGCCTTGTCTCCTCTCCAAATGGGCTTGTAATTTGGAAGCCTTGGTTTGGGGTATCCAACCAGGAAGAGAGGAGTCTCGAATGATTGCTATGAGGTTCCTAATAACTTCCCATTTCCTTGTTTGTCTTGCCTCCATAACCAACTCTCTGGAGCGTCTGAGCTTTGCAACCTGTGATCAAGTGAGATCTTTGTCTAGGAAGATCCTGCTGAGAAGAATGAACAATTTTCACTTAGCTTTGAGAGCTTGAAGTTAGTCCGTAGTAGTCCTGAACAGGAGGAAGAGAGTGGGGCTGTAGCCAAGACAAGCTCTATCATGGGCCACATCAGGAAAGCCAAGGGTATCGCGAAGGAACATGGTCCCAACCTCCATGGGGTTCGTAGATGGATGGGGACAGGGGAGACCCCTCACCTTGAGGTTTAGTTCCCTAGCCCGTCTCATATGCTCCTCGATGAGCTTAACCTGCAAAACTTCTTCAACTGCTACGAAAGGGGGAGGACCACTATCCTTCCCACTAACCACCTATGTCCATGATTTGATGTGTGTTTCTATTTCTTGTTTAAAGGTGGCATGTTGGCATCGGATCTCATCTTGTTTACTTTTAAGGTCAAGGATTTGGGCATGTAAGGCATCATTTGGAGGGTGGGTGGAGGGTGTCTTGCACCTTGTTGTCATGTAGCTATATGTTGACGGATAGATTCTTTGCTTCCACCATATAAATCTTATTACATATTATACATCTATAAATGGAGCTTCCTATTCTCAGTTTCAAGATAATCCATCCATTGCAACAAAATTTTAACCTATGATGTCCAAAACGAGAAGTTCGACTCCATAGCTATGTCGGTGGGGCTATAAATGGTTCCCTGATTATAGTTTTTGAGGTACTCCAGTGTTTCTTTGTTACAAAATTCATTGGTCTTTCTGGGTATAGGGTACCCCATTGACCCAAAATCCCAAAACCCCATTACTTGTTGACCAGTGCACGTTCTTGTGCAATCTAGAGACTCTGTAGCTTTCTTCGATGGGTCTATAGCTTACCTTGACGACTCTCTATTTGCTAAAAATATTCCCTTGATGACTTTGTAACTCAACTCTCAATGACTTTGTATGTTTCCTCTCGATCTCTCGATGATTTCCTGCTCTACTACAGGGTTTATCTCAGGTGTCGTGCAACTGTCTTGGTAGGGAGATGGAAGACCACTAGCTTGCGATGGGTAGAAGAGTCCAGAGTGATTTACTTACTCAAGTATTGCAAGAAACAATTTAGATCAACAACATATAATTAAATAAGCATTCATGACATATAATGAAAGATAAATTTAAGCAAATAATTGTAAAATTCGTAGACCAGTGCTGTGGAGTCAAAACAAATTGCTGTTGTAAAGGGAAATGTTTTGCAATTGTACTTGGTCAGTTTTAACTTTTAAATTATTAAGTGATGAGTGGATTAGAGGAAATGGAACTCCTGATATACCAAAGGGTTCTAGGGGTATGTCCGGATTTTGCCCAATGTGGTTCTAAACAAGAAAATGTGGGATAGATCGGAGTTGCGGGGGTGTGTCCAACACTACAACAATCGAGGGTGTATCCTGACGAGTCCCCACGATCACTACCTAGTTGTTCCCACTTTCTTTGCAAACTTTGCCCACAAAAATACAAATATCGTGACGCCAAATTTCTGTGTGTTAAGGGGGGAATTGATTTTATTAAAGGCGAGTTGTTTAATTAAGTGTGGAAAATTATTGAATGCAACGCTTCCGCTTTTGGCTATTCCAAAGCTCAGATGAACTTGTGATGGATAAGAGCATACACGTGTTATCACCAACCTTGTAGCTTCCTGTGCAAGATGGATCCAGGATGGATGGTAGAGGAACAAGCAACTAAGGAGGTGGAACCCAGACTGCCTAGACTCCCAAAGAGATGGTTGTCACGTCAATCAAGGCAGTCTTTGCTTTATGTTGTCCGAGTCCAAGACAACAATGGGGGAGACCCAGATCTGCTCCCGACAGGAGAGATCGAACCTAGACACCAGATCAGATCAAAACAAACTTTGAGGTACGTAAGGTGTAAGGTGTTCAGAAACTCTAGATCTACAGTAGGATTCAGTAGATGGATCAGGACTTCAGCAGTATATTGGCTGATCCAAAGCAGTAATCGGATGACCTTTGGGGGAAATGGTTAGATCTAGGGTTTTGGTACTAGCAACTAAAGAAGATGATCTCTGCCTTGGGAAGCGTAACCAAGGCAGGATGGACAGGAAAATAGTTGGGACTATCTAGTACCTGGTTGATAGACTCAATGAAAAAGGTGAACAGGTGTGATTGTCATCAAGGAACAACAAATTTCAAGGGGAAGAGGTCAATTCAGGGCTAGTGCTAAGGATGGGAGATCAGTGCCTTTCGTGCATTGGGCAATGGAGTCAGTATACACCCAGCGTTGAGGTGAACCCACCTAGGGTAGACCCTGATCTGCGGACCCAGATAAGTGTTTTGGTTCGGATGGCTCAGTTAAGGCAGGAATTCTGTCAAGGAAGGCTAGCGCTAGGGTTGGATGAGACAGATCTATTGATTTGAGGCCACCAGCAGACAGCCAACTCAACGTTGAAAAGGAAATGGGATCAGGAGGGCCTGATCTACACACTCGGTTTAGAGAAATTTAGGAAAAGTCAGATCCCGGAAAAGTCAAAGTTGATGAAGGAGGCTGAGAGGATGAAAAACTGATTTCTTTAGATCTAGGGCAAGCAAGCTGGATCTAGCTCAACGGTAGGGGTGTTCTGGAGTGCTCAGGACTCGATCTATCAACCCAGCTTGTCAGATTTCGTAAACAGTAAACTTCGGAAAGGTCCAGTTTTTTAGTGATGGCGCTAGGGTTGTTTTCAGTCTAAAATTCAGAGCTAGGTCATACTGTCATGAATCTGGACAGCGTTGGGGGTGATTTGGAATGTGTGAGATCCGATCTATCAGTCTATGAAGTCAGAAATCAGAAAAAATCAAAACCCTAGCAGGTCAAATTTTCAATGGGGGCGCTATGCAGTTTTCAGACAATATTTCAGATCTAGGTCAAACCAGCAGGAATTTGATCAGCGTTGCAGTAGATTCAGTGAGGGGGAGGCTCGATCTATGAAACCCAGCAGTGGTTTGGCCAAAGATCGGACGGTTCCCAGATTTAGTACTTATTAGGGTTTTTTTTCAGTATTTTAAGGATTTTCAGAAAAATGGAAGGAAAACAAGTACATTGGATTGAGATCTGCTAAAGAGAAGAGAATTACCTGTTAGATCGTATCTGGAAATGCTTGTAGAAGCCTTAATAGCGATGATCCTTGCTATCTCGATTAATACTGGAAGATCCAAGTGATTTCTATGACGGATGTAAGCCCCAAGCCACCAATGCGCCCCCTACCCTGCATGAGCAAACGTCAACAATATCAGATTTGCTAAGACAAGATAAAGAAACCAAATGCTATAGGAAAGTAAAAAGAAGTAATCATAGATCACAATGACACTAATGAAAACCCCCTGATCTAAGATGAAGATAACCGAACGAGTTGAGGTCCCCCTGCAAAAATGCTCCAGCCAAAACGCCCTCCTGTAGAAAAGACAATGATAGCAGAAAAATATAGATCTCACATGAATTTCCACAATGCTAGGAAGCAGAAGACTATCCAATCACCATTTGAGAACATTAGATGCAAAGCAGATCCAGAAAATATCCACGGAAAAATCTTTCTATTATTCAGATCCAAGAGCCAAAGACCCTTTACAAATGAGAAGCTCTCTCCTTTAAATAGAAATGAGAGAGCCACAATGATAACCGAATCCTAACCACTTTCAAAACGAGTGGCTAAGATTAAAAGATAAAATATTCTAATCAATGGTTGAGATGAGCTCAACATACAATACATGGATCAATATAACCATAAAGTACCAAAGTGGACTAAATCACCCATCAAGAGAGTACCCTATTCAACAAGAAATAAATGAAGCACATGGTGGGTCCATGGAGTGTTAACTAACTCCTTATGGGTGCCCCATGGCACAATAAAATAATATAACATTTTAATTCTTTGACTTTGTGCCTCCTTGAGGAAATCGTGAGCCTCCCAAAAGCTCCAGAAAATAATATAAAATGCCCAAAAAATAGGTGTGGGCCCAATTAGGTGTTGCAACTACTGGAGAAGGTGCAGAGGACATCACTCTCATTATCATGACTCATCTCATGTCATTTCCTTGCCTCAGTAGCCCAAATCGATTTCCTCAATAGCCATGTAATTATTTTTTAATCTACCTCGGGAAACATGAACCTGCCAAAACAACCTCCTAGGGTGCTTGCGTTGTCAAACTGAGCCCACCAGGATCTCTAGGATGGGGGTACTATGGTACAAACAAGTGGCTGCACCCCCTATGCCCATACAACGCCCTAGGAGATCCAACTAAAACATCTCCCTGCTCAGACACATCATTTTGTTAAGCAAAACTGCATCAGAAAGGTAAAATGAGCCTGATCATTTCTGCAAGTACCCGGAACTGAAGATAGGCTATCTCATTAGACTCAGAGAGTCCAAATCCATCTAGGGTGTATACTCATACCCTTTCTAGGTCTCTTCTTGATCATTAACGATGTCCAATAAACAATATAATCACCTGTAAATTCCCTGATACCAATAATATAACTCAGACTATCCTCCATCTGCTGCAAGTGTTATAAGGCTAAGACATGATCTACAAATCATTTAAGCAACAATCACAACAAGTAGCAGTCATTTCGCTGGCGGTGAATCAACCAAATATATATATAGGGCTTTATTTATTATTACTCAGAGTAGACTTTCAGGGCTATACTCACTTCATAGTTGTAGTCAATTTGCTAGTGACGGGTGAAGGATGAAATTTACAAGGCTAGGGCAAAGGATGACTTCCTACTTAACATCATGACACTTTGGATATGGAAAGGAAAAACTCACTAAAACCAATGTCGGACAAACAACAACACAAGGAATGGCAGTGCCTCACAAATGGTTGAGTTGTTTAGAGAGTGCTTATTCAACTTAGGCATCATGACTACGTCAAGTTAGATCTAGTTTCATTAGGATCATCAATTTTATTTTCATGGCCCTTTTTGGCCTATATGACCCTTTGGGACTTCACCAATGCTTAAAAGCACAGCTAATCGCAGCTTTCATCCGGGACATATTTAAATTTATAAGGTCAGCTATATTTGGATATAGCATACATTTAACCATTGCCTTTTTTGGACCTTTTCTTATACCCTTCAAGGGGTATCTTAGCATTTCATTGCTCTTGCCCTTTTTCACATATGTTAAGAAACATAGCTTTAGCATTTTCATTTTCCATGGGCGCATACAAACATTTCCAATATAAGTAGTGCATGAGCTTTCAGTCTTAACCAACAACATCTCAAGTGACTAGGGGGAGTTTTGCACAGTGCCAAACATCGGGACAACTGACCATAATGATTTAGGCATACAATCCAACTCACCAAAAGCAAGTTCATTCACCAACTCAGAGCCAAGACACACTATAAACAGGGAGGTTTGTCCAACAAAGGTTCTAGTGAGGAAAAGGTCCTCCATGCCATAAGTCAAGTAATAAGTCGGGATAAAAACAAAACTGGAAGGAAATAGATGGGTGGAGATAGTGAAAGATGAAGCCAACACTAGCAAGCCAAAACAATGGTGGGAATGACTACCTCTATTCTCCCTAAGGAGGGTAAAACCAATGAGTATAGATCAAGAACTTCCAAGTCTAAGTAGGGACATCAATATATAGTACAAACACAATCCAAGTCCATATAATTATGACCGCCAGATCAAGACACTACATGTTAATACATGTCACAAAGATGAGTATAAGTGCAATGATAACAATAACACAATATAATAAAAGCTGAGTCATAATCATGCATATAATCCATTTGAACCATCATCTGTCCAATGAGAAAGTACTGATATAAATCTGGGCATCAATAACTGCTCTGTAAATGACTAAATGGATACATCAGTCCTCAAATCTGAGTGTCCTGAGACTCAGTGCTGACATGGGAGAGTACAATAGTTCACAAGTGAAATAGTGATCCAACATAACTGCTCATCTCAGCATCTTATATGTAAGAGATTTGACTGAAAAATGTACTGTATCTGAAAAATAGAATATGGTAGCCCAGCTACTATATATGTGATAACAACACGGAAGGAGCTAAATGTTTATTCCAACTTGATTGTAAAAGCAAAATGTGTGACTAATTACTACATTATGAATATCTTTCTTGTACTTGAGCAAGCTCTTTCAGGTACTTTGGTAGAGCATAGTGGGTTAGCATTTGTTTTCAAATGAAAGTAAAAGAAAAAGTAAGCAAAATTGATTGACCTTTACTTTATTAAAATTGCAACCTACTCTAAGAAATGGAAATAAAGTAAATCACACAATGGGCGATACAGGCCTCCCCCAATGGGAGAAGAGGGGTGTGGGAGCTTTAAAGCCCACTTGTTTTTTATTAATGTTAATTACAAAGTGCTTGTTTTAAAAAGGAATGCCTTTGATCCTTTGAAAAATAGGATCAAAAGGCTTACAAAGGCTTGGAAGATGAAGATAGAAGAGAAGAGGCTTTAGAATGTTCTTTTAGATGGCTCAACTCTTCAAAATCCACCAATGCTTCCGCTTTCCTGCGAGAAAAGGGAAAAAAAAACCAGCAAACTAAAAATATTCTAAGTTAGTGGATTAGCCCAAATATACATAAAATACAACCATTTAATGCTTCCCAAAAAGTTCGAAAAAATTAAGATTTCAAGTATCAAATTTTGGAACTAGATCTAAGCTTTAAAATAGAGATTTAAAACTTTCTTAGATCTATCTAAAGCATGTAAAGAAGAGATGTATAATAAATTAAAAAAAAATCAAATCTACTTGTTAACATGTAAAAGAAAGGTAACCAAGGAAAGAGTTTGAAGTTTAGGAAATGGAAGAAAAAGCCCTCAAGCTCAAGCATGAATGTTGTGAAGAAGAGGAGGTGCCTGCAAGACAAAAAACATTAGATCTAAGAAATAGTAGTAAAGAGGAAGAAGATGCAACCGAGCTCAAAATTCTCCTTCATTTTTGCTATCTGCAAAGCTACACAACCTTTAAACAAGCGAGATTAGATCTAGTATATTTTGATAAAAGAAATTTGGGAGAGCCTAAGTATAACTGACTGCATTCGGCTACTCTTAGACTTCTAATAAAAAAACATAAGTAAACAAGTTGAAGCTAGAAATGTTTACTTTATGGGATAGGAATAGCCTTCTACGCTAGATAAACATCTACAAGCTTGAAATAAAATAAGTACAACTAGCTAAATATCACCCTAATGAAGCTCAAGCATTCACAACCATGATTATTTGCACCATATGGACCTCCAAAGTTTTCACTTTATTCAACAAAATAGAGAAGCAAATGAGCATTACAAAAGCATAGGTTCAATCCTCCATCCAAAAGATGAGAAACGAACTTGCTTAAATAACAAAAGAGAGACCAAGGGGTGCTTCAGTTAACTGGAGATGGAGGGGGCGAATTGAGAGATTTGAGGGATTAAAGGCGAGTTGAAGTGGAGTTCAACTCAAGAGGTTGGCGCCACATTCCTAGTAGAGATGCACCCTCCTTCTTGGATTCTCCACCACCCAATGAGATGATGCCCAACTGAAGAATGCGCCCTCCTTATGAGGAAGTGCGCCTCCTCTGATTGAGATAAACTTGCCTTAACTAAGATTTGATTGATATCTTCTTGATTTGGCTTGCAATCAACTCCAACATGATCCTCAGTTAACTTGGATTCACTTTGGACATGTCTTCGACATGTTTCCATTAATTTAGGAATTTGTCTTTTTGTCTTTTTGGCCTTTTTTCGAGAGAAATTCAATTAAGTGATAAATAATGACTCAAAATTTTAGGAAAGTGGGTTTTGGGGTATAGTGGGTGCGCTGAATTAGAAAACGAGCACCCCCAATGCAATTTTCCCCTCTAGACCACACTTTTATGACACCTTGAATTTTTACATTTAACCTATTAAAAAATTGACCCGTTTTACGAATTTTTTTTTTATTCTAGGAAATTAAAAAAACCTATGGAAGTCTTAATGCATATTCATATGACTAAAAAATGTTAACTAACATGGTAATATACATAGACACATGAACTTTAATAACCTCCTAAGGCCTAACCACCAAGGCGAATACTCCAGCTTTAGAGGTTTGAGTGAAAAACTCGAAAATTATATGTCATTGACAAACAACATATAATTATCAAGGAAAAAACACTCTAGAGTACTTCATCGATAGCTAAGTCTAAGTTGGCCAAGTCTTTTACAAAACGTCATCATGCTACACAACTTATTACATTTTTTCCTCGCAGGGTATGAACATGCAAAAATAAAAAAACGGGCCAAAATTCGTCCCTGAAGAGATGAACTTTTGAACCTTGATAATGAACAAGGGACTTGTTCACAACGTCGGTGGCTCATTGGAATTCCAATTAAGTGCAACTTAGGTGGATAACAGGCCTTTCCTCCTCTAGAGATGAAAATATCTCATGCAAAGGCCAATAATCAACTAGATGGTGTGCCCTCCTAAATTTGGAACATGCAACATAAATATCACAAGGTTCAACTTGGAATAGCTCTCTTCCTCAAGAATATTCTGAATGCATTGATAGAAAAGCAAAAATAACCAAATTCTATCTAGGGTACACTTTTCAAGGCTATGAATGGATGTAGGCTTCACATAGAAGCTAAACTTGGAAAAGAACATTGATTGAGAAGCAGGCAACCTTGAAAAGAAATGATAACTTGAATTGGAATTCAACTAAAATGCAATTCAAGGTCTCAACACCTACTACAGTAGTGTGCACTCTTCCTTAAACAAAAATAGATAAAGTGAAGTCCAAATAAGAACATTATAAAGCCTTCTCATCTGGTGCTTGGAGTAAAAGACAACATAAAAAACATAGACTTTCTTCATGTGCAAGTCAACCAAAAATAGAAACATGTTGAGTTTTATCCAAGAAAAGCTGCCTATAAGGTCCAAGTAGGGTGCACTTCCCTCGGCAATATTAGAATAATGCATGCACACTCTAGATGAGCAACCTCCTTTCTTAATTAGACATGTCTGAACCGAAGTCAAATTGAAGAGGACTCAACTGAATCGGAGTACCAGGCTTAGCAACACTTGGAAGCCTCTTCTACATTCCTTGCTTCTAAGCAAACTCAAATGTGTTTAAACATTCAAACAAATCTTTAAAAATAAAAAATTAAACTAAGAAATTATATAGTAAGAACTTACATAAAAGGAATTTATCATTATTAACACTTATTACTAACTAACCCTAATATAATTAATTGAACTTATGTTAATAACCTTACAATTAAATTATTAACCTATCCTTAAAATAGTAAAATAAAAATTTAATATTATATTTTAATAATAATAATAATAATTGTTATTATTCTTAACTTTATAATTACTAACTAACACTATTAATTAAAAACCCTTGAACTTAGATCTTAGATCTCCTTCAAACCAAAACAAACAATTTAAAAAATTAAAAAATTTAAAATACCAAGCCAATGTCACACCATCACTCTTAAACAAATTCACGTTCATATTTATACTTGATCTTTGGGTAATTAAACAATTTTCGTAAAGCTTCATCGGTCTCTTGATGATGATCCCAGAGTAGGGATCGAAATGTTGAGGTTCTTAAATCTTGAATGCAACTCCTCCTTTTGTCAAACTTTATTGTGTAACAAGGTTTCTTACCAAATTAATCAGAGTAATTTGAAGTGCAAATGAATTATAGTGAATTGAAGTGGAAGTCAAAGGTAGGGTGCACTCTTTCCTTAGTCATAAATAGCTCAAACATGTTAGCGTTTAAGTCACAAGATTCAGCGAATTTGAACCTTTAGGTTCGAATTTTGCCGAATCTCAAGTTGGTTCGAATCTGAAGACGAATTTAATCAAAAATAAATAAAAATTTGGGGTTGGTTTTTTCACCTAAACCTTAGTCCTAACACGCTACGGTCTACTTACCCTAGTCTCGAATCCCAACCTGTGTGCAAAGTTTTTCCTCTCTGCTTGTCGTTGCTTAGCAAAGAAACCCTCATGCTAGGTATTAGAGCTCACGACTCCATGAGTTTCCATCTCAATGTTCATGAATCACTTCTACTGCTCAATCATCAGCCCATTGTTTGAGTTACAGACTAGAATCTACAAGTGCAATTGCAGTCACAGACCCGTGATTCTGTTGTGCCACCATTGAAGAGTGAAGTTAATCGCAATTGAGATTAAATTTATCTCAACAATTGAGCTGAAAGTTTAAACAAACCATGAGTTGTGCATTTCCAGTTCCACAAATAAATTGTTGATATAAATTTTTATTAGTTTGTACTATATTTCAGTTAATATATATAATATATATATTCGAATCTAAAGACGAATCTCAAACGAACCTCATAGAGAAATTCGAATTCGAATCGAATCAAATGGTCATCGACCTCGAATTCGAATTCGAACCATGTGACTTAGGTTAGCGTTTGCAGTTTAATTCAAATAGGTTAGATCTTTAATCTAATGCAATAGGATCACTGAAAGATAGACAAGCACAACATAAAAAAAGACAAATATTTTATCTTGGGAAACCACAAGGGAGAAAACCCAACTTCTTTTGTATAGATTCGTCACTTAGTACAATGCTAGACAAAGATAATAAACCCAAAGATAAGATGACTTCTGCAACTTCTTCTTCCTCTACCCCAGCGAACTTGTCTTTCTCTCTCTTGGAGCAAACTTGCTTGTGTTTTCTGTGTGTACAAGTGAGGGAGGGCACCTCCCTATTTATATTCTTCAATTGGGTGACATTTTTCCCCAACAGGGCCGACTTCTCTACTTGACTGGGCCAACTTCTCCTAGGGAGACCAAAAATACATTTTACACTTATTCTTTTGGGGACTATTGCCTCGACTTACAATAGAGGTTTTACCTTGATATTCTTACATGACCAAGTATAATAATAACATCTCCCAACTGAGGATAAACATTTCCGAAGGAGGTACAACAATAATAAGATAATAATAAAATAATAATACAACAAAATGAAGAATATTTTTCGAAGTTACATTTATAACAACACTCCCTCTTAACAAGGAAGGTATTCTTACGACCCGGTCATCACCACAACTGGACACAATCTCTGGACATCATCATCATCGTTGGTCATCAACATCACTAGATCATCATCACTGGTGCAACAACTCTCATCTCGTTGACCATTGACTAGTGACATCTCTCAAATCTATATGTCATGAAAAGTTCTACAAAGCTAGCCCTTTTTTATGCTGGATGTAGGCCTAGATCCCATCTAGGGCTCCATCAACTATAAGGCCAACCCTTTTTTATGTTGGATGTAGACCTAGATACAATCTAGGACTTCAACATCCTGATCCCAGACCAAGTTCTACAAAGACAGTTCTTTTTCATACCGGATGTAGGCCTAGATCCAATCTAGGACTTCATCATCCTGATCCCAGACCAAGATCTTCAAAGCCAATCCTTTTTCATACTGGATGTAGGCCTAAATCCAATCTAGGACTTCACTATTCTGATCCCAAACCAGTTTCTACAGAGCTAGTCCTTTTTCATACTGGATGTAGGCCTAGATCCAATCTAGGACTTCACTATCTTGATCCCAAATCAGGTCATGGTCCCAGATCAGGTTCTACAAAGCCAGTCCTTTTTCATACTGGATGTAGGCCTAGATCCAATATAGGACTTCACTCCCTCTCGCGATGGACACCGATCTGTACAACTCAAAGCTTGTCTCTGAAGTACTCAAACTTCACTCTCACTAGAGGCTTGGTCAAGACATCAACGGTCTGCTTGTTCGTCGCAACATATTGGAACTTCACTGCTCCTCTCTGCACCATATCCCGGATATAGTGATACTTGATCTCGATATGCTTCGACTTGTCATGGAACATTGGATTCTTGGACAACTTAACACAACTCTGGTTGTCACAGAAGATAGAAGTCGCCTCTAACTTGAGATCAAACAAATCTGACAGTAGCTTCCGAATCCATACCACCTCACAACTTGCCGAATAGGCTGCCATGTATTCTGCCTCAGCTTTGCTTAATGCCACACTCGACTGCTTCCTGTTAAACCAAGAGATCATATCGGATCCCAAATTGAAGCAACATCATAAGTGCTTTTCCTGTCCGTGACACTGCCTGTACAATCCAAACCAACACAACCGTGCAGGTTAATCTTCTAATTCGTCGCATACTTGAGCCCATACTCGATTATACCCTTCGGTTACCTCAATACATGCTTTGCGGCAAATAGGTGAACACATCTCGGATCTGTCAGAAACTGGCTCAATGTGTTCACAACAAAGCATATGTCAGGCCTTGTGTTCGTTAAGTACATCAACGAACCAATCATCTGTCTATACATCGTGGCATCAACTGTCTTTGAAGAGTCATCACATAGTAGCTTCAAGTTGGATGCCATGGGTGTGGCAATGGCCTTCCAGTCCATCATATCGAACCTCTTCAGAATCTCTACTGCATACTTTCCTTAACCAAGGAATATCCCATCTGATCTTTGCCACATATCTAGACCTAAGAAGTAGTGCATCATCCCCAGGTCCTTCATCTCGAATTCTGCAGCAAGCAACCTCTTCATATTTGTAATGAGCTCACCCTCTTCTGCTAGGAACAAGTCATCTACGTACAGTAGGAGTATCATTGGTATTCCACCCTCAACCTTGAAGTAGAGGTTGGAATTTGCTTTACTCTTGGTAAAGCTTAAGGCCATCACAAAACTGTCCATCTTGCCATACCACGTCCTCGGTGCCTGCTTCAAACCGTACAAGGCCTTCTTTAACTTGCACACATGAGTCTGTTTGTCATGTGTCTTAAATCCAAGTGGCTGCTCCATGTACACTTCTTCAACTACACCATTCAAGAAAGCTGTCTTGACATCCATTTGGTGTATCTTCCATTTCATTACTGCGGCTACGGCAAGTACAAGTCTGATGGAAGTGTATCTTGCTACAGGTGCAAATGTCTCCTCATAATTTATGCCTTCTTTCTGCGAGAAGCCACGTGCTACAAATCTTTCCTTGTATCTCTCGATGCTTTCGTTTGCTGTATGCTTATCTTGTAGATCCATTTGGAAGACACTATGAACTTCCCTTTTGGTCTCGGGACCACCTCCCAGACATTATTCTTCATGATCGACTGGTATTCTTCGATCATGGCATCCTTCCATTCCTTTTTTTATGCTGCTTCCTCATAGTTGGAAGGAGCTTCTTTAATGATGTCACAAAGTAGCGCCACATAGCTGGAGTATTGTCTCGGTCTCTTGCTCTCTCTGGAAGTCCCATCTGGAGCACCATATCTTTCTGCATCTTGGATGGCTTCCTGTGCCCATGTTGTTCTTATCTTGTCGGAGTTTCTCTCACGAGGTGGCTCTACAGGTCTTTGTGGTTTTGTCATGTCATGGTCTTTATGGTCTTCTTGGATTATCTCTTCCATAACTGTATCTTTGATTCTGGGAACTTCAGGTTCTTTAGTTTCTTCAATGTGGAAATGTCTTGGTTTGTTGTAGGCTGAGTCTTCTTCAAAAGTAACATCTTGGTTGGTCTCGATCTTCTTGAATCCTGGAAAGTATATTCTGTATGCTTTTGATGTGTCATTGAATCCCACGAATATGCCTTTCTTTCTTGAAGGATCCAGTTTTGTTCGCTTTTCTTTTGGAATATATATGTACACAAGGCAACCAAATATTTTTAGATGGCTGACTTTTGGTTTCTCTCCTGAGAAAGTTTCTTTTGGAGTCTTGTTATCCAAGACACGGTGAGGTGTTTTGTTTTGTACATACACGGTTGTTATTGCAGCTTCTGCCCATAAGTGCATTGGAAGGTCTTGGTCGTGAAGCATCACCTTTTCTACTTCCATTATCGTTTCGTTCTTCCTTTCTGCAATGCCATTTTGTTGAGGATTGTAGGGAGTGCTCATCTCCCTCTTAATTCCAGATTCTCTACATAGGTCTTTGAACTCTACTGAAGTGAACTCATCGCCATTGTCTGATTGTAAAGTCTTGATCTTCCTATTAGTGTGATTTTCTACCAAGGCTTTGAATTCCTTGAACTTACTGAAAACTTCATCTTTGCTTTTTAAGAAATAAATCCACATTTTACGAGAATAATCATCTTTAAAGTAAACATAGTATGCATACCTGCTTAAGGAGTTGGATGACATGGGGCCGCATATATCTGAGTGGATGATCTTGAAAATCTCTTTTGCCTTGCTCTCATTGCTAAAAATAGTTTCTTCACGTTCTTCCCTTTTTGCACATCCCTTGCAAATGCCTTATTGGTAAGGCTTTATATTGTACATGTGCAAGTCTTTGATGCCATAGTTCACTTGGTTCCATGGAGTCGTGAACCAATGCTTGTTTTGGTTGCCCCCTTAACTTGTATAGGCCTCCCTCTTGCTCCCCATTTATTGTTGCTTCATCTATTGTCTTGCCTCTTGGACACGAGTACTTGGCCATCAACAAATGCAACTCGAAATCCTTTAGCATCTAAAGTTGAGATGGAGAGGAGATTTTTCCTAAAACTTGGTACATAGAGAACATCCTTCAGTTTCATTGATTTGCCTGAATCCAACTTGTAAGAAGCTTCTCCACTCCCTTTTATGGGATAATGGTAGTCATCTCCAAGTTTCACCTTCTGAGGTGACTCATGTTCTGACAAGTTGATAAAAATTTCTTTGTACCCTGTTATGTGCTTGGAAGCTCCACTATCTACAAGCCAATCATTATTTCCATGGATGACAGTACCTGTAAGAGTTGAGATCAAAACATATTCTTCATCACTTGAAGAATCTTCTCTTGTTCTTTTGTTTGTGGATTCATCATCTTCAACAATATGTGCATGATGTCTCTTCTTCTTGTTTGCCTTGGTGGATCCTTTGTTTCTAGGGAAGTCTCTTGCAAAGTGCCCTTTTTCATCACATGTGAAGCATCTAAAATTGGAGTAGTCCCTTTGAGATCTATGATTCTTTTGGAATCTTTTGGGCATTCTGTGAGGGTGATCCTCTCTCTTGCTTTTATCCTTCTTTGCATGAGCTGTTAGGGCTTGATCATCATTTGCTCCCATCTTTTCTTCTCTTGACACTAGTCGAGCTTCTTCTTGGGTGCATTCCTCTTTCAATATACTGAAATTGATTAGCTTCTTCCAGCGCATATCTTTTTGATGAATGAGTCCCATGATCTTGGGAGACCATTCAAGGTAGTCATCACGGTCTCTCCTTCTTTGACATTTTCTTCAATGGCCTCAAGTTGTTCCTTGATTTGAGAGACCCTTGTGAAATACGATTGGATGGTTTTTGAGTGTTGAATCTTCACATTCTTGAGTTGATTCCTCAAAGTCATCTAACGGTTGATGTTCTTCCCTTCATATAACCTGGTTAAAGCATTGAACATCTTCTTAGGAGTCTTCAAGGACGAGACATGAGGAATGAGATGATCCTTGACAGAGTCTGGAATAATCCTCTTGGATTTCATTATGTTCTTCTTGTGAGTTGCTTTGGCATCATCTCCTTCTGGTTCTAGAACCTCCTTAGTGACATACTTGTCCAAGTCATTCTCTTCTAGTTTAAGAGAAATTCTATACTTCCATGCTAAGAAGTTGTCAGCCCCTTCAAGCTTGGTATGACTCAACATCTTGATATGAGAACCTCAAATAGAAATAGTAAAGAAATAGATCTTACCAATTTGAGATGCCCAAACTGCTTCTTAGACTGGCTGACCTAGGGTTTGACAAATAAATTCTAATTTTCCAAAATGATTATCTTGAACTTCTGCTTGGATGGAAAGATGCACCTCCTCAAAGCTGACCTAGGGTTTGACAAATAAATTCTAATTTTCCAAAATGATTATCTTGAACTTCTGCTTGGATAGAAAGATGGGCCTCCTCAAAGCGAGTTGTCCAGTGGTGTCCTTTTCTTGGATTGGTGGATGGTGTTGAAGTATTGTAACTTCGGAAGATATTCTAGGTGTATTGATTGTATTCCTCCTTCGGGAGATGAGTTTGGTCTTGTTAGTGTCATTGAAAGAATCAATGTAAACTTCCCGTTGTAAGTCGGGTTAATAGTACCCAAGTATCAATATAATAAATGTTATTTGTGGTGTCCAGTTGGACAAGTCAATCCTGTTAGGTTAGAGGTCAAGTCAACCGAAGAATATAAATAGGGAGGCGCTCCCCTTCATTTGTACTCACTCACTCAAGTTGTTTTGCAAGAGAGAGAAGAACTAGTGTGCCAGAAAGAAGTTAAAAGCAGTTGTCTGGGTTTTACACAGCTTTGGTTGAGATCTATACTGAGGAAGTTTTGCGGGGTTTTCTCCCTTGTGGTTTTCCCGAGGAAAATCTTTGTGTTCTTGTGTTCTTATGTTTCCGTGCTTGTTGTTTTTTCAGTGATCTTCTAGTGATAATTTGTTTTAAGATATCATCTAAGCAAATGAAGAAAACTTAACATGGTATCAGAGCCACCCTGAAAGGAAACGCTGCACAGCTAGGGTTTGTTACTTCGAACAAATCCCTTGTCAGATTAACCAAAAAAGAGGGCTCCCTCAACTCACCTCTATAGAGCACATCTTATTAAAACTAAATATATTAAATTCTTAAAGTAATAAATGGTAGTATTAAATTCTTAAACTAAAACTAATAGTGACATTCTCCTTTACTTTCATTTTTTATCATTTTACTTAAATTTTTAACGTTGCCATTAATTGTTTCAGGATGTTTGAGAGTGGTTCCAACCAGTGTTGAAAAAATCGCCGAGAAATCGGCATAAATCGCAAAAATC
>LPNX010317586.1:27626-94538 GCA_001517045.1 Pseudotsuga menziesii | reverse complement strand
ATGTTTGCCGACTTTTGCCGATTTCTCCCGATTTTTTCGCCGATGTTGCCGAGAAGTTGTAATCAAGACCCTCGCCGCTTTTTTGCTGAGGCCGAGTTTTTCAACATTGGTTCCAACCTCATCGGACTTCATATGCAAAAAGTAGAATTTTAGATCCCATTTAGAATTCAAGAGACTTAATAGTTTTCAGGATTTCAAGATTTTAACAATTCCACTGGATTTTATCAAGTATGAGGGTATGGGATTGGCATTTAATCAAGCACATCAACCCATCCCTGTACCTTGATGTTGGTGGCATTGACTATTGAAATATTTTATCATGACCTTAATAAAAATGTACCCTTCAATCATTAAACATGGTAAGTTTCATCAAAATTGTATAGTAGTTGGACCTTCCACCATAGCATAAGTAGTTGGAGCTTCCAATTTGACGCCCAACTCATCCAAAGCACCTACAAGACCCCCTACTGCTTCCAGAGGAAGAGTGGTGCCCCTTGCCTATAAAAGGGGTAGAGGGGATCGATGATTCCTACTATTTATCATTTTATTATGTAGTATCTAGATGCCTCATGAGTCATGATGATTAATTTCTTGAGAGACATTTATTTTGATCATTTGATGTGATTTTCTATCATTCCATCAAGAACATATTTCAATATTTTTAGTTTATAACTTTATAGTCGATATGTGGTCATGATCCACCATTTGACATCTTATGCATCTTATATATTAGTTGTATTTTCATATTTATGTAGCAATGTGTTTATTTGATGTTGTTGTTGCTTTAGATGTTAAAAAAATTGAAAAAAATGGTTATTTTTGTATTTTTTTGATGCTTTACGACATTTGCCAATATTTTCTGATATTTTCGCCGTTGCTACCGATAAGTTACATTCCGGACCCTCGGCGATATATTCGCCGACACAATATATGTAACTATGGCTAAGACAAATTAGGGCTTCAGTTTTCTTGAGACTCCATCATCAATTTCAGAAAAAGAAAGATATAGTCTACCTCGCCCTAGGGAGGCGCATCTTCTCCACCTCTTAACCCTACTAGGGTTTCCAACTGAGAAATTAGGGTTTCTGCATCAAACCTTAGGTCATCCAGAAGGAGGTCAACCAAAAGCTGTTTTCTTCAAGTAAGTACTATTCCTCCTTGTTCCATCTGAAGTTCTCATTCTATTAAAGATGACAAAGAATACCAAGCTAGATGAAAAACTTGATGGTGCTGAAAACTTCAAAGCATGGAAGTATATGATCATTCTCATCCTGCAAGAAAATGATCTAGACAAGTTTGTAAAGGAGGAAGTGAAAAAACCAGAAGAAGATGAGGCTAAGTCCAAACATAAGAAGGACATAACTGACTCCATCAATAATAACTTGATTCCTCATCATTGCCAAAAGGATCATAGCTGACTCCATCAATAATAACTTGATTCCTCAAGTATCCTCAAGGGAAACACCTAAAGAAATGTTTGATGCTCTGTCCAGTCTATTTGAAGGAAGAAACATCAATAGCAAGGTGACCTTGAGGAATCACCTCAAAAGTGTAAGAGCTTAAAAAACAGAGACCATGCAGTATTACTTTTCAAGAGTAGCTCAAATCAAGGATCAGTTAGAAGCCATTCGTGATACAGTTGAAGAAGCAGAAATTGTGATGACCACCTTAAATGGTCTTCCGAGAGATTGGGAAACTTTTATCCAAGGAATCTGTTCAAGAAGGAAACTAACCAAATTCCGGAAGTTGTGGGAAGAATGTGTCCAAGAAGAAGAAAGGATAACAACTAGAGAAGAAAAGCTAAACGACAATGAGGATCAAGCCTTGATAGCTCATACCAAAGGCAAGAACAAAAGGAAGAGTCATGACCATCCTCATAAGACTCAAGGGTTCAAGAAGTCCAAGAAAGACTTCTCAAATTATGAATGCTTCACTTGTCACAAGTTGGCACACATTGCCATCAACTGTCCCATGAAAGCAAAAAGAGTCAAAAATATGAAAAGATTTCAAGCTCATGCCGCTGAAGATAGTGATCAAGAAGTTGAAGAGGAAGCTAAGAAGGATGAAGACTCTACTGAAGAATATGTATTGGTCTCTGCGCTAACAGGATCAGTCTCACCAAGAAATGACACCTGGCTAGTGAACAGTGGTGCCTCCAAGCACATGATAGGTTACAAAGACTCACTCTCATGCCTTGTACAAAAGGAATCTCCACACAAAGTAATGGTTGGAGATGATTCCCAATATCCCATCAAAGGAATGGGAGAAGCATCCTATAAGTTGGACTCTAGAAAGTCCATGAAGATGAAAGATATCCTGTATGTCCTAGGACTAAAAAGAACCTTCTTTCTATTTCATCCTTAGACAAGAAAGGCTTCAGAATTGCCTTTGTAGATGGAAGAGTCCTCATGTGGACAAAAGGAAAAACCATAGATGATGCAGTAGAATTGGAGTTGAAGAAGGAGGACTCTACAAATTGAAGGGACATGCAGATTCAACATTAGCAACCAGTACCATAAACCCTTGTGAGCTATGGCACAGAAGGCTTGCTCATATTCACTACAAAGCTCTACCAATTGTAAGCAAGGTTGTGACTGGTCTACCAAAAATTTAGATAGAACACGAAGGAGTGTGCAAAGGATGTGCACAAGGAAAGAATACTAAGAATCCTTATCCAAAAAGTGACAGTAAAGCAAAAGGGATCTTAGATATTATCCACTCAAATATATGCCGGCCAAACCACTTCATTAAGCGGGTATGTTTACTATGCTTCTTTTATTGATGACTACTCCCACAAGACTTGGATATACTTCTTGAAAAAGAAGGATGAAGTGTTTGAAAGGTTTAAGGAATTTAAGGCCCTGGTAGAAAACCTCTCTTAAAAGAAAATAAAGGTATTGAGGTCAGATAATGGAGGAGAGTTCACATCAAATAAATTCAATGATTACTGTAAGGAAGCTGGGATTAAGAGGGAGCTGACCATTCCCTATAATCCACAGCAAAATGGTGTGGCGGAAAGAAAGAATAGATCTATCATGGAAGCCATGAAAGCTATGATACATGATCAAGATCTACCTATGTACATGTGGGTAGAAGCAGCCAGTACAACAATATATGTACATAATAGAATCTCCCACAGTGTCTTTGGGAACAAAACTCCAAAAGAAATGTTTTTCGGAGAAAAGCCTAAAGTAAGTCACCTAAATATATTTGGTTGTCCCGTGTACATTCACATTCCCAAGGAGAAAAGAACGAAGCTAGATCTTTCAAGAAAGAAGGTATTGTTCGTAGGATATAGTGAGCAATCAAAAGCTTATCGGATCTATATCCCAGGATACCGTCAAATTGAAATTACCAGAGATGTCACATTTGACGAAGATACAGCCTTCAGAAAGTCAAAGAAAAATAAGGAAGATGAAGAGGAGCATGAAACTCCCAAAGCTGCAGAAAGTCCTAAACCAGTTAGGAACAAAGAAGAAGATCAGATGCCCGAGGATCGTGATATGACAGAACCTCAGTTACCGGAAGAATTACCCAGTGAAATGATTTCTCGAAAGAGAAAACTTGCCTGGGCTCGTGAAGTAATCGAAGAAGCAAAAAGACATGGTGCCCCAAAAGGAACCATTAGAGAAAGGAAGAAGCCAATGCCATACCCCAGTTATATGGCTTTGATGAGTGATCTAGTCGATAAAGAATCAACATGTTTTGAAGAAGCAACAAAGCAGAAGGAATGGGTTGATGCATTGATCGAGGAATACCAATCCATCATAAAGAATGATGTATGGGAAATAGTACCAAGACCAAAAGACAAGTCAATGGTATCGTCGAAATGGATCTTCAAAACGAAGCACTCAGCAGATGGTAGTATAGAAAAGTACAAGGCAAGATTCGTAGCTCGCGGGTTCTCCCAGAAAGAAGGAATTGACTATGAAGAGTCCTTTGCTCCTGTAGCTAGGTACACTGCAATTAGAACTGTCCTTGCCTTGGCATCCAACATGAAGTGGAAGTTACACCAGATGGATGTAAAGACAACCTTTTTAAATGGCTTGATAGAAGAAGAAGTTTATAACGAACAACCGCAAGGTTTCGAGACTGACAATTGAGAAGCTTATGTATGTAAACTCAAGAAATCATTGTATGGGCTACAGCAAGCACCCAAAGCATGGTATGGAAGAATCGATGGATTCCTGATGAGTTTAGGCTTTACCAAGAGTAAAGCAGATTCTAACCTCTACTATAAGATTGAGGGCGATGGACTTATGATACTACTACTATATGTGAACGATGCATTCTTGACAGGGGAAGATAAGCCCATCAACGAATGTAAGAAGAAGCTCGCTGTAGAATTTGAGATGAAAGACCTTGGAATGATGCACTACTTTCTAGGTCTTGAAGTATGGCAATATCTAGATGAGATTTTCTTGAACCAAGGAAAATATACATTAGAAATCCTAAAAAGATTTGGGATGATAGATTGCAAGGCTATGACTACTGTTAGACAACTAGGCACACAGAGAGGGGGGGGGGGTGAATCTTTGTGTGCAGTCTTTAGTACTTTTTCAATTTTAACAATCAACAGTTAATTCATCAATGCATTATTCTACCATTTGCATAATCATTTCATAAACATCTATCACTTCATCATTTATAAATCATAAACATCTGAATCATGAAGTCATAACAAGAACCATAGCACAAGAGAACACATCATATGATTTTGTAATCTTTTTGTATTTGTTTTGGAACGGCTACAAGCGTGAGGTAAAATCAGCACCTACTGATACAAAGAGCACCTACTCTTCATCCAGGACCCTGCCTAGTTTTCTTAGACCCTGCTAAGAAAGGTTTGAGGTATCCTAACCTCAAAAGCAAGACAAGCTTGCTATTACAATTACAGCTCACTGTCTCATCGTATTCATCACACACACACCACTGTCAAGTGCGCTCACTGCCACATCATCTTTCTGTCCATGTCATCACTGTCATATTAAATATCACTCTCAAGCATATCACTGTCAAGTCAGCACATCACTGTCATACTCAGGCATATCATTGTCATATAATACTTGTCAAGTCCACCATTGTCAAGGTAACATAGTGAAGCATTCACTATGTAAACATGGCAACTACTGTCATCAACATTGTCTTCATGATAAGGGTTGTCAAAGGTTGTCACATCACTGTCATACTGTTGTTTAAATAAACTGTCACTACTTAGTCATGTCATTCTGCTCTTTATCAAGTCAATCTGATCTCTGTCATATCACAGTCCACTTCAAAGGATGTTATGTAAAGCTGTCACTATGCCAAAGTTGTCGCTGTCAACTGCCTCTTAGCTATTTCTGTCATATCAATCTTATGTCATAATCAAGTTAATGCTGTCAACTTTCCCTGTATCATCAATGGCTGTCACTTCATATCACAGCTGTCACTTGTCAAAGTTTGTCACTATCAATTCAAAGGCTATTACTGCTGTCTCTATTAGGTTGATATCAAGCTGTCAAATAATGGTTATCAGTGTCAGATCATCCACAGTTATGTCTGATATTGTTACTGTTAAGCCAAGGCTTCCATTGTCACATTAAGGTTGTCATGTCAAAGATGTCACAGTCAAGTCAAAAGTTACAGTCAATCTGCTTATGATAAGTCATCTTTGTCCACACACTGCTCAACAGTCTAGACTTCAAAGCTGCTCTACAATTCCAACATAATAAGTAGATATGCATAAAGTGTTCAATTCAGTAACAGATGATAGGCTCAGTCTCTTCAAATTTACCATGCTCAACTATCTGCTCAAGAAGCATACACAAAGTCTGTTCATAGCAGCACATATAATCAACCATATGACAGTCATAACCAATACCTTCTTCAATTTACAATCAAGGTCTGTTTGGATAATTCATTTGGACAAATGAATGATGCCAATATTGTTCTCATACAGCCCAAACTTTAAAGGATATTCAAGCTATCCGAAATTTTCTTTTCACCTGGTGTACTTGTGCTGGTAAACCCCAAGCAAGTTCATAATGAACTGCTGTAAAATTCAGACTGATATACTGTGGAAGAGAGCTACAAAAACCAGTCAATTTTTAGATTTGTCCGTATGCTGGTTAGTCCCCAAGAACATATCAAAAACTCGGTCTGAGTGTGTATGTGGAGAGAACCCTAGAATCCACAAACCTCAGACTGTTTAGGTGTGTGGAGGAGCCTCCAAAACCCAGTCATCAACCCAAAACAAGTTCACTGGAAAAATTCGGGACTGTTTGTTAACTGTCTGAATTTCCTCAGTCGACTGTGTATATCAGACTGCGACTGCCTCAGTGCACAGATCCGAAATTCCTCAGAGCTTTAGCACCCGAAAATCAGTTAACTTGCTGCTCCCAAACTGTCTTCAAAAATCGTCTGCTGCTGCAAAAATCTTCTCTGCAATTCGGGACTGCTCCTCTTCGTGGCCTCAGTCCAGTCTGAGTCAATCAGAATTTTCCTCAGAGACTTGGCACCCGAAAATCTCAGAACACCCGAAATCTCAAAGCTACTTCACTCATCCTCGAATTGCAAATTTGAATGACTCTTCCTTTTTATTTATACTAGTTTTTCTATCATATTTTGGGGAGCCAACCTTATAAAATAGAATTATATTTATAAAATAGAATTATATTTTAATCTTTTGGAGCCGACCTGATAAAATAGAATTATATTTTAATCTTTTGGAGCCGACCTGCTGGATGTACATATTAAATTTAATTTCATCTTTTATTTTGGGCCGACCTATCTTATAGATCCCCATTTCTTCTATGGACCGGCTTCATCTCCTTCTTATATATCTATATATAGTTCTGATTTACATCATCACCGTGGGCTTCTTACATGGGCAATGTTTATTCAGAATAATTTCAATAGACTCCAAGCCCAACATCAACCTCACGAGTGTGTCTAAGTGCCAACTGACAACCATGTTGTGGATATCAAACCTTTCAACATTTTAACTATCTCCAAGGGTTCCTGGACTTTATCAACTCTCAAATGACCACACAAACCACAAATGACCACAGAATGGGTCATTTGGCCTTCTTGCCAAACTTTGATGTCCTTCGAGCCATATTCTTTTTGCCATGTCACATATTCTTCTTGCCGTGTTATCTAATGCCTATATCATCTATATTTATTATGCCTTTGTCATTAATGGTTTGTCATCAATGACAACTTTGCTCATCAACTACTTTGATGACAACAAATTTGAAACTATTGAATGATGATACTTCAGAAGCTGTAGATGTCACCTTGTGCAGACAGAGTATTGGTTCACGGATGTATTTAACCAATACAAGACCATATATATGTTTTGTTGTAAACACGCTAAGTCAGTATATGATGAATCCCAAACATATTCACTTGATAGGAGCAACACATGTGATGAGGTATCTAAAGTGAACTTTAGATTATGGGCTCAGATATGCATCGAATGGCGAGATCAGATTATATTGGTTCACAAACTCAGATTGGGCAAGAAGTGCTAAAGATAGAAAGAGCACCTCAGGATGTTGTTTTAGTTTGGGATCATGAATGATCTCACGGTTCAGTAGAAAGCATACTAGTATTGCACTTAGCATGGCGGAAGCTGAATACATTGCAGCATGATCAGCCTGTAGCGAAGCATTATGGCTTCGAAAGATGGTGGCAAGATTATTTGATGCAGAGATAGATGTTACTGATATCCTTTGTTATAATCAGAGTTGTATTAAGATGACAGAAAACCCAATATTTCATGATAAGTCAAAGCATATTGAAGTTCGATATCATTTCATTCGAGACATGGCTCGTAAAGGAGCTGTAAAGCTCAAGTATGTTCCTACAGAGGAACAAGTGGCAGATGTGTTAACTAAGCCTCTGGCTCGTGTGAAGTTTGAATACTTTCGAGACAAGCTTGGTGTAGTCTAAAAGGACCTCTCTTGAAAGAGGGAGTGACGGTAGATGGAAGAAGGATGCAGTGGTGGTAGCTCACTCTAGAGTAGGGTAAGTCTGGCTAGGACTGTTGTTTCGAAAGGGTTAGTCAGACGAGGCCTGTTGATCCTAGGGTGATTAGTATGTATGGCTAGACTAGTTTAACTCAGGAGGGTGTGTAAGCCATGGCAAGGCTTGTTGGTCCCCAGGTAGTTCCATCTATCTAACAAGGCTTGTTGGCTCAAAAGGGTTAGTAAGTTAGACAAAATTCCCGGATGGATCCACCAAAGAACTCACTGTGATGCTGCTCCGAGATAGTTAGAGGGCAAGATGGTTGTTACAGTATTGCTATACTGTTGATTGTTGAGATGTTTGTTTGGTTTAGTATTGTTATGCTGATGGTTGCTGAGATGTTTGGTTCAATATTGTTATACTGATGATTGTTGAGATGTTTGGTTCAATATTGTTATAGTGATGATTGTTGAGATGTTTGGTTCAATATTGTTATGCTTGATGATTGCTGAAATGTTTGGTTCATTATTGTTATACTGATGATTGTTGAGATGTTTGTATTGATGATTGTTGAGATAGTCTCAATTTTGTTACACTGATATTTGTTGATTGATGAGATGATTGAGACAGTTTTCAATATCCCTATACTGATATAGCAGATCCAATATTCTCATACTGATGATTGTTGATGATGCTTGATATTGATAGTGATGTTGATGTTCCAACATCTCTATGCTGGTGATGCAGATGATGATCTAGCATTACATATGATTTTGTTTTTAGCACTAACATGCTAATGGTGTTGTTGTTTCAGTATTTCCATACTGATGATGCAGATGTTGATGTTTCATTATTTTCATACGGATGATGCAGATGATGATGTTTCAGTATTGACATACTGCGGATACAGATGATGATGTTTTAGTATCTATTGCAGATGATGATGTTACAGGTGATGGTTCAGTATTTACACACTGATGTTGGCAAAACTTGATGTGGCAGAAGATGACTCAGTATTCACATACAGATGCTATAGAAGATGTGATAGATGATGATTCAGTATTCACATATTGATGCTATAGAAGATGATCCAGAAGATGATTCAATATTCACATACTAATGTGACAGCCGATGATTCAGTATTCACATACTAACGTGACAGACGATGATTCAGTATTCATATTCTGATGCTATTGAAGGTGATCTAGAAGATGATAGAGGATGATTGAACACGTACAAAAAATGATTCAGTATTCACGTACTGAGATTGCAGAAGATGATCCAACTGAGATCGATGATGAAGATGTATGATGATGTTCCAAAACTTCTTATGACATAAAGTCTCACTAGTCAGTTGTGCAGTTGTAGTGGTAGAAGTTAGTTAAGAGGGAGTGTTAAAGTATTGTAACTTCGGAAGATATTCTAGATGTATTGATTGTATTACTCCTTCGGGAGATGAGTTTGGTCTTGTTAGTGTCATTGAAAGAATCAATGTAAACCTCCGGATGTAAGTCGGGTCAATAGTACCCAAGTGTCAATATATTAAATGTTATTTGTGGTGTCCAGTTGGACAAGTCGGCCCTGTTAGGTTAGAGGTCAAGTCAACTGAAGAATATAAATGGAGAGGCGCTCCCATTCATTTGTACTCACTCACTCAAGCTGTTTTGCAAGAGAGAGAACTAGTGTGCCAGAAAGAAGTTAGAAGCAATTGTTTGGGTTTTACACTTCTCTGGTTGAGATCTATACTGAGGAAGTATTGCGGGGTTTTCTCCCTTTTGGTTTCCTCGAGGAAAATCTTTGTGTTCTTGTGTTCTTCTGTTTCTGTGCTTGTTGTTCTTTCAGTGATCTTCTAGTGATAATTTGTTTTAAGATATCATCTAAGCAAAATAAGAAAGCTTAACAGATGGAAGCTCCAAAAATTTGATGCCCTAGTTTTTCCCGACAGTAGTGACTAGGTAAAAAATGAAGCTTCTCGGAATTGGAATCTCTTTCCACCAAAAGATGCGCCTTCTTGAGGCAGTTGACTTAGCCCTCTTTTCTAGAAGATCTGTCGAGAAAAGTGCTAGAACTTGGATGCCCTAGTTTTCGTAGCTGCACAATGCCTTGTTAGAGTTTGCACTTTAATTCAAATATGTTAGATCTTTAATCTAATGCAATAGGATCACTGAAAGTTAGACAAGCACAACATAAAAGAAAGACAAAGATTTTACACTGGGAAATCACAAGGGAGAAAACCCAACAACTTCTTTTGTATAGATTTGTCACTTAGTACAATGTCAGACAAAGATTTAAAACCCAAAGATATGATGACTTCTGCAGCCTCTTCTTCTTCTACCCCAACGAACTTGTCTTTCTCTCTTGGAGCGAACTTGCTTGTGTTTTTCGTGTGTACAAATGAGAGAGGGTGCCTCACTATTTATATTCTTCAGTTGGGTGACCTTTTGCCCCAACAGGGCCGATTTCTCTACTTTACTGGGCCGACTTCTCCTAGGGAGACTCAAAAACATATTTTATACTTATTCTTTTGGGGACTATTGCCTCGACTTACAATGGAGGTTTTACCTCGATATTATTACATGACCAAGTATAATAATAACGTCTCCGAACGGAGGAAAAACTTCTCCGAAGGAGGTACACCAACAATAAGATAATAATAAAATAATAATACAACAAAATGAAGAATATCTTCCGAAGTTACTGTTATCACACAAAGTGTAGCTACCCACTAAAGGTATCCCATCCGGGACGGTAGAGGTGAGGTAGCTAACCGATGACACTGCAAGGGCTTCGCCCACTACGGATAAAGGGTAGTTGTCACTCCAGATGTGCTCTTGTCACTTTAGATGAATTCGGAGAAAGACCAAGGGGGATACCATACTAGCCTAAGAGGCTAGTGCGCCTACTCAAGACATTCCTAGGGTTTGACAATGTATAAAAGAGGAGAGATAATGAGTGGATAAGACTAGATCTATCGAATTAGAGTGGTATGGAGATTAGGGCCAAGTTGGGGAGGCTTAGTAAAGATAGGAAATAACCCAACTTAAATGAGATTATACCACAAATGAGTTAAGGAAGTTGATCTAGGGAGATCTAGCCAAGTGAAAGGAAACCCTAAAGGGACCCACTTAGGGTTTTTGCATAAGTGGACAAAGTGGACCCAAAAGAGCAGACCAGGTCATGAGATGACTAGAGTAGGGTGCTTGAGGATTAGATCTATGATTTTGAGGCGGGTCCAAGCATACCCATCTGACATATCTGAAGAAAAGGCCACCCACCCAAGAAGGGCGCCCCCACCTAGAGTGACTAGTGCTAGATCCTAGGGAAAATGGAGTCCGATTTTTATGAAAGTTGAGATATAGGGTTTATTCATTAATCTCCAAGTGGGTTTTGATGGCTGTCCTAAAAAACTCACCGGATCTATCATATCTACAAAACTAGGGTTTTAGAAAAAGAGGGTTTGGTTGCGACAATCAGATCAAAGCCCGAAAAAACAAAATATATGCAGACGTACCTGGAAATACTCGCTACTAGCCTTCTATGACGATGATCTTGCCTTTTTGATCAATTACGAGCGTTTTCTATGCCTCTCCATGTGAAATCACTACCTCTTCAGATGCCAAGCGCTCCCTCCTCCTGCAAAAGAGATTTGCTATGAGAATCGATTTACCGAAGAATGGATGGAATGACTAAGAAAAATGGATCAAAGAACATCAAGATGGTCGTAAGACACAATAAAGATACTCCTTGAACCAATGGCGATTTGAGAGGACGATATGGAGCTTAGTCACAATAGTGCCCCTACCTAAACGCTTCCTTCACCAGATGGATGGAAACCTGCAAAAATATTAGAAATGCATAGATCCACAAGAGTGCTAGAGAGAACAAGACTTTCCAATCTCCATACAAGACATTCAATAAAGCTTCAAAGAATTTCCACAAAATATTTTATTAATCCAAGAGTTTGAGAGCCAAAAGTCCCTTTAGAAATGAGAGCATCTGAATATATAGATCTCTCAGGTACATAATACCTAGATCCAAAAAGATCAAGGGTCAAGATCATAAGATAGGATCATCCTAATCTACGGCTAAGATTAGCCGGATACATCTCACATGGATCAACTAAAAAATATAAGGGGGCGCATAACTAGAAATGCCTGATGAGGGGCACACCACATAAAATAAGACTAATGACCATAAAGTAGCACATGCCACATGGTGGGGCTAGGAGGTTATGTTATCCTTCAATAGCATGGCCCCATGGCACAATAACAATGTGTGGTGGCAAATAATATAAGTGAGTGATAAAAATCACTAGGGTATCTCCCTCAAAATACATCAAAATACCCTCAAACTGCATAAACCAAGGATGTGTGGACCTTGAGTGAAGTGAAGTTGATGCCGGATGATGAAGGTGGCCCAAACACTGCGCCTCAGACCAATTCCATGCCAATCCTTTGCCTCAATTGCCCAAATTGATTTCCTCATTAGCCATTTTTTATTATTAAAATGTTGCCTTGGGAACATAAAACAACCCATATCTCACTGGGGACCAAAAAATAACGTCAAATGACTGCATGGATGGATCTGGGACCATGGTAGTATGGTACAAATGGCTGGCTGCACCCCGAGAATCCCTTTAACGCCCTAGGAGAACTTAATTTTTTTCTCATTGTGTTTTATTTTCATTTTTCCCAAGCAAAACTGCTGCAAAAGGCCAAGAGACCCATAGCTGTCCTGTAACTGCCTAAAATTGAAAACCAGGTGTACCAATGGGCTTAGAATGTCCAAATCAACTAGGAATGAGTACTCATACACCATATGCCCATCACAAAGATACATGAAAGACCCCATCGATGTTAGACAATATCAATAATAAAGCCTGTAAATGCTGATAATCATGGAAATAATACAAGCCATCATAACAAATCACCATCTGAAGTATGAATATGCCCAATGGACACCTACAGACCATAAATAATCATCATCTATAAAACATCTGTCTATAACTCATCTTGAATCCTGCTCATGGCCTGTTCAATAATGGGTTGACCAAGTCAAGACCGATCAAATGATGACAAGTGCTAAACTCTGATACTGCAAAGTACAAGTGGACATGCATGCTCAATTAGCTATGTTAGCAGCGACACTCTAGTACGATTTAGATTTTGTTGGCAAGTATAAGCACAATATATATATATATAGTAATACAAATCAAAATGATTAGTTGCTTCAAAATAAGAACCTCCAGTGTATACTCATTTATAGATTTAGCCCTTTTGCTAGTCAAGGGTGAAGGGATCATAAACAATAAGTGAGGCCAAGGACGACTTGATAACTTAACACTGTAACCAACTAGGCTAAAGGACAAGGGAATCCACACAACACATAAGTTGGACTATGTGAACAATAGGGCATGGCAGTATCTCACAAATGGGTGGAATGATGAGAAGGCTCCACTAGACTCTAGACAAGCAACCTTTTTAATACTTCATTTGTTCAACATTTATTTCACTAGTTGACCTCTAAAGGCAGGTGCCCTGGTAAGCCTTTTGGACTTCCAGATAATGACAAAGACATGACCTTCTTGGGCCAGTCTCTCCTTGTTGCCCTGTGGGGGCAAATGAGCCGTACATTATACAAAGAATGAGTGCTCATCCTCTAGCCATCAACTTTATTTTGCATTGATAACTTGCCAGCCTCCAAGGGCAGGTGCCCTGGAAAGCCTTTTGAGTTTCCAGAAAATGACTAAGGCTTAGCCTTCTAGGGCTTGCCTCCTTGATACCCTGTGGGGATACATGAGCCTTACACCATACAATGGATGAGTGCTCATCTTTGGCCACTGACTAGTTTTATTTTTCTATTTCTAGTAGTGTCTAAGGACACTTTTATGTTGCTGGCAGGGCATCCATTTAGAATACCTTTAAGCTCCAGTGCCTTAGTGTCTAAAGACACTTTCTTTGTTAGGAGTCAGGACTACTTGTTTTCAAGACCTAGAGGTAGACATTCCTTGTGATAAACATCACATAAGCCAACACCGAGACACAGTTTTATACATGGAGACCTATTCCAACATAGAGGTGAAGGTGGGGGAAATCCCAGATGTCACTAGTCAAGTTAGAAGTCAAGGATAGTCAATGAAAATGGGAAGGCAACGGATGGATGGAGATAAGATAAGATAAGATAATTTTATTAATGTCCACCAATGACCACAAAGTAGGTCAATGGAAATGATGCCAAGACTAGCAAGCTATGTCCCTGAAGGGAAAAGACTAAATCCATACTAGGAGTAGGGCAAGGCCAATGAGTGTACAAAAGAATCTCCTGGTCAAAACAACTAGATCATTTACTTTAGATTTCAAGTAAGCCAAGATAAAGTATTGCCAACGTATAATAGGTAAAATAGGTAACAGAGCAACATAAAAATCCATATGTACAAACCATAATATCACTTGGGTCATATACCTTCACGAGATCTGAAACCAATCTGAAGATCACTGGCACAACTATTGCTGCTACATATCATGGGCAATATAACAATCTCTGCTCTGGGTTCTGAAAGAAAAATTACTAACTCAGTCATCGAATCTGGGGTCATGAGTCTCAGTCATGGCATAAAACTAGTCAATCTGGATACTATGGATCTGCTGAAAGTGGGAGATCATCAACTGGTGGCTCATCATCTGCTAATCTCGTAGTAAGGGGCTGGCTCAAAGAACTGTTCAGGAACAAAAGTAGCCCAACTACTGTATATGTGACAACAGTTACGTTCACAACAACAAAACAAAATCATATGAGGCAAGGAATCTTCCTCCTCGTGTGGTGTGCTTCCCTTTCCAAGAGTAGGCTTACTTCAAGGCCAAGCAACTATAAAATAGCATGTGCATGAATTTAATGTCAAACAAAAATGGAAGTCACTTCTCATTGCTCTGAGCTTAAGTGAACTAGAGTGAACTCAAGTCAATTTGAAGACAACTAATAGACAAATTGAAGATAATTGAAGTGAACTGTAGTGATACTGAATATCCAAGAATAGATTCCTAAGTAGGTTGTGCTTCTCCTAGAGCAAAAATAGTCCACGTGGGGTTCAACATAGAAGATTACGGAACCTCCTCAAAAAATGCACCCTATCTCTCATGGTCAACTACTGCTGGTCAAAAATTCAACTTGGTCAATGAGGTGCATTGATATCTAAGCAATGGATGAATGGCACATGATAGTTAATTGGGAGATGAGAAATGTGCTCTCCAAGCAATCTCTCAAATGGGGTGCACTAGCCAACTGGTCAAAATTTCCTGTAACTACATCAAACATGGCACAAATCACTATTTCAAAATATCATCATGAAAATCAACAATGTAATCTAGGGGTAAGCGTTGATTCCAGAAGGTACAAAACCCCTAATTTTCAAGATATTTAGAATCACTTGATATTTGATCCCTATGTTCATGATAAATCCAATAATCTGACCAAAACTTGAAACCCTAATTTGACATTATTTTTCTTAGTGTTGGATCACCACCAAAATTGGCCCATTTGTTGTCCTTAATAAAAGGTATCTGAATTGGAGGTATGTTTGGAAGTGAAGAAACCCTAATTTTTTATGATTTCTTGGTTGACAAGTTAACTTTGACCAAAATTCTGACCTTCACTGATTGCCACCAAATTTGAACAATATGAACATCTCCATAAAGGGTATCTAAATATATAATAGGATTTCAAGATAGATAGATTATTAAGAAACTTATCTCCAAGAAAGTAAAATCTTGAAAATCTCATCTCAGCATTTTGGAGTCTTCAACCTCCCATACCTACCTCAAGTGTTGCATCTGAAATGGAAGCATGGGGAACCTGCTGAGCCTTCTAAATTGAAGAAACCCATTATGTTATGTACTGGTATGAGTGTGTATTGATCCACGGAGATAGGTGTTATGAATATCCTCTAAGCAATTAAAACCTGTGACCATGTGCTAATTCTAATTATAGAACTCACAAACTGTCGATGTCAAATAATATACTTTGCTTATAAGTTCATTCCATAATGAATCCACAAATTGTTTATATTGAATATTTGCTAATGTATCCTTAAATTTTCAATGCCGAATGGATAAAGATAGACTTTGATGTTCATTCTGAGTGTTAAAAAGAGGTATCTAGGTCTTGAGTTCCAGACTTCCAGTAGAGTAGTTGATGGTGAGAGCATCCAGGCTGAATTTCTCAAGCATGGTTTGGCTTCTCCTACATCCCACATCACTGATCTCTTCAACCAGGAAATTTGCTTGGGTTTCCCCCCATCATAGACTCAACAAATCATCCAGTCAATTTTTAAATTGGGCAATAGTTTAGATCCAAACAACTAAATGACCATCATCATTGGGCACACCTTTGCCAAACTTTGTGCCATGGTTTAAATTATGTGCATATCATGACATTTCCAGAGCAACAATCTTAGGGCCTTGGGGCAATCAGGGTTCCATAAGAGTTACTAGATGGTGGATCACATTTTCGCTGAATGCCATTATCAAGGAGGCTAAGCAATGACCTTCAATTTTTTTTTGTTTTTTTCTTGAGTTTTATAAATCTTTTGATTCAGTCCCGAGGGCATCCTTGTTCTAGAGATTGTGAGACATTGGTCTCCTGACTTTCTCATTGTGGTCATCTTGAGGCAATTGTAAGATTGCTCCGCACCCCACAGGGAAGTTTTTGACTTCATAAGGAGCCTTAGTGGGTCAAATAGGGTTGACACCTTTCCCTCACACCTTATTTGGGATTTACATTGATGAGTTGGAGAAATTTCTTTTGGAGAAGATCCATGCAGATGACAGTTTTGATTTCCATACTTTTTTGGATGACATGGTTTTTTTGTCTTCATCCCTTGAGGGCCTTAAGAGGAAGTTGGATGCTCATGCTAACTTTTGTGATCCTAAGTAGACGGTGGCCAACCTTAGCAAAATAAAGGTCATGATTTTCGACACTCCCATAGTCTATGAACTACCAATTGTACTCTTTAGTCATGTTGACCTTTTCTTGGTCATTTGTTGGACATTAATAAAATTATCTTATCTTACCTGAAGGTATCTTCATCAAGTTCACCTATTAAGGCATTGTTTGAAATTTGTTGCATACCATCATTTTCCTTGGGGACTATTTACTTTAATAACATTGGCATTTCTGTCTTCAATATTATACTATCTTCACCGTCTTTAGTATCAGGCTTAGCAGGTTCTGTGACTTGGTCTCATAATATATAATCTCATTGAGTTGAAAAACACCTCAAGGCTCATATTTATGATGACATTTGTAGCATTGCTTTGCAGGGTTAAAGACCTATTTGGTGACTATAACTACTTCTACTGAGGGAGAATGCATTTGCTAGAAGTTGTACCACTAGAAGAGTCAAACATTTGTAAGCATTGGACTTTGAATTCATCCATTTTAGCTTTATGAGAAACTTATTTGATGTTACGGATACTAAATAGCTGTAACTCATTCCTTAAATCTGGTCTTAAGCCAGACATTTATGATTCTTGTAGATTTTCCATTGGGATATCATGGATCCTTGTTTTTGGCATCTCCCATTACTACATGTAATTTTCAATAGTGTCCTTTTTCAAAGGTTGTGTATACTTGACAATATGTCTTCTTCTTCCAAGTCCCAAGGCTTGAAAAACTCTATTTTAAATGTGTTAGTTTATGGAAAAACCTTTGGTACAGAAAGACCACAATGTAAACCTGTCTAATGTTTTGCCTTCTATATGCAATGGTGTGATATCAATATGCTCTTTATTATCTTTAAGCTGGTGCATAACAATATATTCCTCAATTTTGTTAATCGATTTCATTTCTTCATAACTGTTTTCACTATTAAATTTTGGTATATCTATTTTATATATATCTTATCATAACTGTGGGTAGAATCTACTTATGATGGTTGTCGTGAAGAGAATGCATTATGAGATATATTTGTTTGATTATGGAAACTTAATTCCAGAGCTTCCATTAAAGATACCAATTGTTTTGTATTAACCTGTATCAATGTCTCTAATTTTTGATTGTAGCTCACTTCCTGGCCTATTGATAGGAAATATTCTTGAAGGTTTATGATCTTGTCATTTGCCATGCTGGCCTTTTTTAGTTATATTTTAAACGTTGAAATAAATTTTTTGGTTGGCAAAATTTACTCCATAGTTGATTTACCTCTCTAATTATTTGATTTTTACTTTTATTTTTGCTTGTAATTCAACAATGGCAGTCCTTCAGGTAGTAGCCACTGGAGCTTTATTATTGCTTTAAATAGTGTTTTTATTTTTTATCTCTATAAAGAATTCAGGGTAGTTGGTCAGTGGAGGAAAGAAAATTGAAGGAAGAGATGCAGGGTCAACCCTATGAACTTTGCATTTTGTTTGTTTGTTCGAAAATGTTCTCCATTTATTTTTATTTAACAATAGATATTTTGTCTTTTTCAAGGTGACTTTACATTGTTTAAAACATAAATAAAAATCTTTAAAGGAGTTAATTGAAGTCAAACAGAAATTTAGGTGGCTGCTAATGAGGTGGTGGTGGCTTCAATTGAAATCAAACAGATATCACGTTAAAATTCACTGTGAGAGGAAGAACACAGTCACGGTTTAGAACTCTCGAGCAAGCACGAAGATGTGGAGAATGATTGGGACGAGGAGAAACAACACATTAGAGGGACAAATGTAAAGAATACAAGGAACAGGGAATGGCAATGGAAGCAGGAATGGTAGAAATTAGAATCAGATCACCAGTGGACAGAGAAAAATGAAAGCAAACAAAACAAGTGAATGGAATTAATATTGAAGGGAAGGAAAAAAATGGATGAAAACACACAAAAGGAAAGGAAAAGATGAATTTGTTCCATTTGAGAGAAATGACAACTTCTAGATCAGATTTGGCTATATGCAGATCTCAGTCAGGATTGACATTTTTAGGAAAGATGTAGATTCTCTTGAGTTTGGAGTCAATGAAGAATGCTCACCCTCCTTTGCCTATGTATGGATGGGGCACTAGTGTAACTGCCCTATGAGCCCATGATCTATCATTCTTGATTTACATTTTTGTGTAGTAATGAAAATATCAAATGCATCTTCTAACCAAATATAAACGAAGGAGCAGAAAGGGAATATAAGAACAGTTGAGGAAAGAAGGAAAAAAAAAGACTGAAGCAAGGGAAAGAGGATTTTTTAAAGAAACACAAAGGACACAACGAGACACAAATAAACAGTGGATGAGGTGGAAAAATGAGAGTGATGCAATGAGAATAGCAGCAGCACAATACAGCATTGAAGAGAGGAAGACATGGAGAGGATTTAGCTGTGTAACCGGATCCCCTGGCCTTGGGAGATGGATCTTTGGATCCCCAGATTGGATATGTATCTAGATTTGCATACCTAAATTCGCTTGGAAACGGATCTCTTATGGATAAAATTTTTCCCTCGAGAGTTGTTCGAACTTTGGAACATTGACCATCATGAAGTGTGCTATGACCCATGCAGGCATTCTTCCTCATGGCCACACAATCTCCTTTGTGGGCTTGTTGACCATAGACCCATCATGTTTCAACCATGCAGTCTTTTCAATACTCACTGGCAGCTCCCTAACTATCATTCCTCGGCTACTTGCTTGAAGTTGACGGTGTGTCATATGTGTAGTCCAGACTCCAAACAAATGTTTATGCATGTGATCTATGTTGTTTATGATATATACAAACTAATGTTTTATATTTTTTATTTGTAAACTATAGTATATTAGTTATAGACTTCAATAAGTAAGTTTTAAAGTTTATATGTTATAACTTTATAATTTAACTTATATTGAACTTACTATTACCTCCCAAACTAGCATTTGGGATTAAAGTCCTGAAGACGCAAGCTAGCTAAAGGGAACCAAGAGGAAAGGTCAATGTCACCACACCAATCCCCTTTGCACTTTTGACTGGCTCTTCTTGTACTTATTTTAGCTTACATTTCTTGTTGATTTGCCATTCTAATTGATTTTCATAGGTCTGGCAAGCAAACAGGGGCGCGAGGGGCACTCGCAGAAGCAACACTTCATCAAAGCTTGTCTGGAAATCTTATTTGATCTCAGGAAAGGCATTCTTCATCATCCAAGAGGTCATCAACAATGATTCAGGTATGTTTCTCAGGTAAGTTCTCCAACTTTTGATTTTCATGCATTGCCCATTAATAATTTTCACTGAAAAACCCTCGTTTAGCATTAGGAAAAATCACTAGACCAATTTGCACTGGGAATCTGCAAATTCGGCGATCTAAGTTTTGTGCGACATACTGAAAAAGCCCCTCTCCCTCAAAAACGTCTAGATTGGATTCCTTTGCCCCCCTCTAGGCACTGGTCTTTGTTTGGGAGAAAATACCCCCCTTCAGTAAGTCAGCCATTTTCTCACTGTTTTTTGTCCGGTTTCTTCTGGGTATTTTTCATTATCAAATCTTTCATCCCAACTAGTGTGCAGGAATCCATAATTGTCAGTATCAACTTCGTCGTGTTGATTTCTCAATCATCCGCTTAAATCCCCTAGGGTCTGAATTTGATCATTTGAACCAGCACACTAAAATCCTAGATCTGACTTAAATCTTCGTAAGCCATCTGTTTTAAACACCTGAGTGACATTTCTAATAAAAAATAACCACCCCACTCGGGTATCCTTAATTTGTGGCTTTTCCTTAAATCTAGGGTTTCAGACACTCACCTTACGAATTCTCCATTAGGAGTATGATCTAGTGATTTGTCTTAGGTCTTTCCTTTCAGGTTTGATCCGGGTCTCCCCCTTTGTCACTTGGGCTTCTCTAGTGGCATAAAGCGAAGGAGTCCTTATCAGCGTGACAACCTTCCATCTTTTGGCGGTTTGGGTTTTCGTAGGTGTTGTAGCTGCAACCTTTTTCCCCAAATTTCTAAAAAATTTTGGACCCTCCTTTTAATTTTATCTTGCCTGGGATTGTTTGGATTCCTGAACTATGTTTTTTTTTTCCTATGCTAGAAATTTGGATTTTTGAGGTTGAATTGAGATCAACTGTTTTCCTTCATTTCGGGAGTGAATGATCTAAAAACTGCCTTTCGTCTAGCTAATGCTTTTGACTGTGGAACTTAAAGTTTTGATGATTTCCTTTATCGCTATCGGAAGACGGTTGAACAATGGATCGAGGTGTTAGTTCTCTATGCATCCGCCGTTTCAGAAGGTAAACAATGAATGTCCCGATGGATAGTCCTGTTTTTCGCCGACGTGCTTTTTCTCCTTTGTTTATGTTTTTCAAGACTTTTTGACTATTGGCAATTTTTGTTTTATCATGGTCGGGGCAGTAGTTCTCTACGTAGCCGCCGTTTCAAAGGGCAGATAGCAAACATCTCGACAGACAGTTCTTATCCTTGCCGATTCTGTGGTTTTATTGCTTAAACTTTTTGCTTTCATTGTTTTGTTTTGTTTTCACTATCGGAACGGTGTTTGACTATTGATCGGAGGGCTAGTCCTTTGCGTTGCCGACACGGCGGCAGCATTGAGCTTTTGGTCGCCGATACATAGTCCTCAAAGTTTCCGATCGTCGATGACTTTTGTTATCGCGGAACCCATTGTTTGTCTACTTTCCGTAGTTGCGGCTGCATAGTGATCTATAGGCCCGATTATTAGAGGTCCCGCTTGCCGATAGATGTGGAATCCGTCGACGCATACACCTTAGAGCTTCCGATCGCCGATGTTTTATTTGTTGCGGCTGCTCAGTAAACTAACCGTCCGACATATAGTTGTTCTGTTCATCGATGAAGAGTTTTTTCGCCGATGTTTAGTAGTTTTCCCGTCGGTGAAGGTTTTCTCCCGCCGTTATATTTTACCATGGGTTATATATAGCGGTGGTATTATTTTATTCTTATCCTTGGGGAAAAAACCGTGTCTGCTCCGTCCTGGTCGATTTGAGCTGTACAACCATGCCCAGCTGTCCGATTTCTGTTCGATTGGCTTGCTATCGTGGAGGTTCTTGGGTCGTCCCGCCAACTGCACCGCATTTTGCTAGGTAGGCCAACCCTGGTCCCTTTCTTTTTGATTTTTATTGGTTGTTTAAGAACCCACAGTCTACCCTGGTTAGGTTTTCCTGTAGTTTGGGACGATTGTTCGTTAGAAAGATTTTTTTTTTAACCTTGCGGTAGGCTGTTTGACATTTTCTTGACAGTAGGGGTTTGTGAGCCTGAGTTTTGAGCCATTATGTTTTCATACTTGTCTGAAGGATTAGGTAGTTGGTGCAGCCAAGCCTTACGCTGTCTGCACCACCTTGTTTGGGGTTGCTTATGGCCATCCCGGGGGGGTATGTTTTCGGTTTTTCATTTCATCGTATGCGTTTACCCTATTTTTATGGAACGCCAAAAGGTTTTTGATTTTTGGACAAGTTGGGGATTTCCGTGTTTTCAATCACTGGATAGGGCCTCGCATTCGATGATTAGACTTATTGATTGGGTGGTTCATCTTATGCAAAGAGTTAGAATGCAGTTCGGTTTAAACTTTAAACAGTGCGTTGTCTATCAAGGTTATGTTTTAGTTGCAGATGGACTTAGAGGATTCTTAGACCCAGCTAGCAGAAGTTCCTTTTGGCCTGTCATTTTCTTTTATGCATTAATAATTTATTTGTGAAAATGCATATGGAAGAGGTAAAAAGTTTGATACAGTTTTTCTTCATTCTTAAGACACTAACTAAAAGCTCCAATGGTCTAAGAACATGCTTGGTTTATGACAGGGTAACTATTGGAAAGGAGATATGTCTAAAAGACAAAAGAAGAAGGCTCCTGTTGCAGAGGCAGAACCAGAGGTGGAAATCATCACCAAGGTGGAATATATATATGAAGATACCAAAGCCACCACCGGGGTAGAGCCAGACTATAATGGGGTGAGATGTATAGGATGATTGCAAATCAGAATGTGCCTGATGTAGTATTTGAAGAACTAATGATTTATGCAAACATCAAGAAATCTGCCCTTATGAAAGTGGCCACGAGACCTGAGTTGTTCCCGTGCTCAGAGGTGATTGGTTGGATTCTTCCTAGGACAGATGTAACTACGATGATCCTGGAGAATACTGCCAAACAGGAGATGCTGCTTACAGCCCTGCTTATGTCTCAATGGCATACCACTTGCCTCCTGCTCAAATTTACTTAACTGAAAACTGGTTGAAGGAGAGAAATTTGGACCTGGTTGAAACTGTCAAAAGAATGATGATACCAGGGAAGAACTTTCGAACTAGGCCCTCAGGAGAATATGATACAGCCACTCTCCGGACCCCTTACAGATTTATAGCATTGATGCTGAATAGGATTTTTGGGAGAGCTCACGGGAAGAGCTTCAAATTAGGATGGATGCCAATTATTTTCTATGTGGCCACCCAAGGAACCATATTCAATTGGGCAAACATAGTGTCCAATAGCCTCTCAGCATGCATATCTTCAGCTTTGGGAGGGGTATCACAAAAGAAGTCAGAGTTCTAAATGAGCTCTATCTTAGTTGATTGTATATTATGTACCCAGTCCTTTCCAGCCTTGAGGTGTAATTGGGATAGGGACAGGACCCCTGTATACACTGCATACAAATTATTTTGGGCACACAAATACTATAGCCACTACAAAGAGATATGTGAACACTTCATTATGCCTTTGTACACCCTGATTTTTCTGACTGAATGCGACTGCATGTCAGAAGAAGCATTCAAAGTTATTGAAGAATATGGAAACTATTATCTGACTGACGACGGGATGTATATCAGAATGTATGGTGGCTCTAGGGCACCTTCTCTACTCCCCAAATATGCCACTGATTATGTGTTACATAAAGAACAAGTCAGGCAGGTATACATTGATGGTGTTGGAAGCTTCCTGTTTGAACATTAGAAGGCAACATATCCTGCCATACCTTTCTGGCTAGGGAGTTATAAGTTTACAAAAGTTAAACAGACTGCAGAATTCGTGTAGGAACTGGAGCACTTTCATTTTGGAGAGATGAACTTCCACAGTGTAATATCCCAAATCCTGATATTTTCTATTTCTAAGCAAATATGTTGATACAACTGGGCATGCAAACTGCCATGCAAAAATCCCTATTTTATAGCAGAAATTAGGGTTAGGGTTTGTGGGACAGAATGAACACTTACCACTGATAAGCCGACTAGACTGCTCCTGATATAGTATGTAAACACCGAGAACTGGATCGGAGATGGGCAGATCTCTTCTGCTTTCGGTGAACCCCCAACAGCAAGAACCCCAGTCAGAAAAGGGTGACGCTTTCAGTGAAGGAGGTGTCTGATGATGCTGCCGGTTTGCAGGACTGATAGCCTTCTCGTGCCGGAGAGAATGCCTGGTACATGCGGGATTTCTGAGATCTCTAGGCAGGATAGCGACTTGCTCCAGAGAGATAGCTACTCACGCCCCTTGGATCCCGAAATTGCTGATAACTGCTCCAGATGAGCACGGACGGATCTGATAATCATCGGGTACCAGAGTATGATGCTGATGATGAGAATGGTGCCTGAGTTTCGGAGTAAAGCTGAGATCTTGAGGCCCTGCAACTGATTAGGGCTTTCTGGCTGAAAACCCCCCCTTACGGCTGCACACGTGTCCCTGCAACAATCTATACCATATACTGGATAAATTATGAATGAATGTAAGAACAAATGGTGAACCTGTATGGCTTACCCGGAATGAGACTAGGACAGATGTTTCATTGCCGAAATCCCGTTAGCTGAAGACTCTGTCTCCAACCCCAATTGCTGTGCGGCACGCTGTGCTGCTATCCAAGAGCTCCCAAAATAATAATAATCAAAAGTGAAGTCTCCTTTCGCTTTATCCCTCTTTTATAACTTTCAACTGCGAAAACCCTAATCTTTGACCTAATTAGGTCACTTTATCTTCTAATTTGCAGTTGACTTGCATGCATGCGGATGAAGACTTAAAGAGTGCATGCATCATTAAATAATGCTTGGATGGCATGCACGGAGGTGGCCTTTGGCCCCGGTGGCCCTTCTTGACCAATGATGATGCCCTAGATCTTCTATGGATGGCATCAGTCCTTAGCTGATTCCCTAGCTGTCAGTAACCGCTTGAACCCACAGGAATCACATAGGTTAGCGGTTTTGGGCCTCAAGGCCTAATCGAAAGAGGACATTACAGTCCTCCCCGCTTGAGATTGCTTGTTCTCAAGCAACTTCAAACTGGAATGCTGCAATACCTGTTCACCTTCCCAGGTGGCATCCTCTGGCAGTAGTTCTTTCCATTGAACCAAGTATTCTCTGATTACTCTGTTCCTAAGCTTCCTTTCTCTAGTCTGTATGATCCGTTCGGGAATCAGTATCAGCAGTCCTTCATGATCTAAAGGAGGCAATTCGGTAGATGGAGCAATGTGTTGCCGAAGGGTCTTCTTCAGATTAGATACATGGAACACATTGTGAATTTTGCTTCCCTGTGGAAGTTCTAGTTCGTATGCCACCTCTCCCACCTTCCTGATTATTCTGTATGGTCCATAGAAGCGGGGTTTTAACTTCTCTGCTCCTTTCTTCTTAAGTGAGGACTGTCTGTAAGGCTGGAGCCTTAAGTATACTAAATCCCCTACCTCAAAGCTCCGCTCAATCCTGTGTTTGTCGGCATACAACTTCTGTTGATTCTGGGCTGTTTGTAAATTCTCCTTCAATATTTTCAGAATGTCCTGACTGTCCTGTATCCAATCCTTAGCCTTAGGAGCCCTACTATCTCCAAATGCCAAATCTGCATAGTCCAAGGCCTCGTAACCATATAATGCCTTAAAAGGAGTCATCCTAATAGACATGTGATAGGTAGTATTGTAGCAATACTCTCCTAGGTGTAGCCATTTGATCCAGGTTCGCTGCTTCCCTGCTACATAGTTCCTTAAATATCCTTTGATCCACTTGTTGACTATCTCCGTTTTCCCGTCACTCTGGGGATGATAACTCGTACTAGTAGCCAGTTCGGTCCCCACCAATCTGAACAGTTCCTGCCAGAAGGCACCCGTGAATCTGCTATCCCGATCACTGACAATGGTCTTAGGTAACCCGTGTAACCTGAAGACCTCCTTGAAGAATAACTCAGCCACTTGAGCTGCCGAGTAGTCTGATGATATCGAGAAGAAATTTGCAAACTTGGTCAGTCTATCAACTACTACATATAAACAATCTCGCCCTTGGACCTTGGGCAAGCCTAAAATAAAGTCCATGGAGATGCTTTCCCACTTCTGCTCTGGAATCGGTAGTGGCTGGAGTAACCCTGCTGGATGGGTGTTCTCAATCTTGTTTTGCTGACAGATGCTACATTCCCGGACATGCTGCATAATTTCCCCCTTGAGGCCCTTCCATGAGAACCTCTCTCTGATCTGCCTGTAGGTCTTTGAGAAACCTTGATGCCCTGATAAAGGAGAATCGTGGGCTGCCTGAATGATCTTTTTCCTCAATGTGGATTCTGGAACGAGGTATATCCTGTTTTTGTAATATATGATGTCATCCACAATCCTGTACCTGTCATCCTGGATTTGCCCGTCCAATAATTCGCAAGCGAATTTATTTTTGATGTATTCCATTAAGAGAAGTGCCCTCCAATCCGTGGATATAATACTGAGAGATAATGGGGCTGGACGCTTGGATAATGCATCAGCTACTACATTATTCTTACCTTTTACATACTCGATCTCGAAATCGTAGGCTTGTACTATGCTGAACCATTTCTGCTGTCGCTCATTCAGTTCCTTCTGCTCGAGGAAATACTTGAGGCTGTTATGATCGGTTTTGATTTTGAACTTACTGCCCACCAGGTACTGTCTGAATTTTGTGAGACCATGCAAGATGGCTAGCATCTCTTTGTCATATATGGAGTAATGGCGCTCATAGTTCTTCAGTTTACGGCTCTCAAATGCAATAGGGTGATTATTCTGCATCAACACTGCTCCTAACCCTTCCCCTAAGGCATCACATTCTACTACAAAGGGTTGTGAGAAGTCTAGTAATGCTAGAACTGGACAAGAACTCATAATAACCTTCATCTCCTCAAAAGTTTTCTGTGCTAAATCTGTCTAAGTGAATGCTCCTTTCTTGGTGAGATCTGTGAGGGGAGCTGCAAATTGGGAGAATCCCTTAACGTACCGTCGGTAATAAGTGCATAGACCTAAGAAACCTCTCAATTCTGTAACTGTTTTTGGCGCGGGCGAATCTCTGATAGCTCGGATTTTCTCCATGTCAACCTGTACTCCTTCTGTATTGATTATGTGTCCTAAATACATCATTTCCTTCATGCCAAACTCACACTTGGACATTTTCGCATAAAGCGAATGTTCTTCTAAAATACTCAATGCTTCGTCCAGGTGTTTCAGATGCTCTTCCCATGTTTTGCTGTAAATCAGGATGTCATCAAAGAATACGAGCAAAAACTTACGTAGCTGTGCTCTGAAGGTGTAGTTCATGCATGATTGAAAAGTGGCCGGAGCATTGCTAAGTCCAAAGGGCATGACCAAAAACTCATAGTGACCATAGTGACAGCGAAAAGCTGTTTTGGAGATGTCCTGGTCCCTTACCCTGATCTGATGGTATCCCGAGTGAAGATCAATCTTGGAGAAGTATTGAGCTCCTCGAAGCTCATCCATGAGTTCGTCAATTCTGGGAATGGGATACCTGTTCTTAATGGTCTTTTTGTTGAGTGCTCGATAATAGATGCACATTCGCAGTGTACCATCCTTCTTTTTGACCAGTACTACTGAGGATGCAAAGGGGCTAGAACTGGGCCAAATATATCCAAGCTCCAGTAATTCTTTGATTGTTTTCTCAATCTCATCCTTGTACCTTTTGGGATGCCTGTAAGGAGTGGTGATGACTGCTTGTGTCCCCTCCTCTAGCTCGATGATGTTTTCAAAACCTCGGTCTGGTGGTCTACCTGATGGAAGGTCCTGAAAAACCTTTTCATGTTTCTGTAGCAAGGTTTGAATGTCACTTGGGTGTTGTGTGCTGGTCTCTGGGGGTTTCCTGAAGGTGACCAAACATTCTGCAGCCCATTCTATATCATCCTGTCGGAGTACTGCCTCCATCCTCTGTGACAAGACCGGTTTTGGGGGATAAGTGTTCATGCCCCTCAAAACTACCCGTTTGCCGTCTGGCCCCTGGAACTCCATTTCCATTGCCTTGTAGTCTGTAGTGTATTTCCCTATAGAATAAAGCCACTGAACACCCAATACCACATGAGTATCCGCTACATCCACTACATAGAAAGAGTCTGTCATCTGATAGTTACCTAAGGCGACATTCAATTTTGGGATCCAGTAGTTGCACTCCATGATGGAGTTCTCGGCTACTGCTACAGTGAATCCTTTGAACTTCTCGGTTTGAATACCTCTCTTGGCTACCCAAGCGGAGTCAATGAAATTGTGGGTGGCTCCCCCATCAATCAATACTCCTACTCTGTGACCCTGTACTACTCCCCTGACCTTGAGAGTATGGAATCTTGGTACTCCAGATAATGTAGCAATGACCCCCTTTGGTGTATCACCCTGGTGTGATTCCTCCTCAGTTGCCCGTAGTTCTTTTGTGGCTTCCTGCTCAGAGTCGTCCTCATCACTGTTTGAATATACCTCAATGTAGTGAGCCTTCGCCTTCCCTGCACACGTGTCCTGGTACCCATGGTTCCTGATAGGTGAAGCATAGTTTCTTCCTTCTTAGATCTTTCCTAGTGTCCTCGTCTAACCGGGTTTTCTTGGGCACATCCTGCTGGAAAGGTTTCCTGTCCTTGTTCCTAGCAGGAAAATTGGTTTTCAGTGGGAATTTGTTTTTGGGGACTGAATCCTGAAGATCTCTTGCTCTGCTAATGGCATCCTGCAGAGTGAGGGGTTTGTAGGCTTTCACCCATCCCCGTAGTGGCTCTGTAAGGGCCTCAGTGAATAACATAGTCAATCTGCTCTCTGACACGTCTGTTACCATAATGGCTATCCTCTGAAATTCTGAAATGAAAGCTTCTGCACTACCGGTCTGTTTGAGTTGAGCCAACTCCCTGAAATGTATCTTTGGATCTTTCCTGTCAAACCTCTCTATGAGCTTCTAAGTGAACTCACTGTAGGAATGTATGGTGTTGTGACCCAATGTCACCCGTCCATGGTACCACCACTCGTGAGCCTCTCCGTCTAGGTGAAGTGTAGCCAATTTAATGGCATTTGTCTCTGTCATGGGGTTGAGTTGGAAATAGGTGTCCAACTTTTGAACCCATATCCTCGCTGATCCTCCGCGAGTCCCATCAAAGTTTGGGATGGTCAACCTGCCCAAGGTCTTTTGCAGCTCATAGTTGTGATTGAAACGCTTGTTGAAATTGCTGGGCCTATTTCTACTCTTCATGTTGCAGAAATCTGAAAAAGACATGGCAGCATGAAATTCATCCCCTAAGTCTCTATACTCTTGTAAATAAGCCCCAAAAGGCTCGCTAGGTTCTACCTGCAAGACCGGGCCCCCTACTGTATCTGCCAAGAAGTGAGGCATGGTAGGCCTAATAGAAGGTCTGCTGTATATGTGCGGAGTATTCTGAATGTTAGTGTACGCTATCTTTCCACTGTTGCTTGTAGATCCCCGATCTACTGGTGAGGGAGGTGTACTGTCGATACCTGTTTCCGGTTTCGCCGATAATCTGTTGATTGCATTGAGTACATCTTTTTGTCCTTTGGCTAAGTCTTGCAATGCAGAGACCAAGCTGTGAAACTCCATCCGATCCTCCTCTCCTCCCATTCCTTTTCCCCTATCTGAGTGTATACCTGTTTGTTCCATATCTGAATTGGTATCTTCTAGTTGGATATCCTCAAACTCCCCTGTGTATCTACTCTTTCTCCTCCTATATGTTACAAAAGGGTCTCCTCTTGTATTCATCTACGTTTCATTTCTTAAGCCCACAGCTGGCCAAGAAGATAGCTCTGATACCCCTGTAATATCCCAAATCCCGATATTTTCTATTTCTAAGCAAATATGTTGATACAATTGGGCATGTAAACTTCCATGCAAAAATCCCTATTTTATAGCAAAAATTAGGGTTAGGGTTTGTGGGACAGAATGAACACTTACCACTGATAACCCGGCTAGACTGCTCTTGAGATAGTATGCAAACACCGAGAACTGGATCGGAGATGGGCAGATCTCTTCTGCTTTCGGTGAACCCCCTGCAGAAGGAACCCCAGTCAGAAAAGGGTGACGCTTTCAGTGAAGGAGGTGTCCGATGATGCTGTCGATTTGCAGGACTGATAGCCTTCCCGTGTCGGACAGAATGCCTGGTACATGTAGGATTTCTGAGATCTCTAGGCAGGATAGCAACTTACTGCAGAGAGACAGCTGCTCACGCCCCCTGGATCCCGAAATTGCTGATAACTGCTCCAGATGAGCACGGACGGATTTGATAATCACCGGGTACTAGAGTATGATGCTGATGATGAGAATGGTGCCTGAGTTTCGGAGTAAAGCTGAGATCTGAAGGCCCTGCAACTGATTAGGGATTTCTGGCTGAAAACCCCCCTTTACGGCTACACATGTGTCCCTGCAACGATCTATACCATATACTGGATAACTTATGAATGAATGTAAGAACAAATGGTGAACCTGTATGGCTTACCTGAAATGAGACTAGGACAAATGTTTCACTACCGAAATCCCGTTAGCTGAAGACTTCGTCTCCAACCCCAATTGCTATGCGGCACGCTGTGCTGCTATCCAAGAGCTCCCAAAATAATAATAATCAAAAGTGAAGTCTCCTTTCGCTTTATCCCTCTTTTATAACTTTCAACTGCGAAAACCCTAATCTTTGACCTAATTAGGTCACTTTATCTTCTAATTTGCAGTTGACTTGCATGCATGCGGATGGAGACTTAAAGAGTGCATGCATCATTAAATAATGCTTTGGATGGCATGCACGGAGGTGGCCTTTGGCCCTGGTGGCCCTTCTTGACCAATGATGATGCCCTAGATCTTCTATGGATGGCATCAATCCTCAGCTGATTCCCTAGCTGTTAGTAACCGCTCGAACCCACATGAATCACATAGGTTAGCGGTTTTGGGCCTCAAGGCCTAATCGGAAGAGGACATTACACACAGGAATGACTTCCAAAATAAAGTTGCAGAGCATTGCAAGGTGGCAAATGTTCATTTTGAATACACAAATTTCTGGGACAAAGATGAAGAAATATTCAGAAATGCAAAGAATATGACTGCATTAAAGAAGAGATTTAAACAGAAAATCACCATTGTAGGCGGAAAGGGCAAAACCGCACAGAAGACAGCTGAAGAAGCGCAAAAGTCATTTGGGGGCAGCCCAAAAGTTTTGCTTTTTTGTATAAGTATAGGAGAGTTAGATAGGAACTAGGACTTTTCTTTCCCATGCAATTTTTGAGAGTTATTTTAAGAAGAACTACCTCCGTTTGCAATAAAGAGTTACAATTTTTTCTGCTGGAGAAAGTTTGGTGGACTGTTTGAAATGCTTTGTTGTGGATCAGTTGAATGTGAACTATTTCGTTTTTGGCTCATGTCCATTAACTGTGAGATCGTTCTAACTCATTTCATTTCTGCTTATGTTATGAATGTCTTATAGTTTATTCTGTGAAATTTCCACTGTGAGTAATGGAGGTTGTCATAAACAATAAGCTATCCTGTTGTCAATATTTATCTTAATGTTCACGTGTTCTGAAATAAATAACAACTATCTGTAATTGTTCATAATACATGTGCAGAAATACATTACTCATTGTCAACTGTTAATTCTGCTCCCTAGGGATAGGTTAGTTAAATTTATTTTCTTGCTGTGTGTGATTTAGATGTGAGAGAGTTAAGACGAGAGGTAAGAACCTGCATTTTCATAATACATGTGCAGAAATACATTACTCATTGTCAACTGTTAATTCTGCTCCCTAGGGATAGGTTAGTTAGTGAAATTTATTTTATTGCTGTGTGTGATTTAGATGCGAGAGAGTTAAGACGAGAGGTAAGAACCTGTGCATCACATTGTGACGCTCTTCCTTATCTCTATCAATCTGCATTTTTAGATAGGCACTTGCACACCATATTTAAACACAAAACTGAAATATATACGGTGGATCGGGCCGTAACCGGTAAAACCTTTTAATTTGTTACTTGACCTACGATAGCCGGACCGTAAACTGGACGGATTCCCCATACCAAACAGTAGTGGGCTAGTTGGGAATGTTTACTGGGGAGAATCCCTAACTGTTGTTACCTGCGATTTTCCAGGCCTCAACAGTAGGTCATAGCTTTAGTTGCCCGTCCCCTCTGCCATCATGTATAGGATTCATCTATCGGGGCAACTACAAGATCTGTGATAACAGACATTTATGGAAAAATGGTCTTTTAAGTCTTCATGATAAGAAATATGAAATGATAGAGTTGTTGTAGCAAGACTTATTAGCAAAGGAAAATATATTGTTAGCACTTGAAGGTGAAGTAAGAAGAATGAACCCAAAAAAAGGGTTGTGTGATGCAATTTCTAACACAAATTACTTGATTCCAAAGTTTGATAGTTTGTGTGATAGTAATGATTTGATTGATGATGTGGTGCATGTGTCTCTCTCATGTTATGAGACTCAGCAAAATGATCCCGCCACTTGGTAATATCTCTGAATGTGAAATCCATATTGAAGATGATGATTCTGCTACTATCTCTGAAGATAAATTGATAATGAAGATGATGAACTTGGTTATTTTGAGAAGCATACTAAGGGGATTGGTTCCAAACTCATGCATAAAATGGGTTACGATGGGAAAAGTTTAGTCAAGAATGGGCAAGGCATTAAGAAGCCCAAAGAAATATGTATAAGGCCAAGAAATGAAGGCCTCAGTTATGAAGGAAACACAAACAAGGGAGATGTTATCACATTTTTAGTAGTGACCTTTAAAGTATGATCCTATCCAGGATGACAGAGACGTACAATCACAAAGAACATGATATCTCAAGAATCCTGCTCCCCAAAGATGTTTGGTTGTCACTCTGGATAGGTTTCTTCTTTGCCTAGGCTTCCTAGTTCACTCAAGGTGAACCGGACTAGCCACGAGAGGTGTCCCAAGCCCGACCAAGTAGCCAGATGTTTTTTAGGCTACAAGGCACAATTGGAACTTTAACAATTAACAAATGAAGAGTACCTTGAGGAAAGTTTCCTAGATTTAATAAAATGACTAATGAGCTTGATTTAGGATGATTGGCTAGATGGTTAGCTAGGTGTGATTGATGCAATCCAATTCAAGGAAAGGCTCAATAGTTAAACTTAGGATCAAAATCTAGGAGCTAGTGTTAGGGCCAAAAATGGTTCCAAATCGCTATTTTGAGGAAAATGATCAAAATGTTTAGGAATTAACACAGAAGGGAGATGGAATGAGTTTAAATAAAGACCCTTGTCATCAAGATGCTCGCTACACACAAGATATCACTCAACACAACCATTAGTAGCAAAACGTCAAGCATGCAAGGAAAAATCGACTCAATGTCCGTCAGAGCGAATTGATCTAGAGGCCAATGCTTTGAGTTTCAAGGTTAATGGAGTCAAATGCAGTTGCCATAGGTGTATTTGTTCCCCAAAATGAAATACAAATAAAACCCAAGTGGTAAATCGACCTATCAAAGCAAGCATGCAATCACAATTTGTTTTGAAAGATTTACTATTTTCTTTTAAGTTTTAATTGATGAATGGTTTTTAGAGGGTTTGTATCAAAACGTTTTGGGTACTAACCTGAATCCAGAGAAATGGTTGGAGTCTGTCCTCTTTTCCCAACATCGCCAAATAAATCTCGTGTTCTTCTCTAACCAAGTCACACTTGTAGATTCAGTGAAGTCGATCGGCAAAAAGAAATGAGAGAGAAATTAGAGAGGTTTTCACATTAAATAAAATACAAACCCATTGCTTTCTAAATTGAAATGGCAAGCATAAGAGACAAACGGAAAATAGCAAGAAAAAGATAGCTAGTGCAAATTGATTTCATTCACAAATTAAACCCCTTGTCAGAGAGAGAGTCGCCCAAAACCCTCAAGTTTTCTTGAAGTCGCTTTGGGTGAAATTGCCCTCTTTTCCTTGCAAGTAAAATCACCACAAAAGGTAAGAAAATTACGAGATCTAGTAGTAGAAGAGGCTTAGTAAGACAGAAAATCGATCCATCATCCAAGATGCAAGAATTTTACACCACACAAGTATTTTTGATATTATTCAATGAAATTCCATGAGTCCCTTACAAATGACGATCTCTCTCTCTTTTTTTGCCAAGAAAGGAGTAAAACCCGTAACTAATCCTTATATCGATGGCTGCGATTAAAAGATACAATGTAATGATCAGTGGTGGAGATTTAATCTCACTTTATTTTTTTTACTAAGTTGGAAATGTTTGATCTAGTGAGTGGGGTGAATTACCTCCTAAGTCCTAAGTACAATGATCAAAATACAACAATATATATACATCTAATAACATCCTAGGGGGCTCAATCCACCCCTAGGTGATCAGAATCCACTTTTACATCAATGCCTAGCTCAAGATAGAAGTCACTAAATGAGAAAATTGCCCTCCTAGGGAGAAAAAATAGTTTTAAAAATCAGCCAGATCTGAATTGGAATCGATCGGTTTACCGGTTTATTACCAGACCGAGTCAAACCGGTATCGATTGGTTCACGTCAAAACTTGGTCGGTTAGTCGGCTATTTTTTGGGGGACCCGCAGACCGTATAAGGGATCGTTGGTTGGGTTTTTACCTAGCCTAACCTTACCTAACCCAAACCTAAGTAAACATCTCCCATTTTTCACTAACATAACATTAAACACAAGTTAGAAAAGCGACAGGCCTATTTTGTTTATCATTTCGATTTGTCAAGACTCAAAGAAATGAACTTGGAGCCCGAGTGATGATTGGACCTTGTGACCCGTGAGATAGTGGCCCAGTGAGAGACCTTGGAGGCTTGGATAGTGGACTATGCTCGTGACGATGAACCGTGAGAGACTGAGATAGCCGTGAGAGTGAGAGTGCAAACTTGCAGGCAGTTTGGAGTTGGAACTTTGTTAATATTTAAGTTTTAACCAATGAAAAACTAAAATTGTTAATTTGTTAAACCTGATTGTTAATTTGTCATTGATGATTGAAGCCTTGAAGTTGAAACTTAAAACTTGAGACATGATAGTTGATAGTTAAATGTTTTTTCAATATTTTTGCAGCTTGCTTCCCTTTTTGATATTTTATCATGTGCATGTTCAATTTTTTTTCTTTTTTTCTTTGCATGTCCAAGTTTCCAACAGTCAACATCAAGTTCATATCAAAATGCATAATCTATTTGTTAATTTTTTTTTTATGTGCATCTTATAATTTTTCTTTTTTTCTTTGCATGTTAAAAATTCAATGACAATCAATTTCAGTAGTCAACTTCAAGTTCAGAATCTATATCTTCATTCCATACTCATGGCCCCAAAAGCAAAAGATCCTGTATAGGTCCATGCATATGTGGTTGAGGGGGATATGTATTGCAAGTATTGCAAGAAGCTGATCAAGTGTGGGGGAATTTTCAGGCTTAAACAACACTTGGTTGCTATCAAAGGCCAAGTGAAGGCATGTGAAGCTCCACTAGATGTTATTGGACATATTAGAGCTGATATGCAAGAACAATTTAAGAAGTTTGAAGAGGGTAAGGTTAGGCAAAGAGAGATAGAGGAAGAAGTAGGAAAGAAGAGGAGGCTTGCCGAAATGATGGGTGGGACCTATGCTCCTGGTTCAAATGAAGGCTCTTCATCTATCCCTTCTACCAATGTTACGGATCCTTTTCAGTATGTTGCATCCTCCGAGACTACGCAAGATAAGGGAAAAAAGAAGGGTAGCATTTAAAGCTATTTTACATCCTCTGCTAGTGCCAATGCTTCTCAGTTGCCTCCAACACAAGTTCAACCCATCTTAGATGACCATTGGAAGAAACAATACAAAGAAGTTTTCTATGAGTACATAGCTAGATGGTGGTATGATGTTGATCTCCTCTTCAATGCTGCTCGGTCTTCTTATTACCAACCTATGCGGGATGCTGTTATAGTTGCTGGTAAGGGCTTCAAAGGCCTTAGTATGCATGACTTGAGGGGATCTCTTTTGCAAAAAGAGATAGTGTCCATAGATGAATACCTGAAGGAATTCAAACAGTCATGGGTTAGAACAGGATGCACTATCATGTCAGATGGATGGATCTATCAGAAGGGTCGTACCCTCATAAACTTTCTTGTCTCTTGCCCACGAGGAACCATGTTTTTGAGATCACGTGTGTTGAAATATTGTAACTTCGAAGAATATTCTAAATGTATTTTACTGATGTACCCCAAGGGAGATGTCTTATTCCTCCATCGGGATGTTACTATTATATTCGGCCATCAAGGAGTCATGAGGTATAACCTCCATTGTAAGTCGGGTCAATAGTACCCTAATGAATATAATATATATTGTTTTGAGTCTTCCTAGGTGAAGTCGGCCCAGTCAGTTTAGTGGGGCCGACTTATTAGGTTAAAGGTCAAATTGTTAGACACAATGGCACATGTAGAGGGGGGGGGTGAATCAGTGGGCCAACACTTTTACCATTTCAACTTTCTTCAACTACTTAAACAAAGATCATCATAAGTACATCAACATCAATCAATTACATAGACAACACAAAACCCTTAATAAGATGAACTTGTAAACTTTATTATATTAGATTTAAACGGCTACAATCGTGGGGTCTATCAGCTTCAACTGAATTAGAAGCACCAACTTCTATTCCAAGACTCAGCCTGGTCTTTTCTTAGATCCAACTAAGAAAACATGTACAAGACCCAGCTTGTAGTTAATACACACATTTGTCACATTACATCACATACACCATCATGACATCAATTACATCATTACAACTCTGTCCATAATTACATCATTCTCATATCAACATTCTGTCATCATTTTCTTTTTCACTTGTTTCTTAGTCAGGTCTTCTGCTGTGGACTAAGGATATTCAAGAGTTTACTGCTATTCAGATGATCTTAGAACTTCATACAGAACACATGACAATTTATCAACCTTGAACATCTTAAGGTCTTCAACTAGGATCAACGTCTACATGCTTACTTACTGCTACTCTAAAGCCTGCCTGTAGCAACTTGTGACATTAGATGTAAACTTCAGTTGCCTTATGCGAGTTGACTTTCTGACAAGTTTTAGCACATGCAACCACGTAGATGTAGTATGTATACTTCAACGTGGAGGAGGGCTTCATCTACTGTAGCTGCTGACAACTTCTTACTGCGGCTGCCTAGCTCATAGTCAGAGATGGATAAAGTGAAACTTGATCTTCAACCAACAGATAACCCATAAATGTTCTTAACTTTAAACTTGTATCTTGATGTACTATTGCTGATGCTACAACATCTTTTCTCCTAGAAAATTAGAGATATGTCTTACTGCGTCCTTGATATCTGAATGATCAGAACACTTACAAACAACTTCAATTTCATCTTACAACAGCTGCTCTGTCCATTACTGTCCACTGAATTTCAGACATGTTGTTTCTTGCATTATTCACATTTCTTGTAGCTGCTACTATTTCTCATAAACCCGAAATTCAGAAAGATATCCTCCAACTGCTGACTGCTGCGGCTGCCACTATGTTTGACTAGTCATCCGAATATCAGAGAACATAGAAGAATAAGCTTCCAAAAAATATTAACAAAACTTCAATGTGGCTGCCTCAGACTCCTGTTGCCTCACTGTATACCCACGAGTTTCCTCAGAGCTGATCCGAAAAGTCAGAGCTATATGAATTCTGTTTTTTAATGAAACTTTCACTGGGTATTTATACTCAATTTTCCATAAAATATTTGAACCGACTTGTTTGAGGTATGTGTTAATTAATTAATTTATAGCTTTTATTTTTTGTTTTCTGTTTGGAGCCGACTTCACTAGTTTCCCTTTCATCATTATTTTTATGGTGCGTATTTCCACCAAGTGTACTCACCATCTATACCATGGTCTGTGCACTTCCTTTTATACGTGTCTGTGCATTATTGTTTGGATGATAACCCACACCAAAGACTTCTTCAAAGACATCAACATTATTATGATAGCTAGGTGGCTTCAAAGACGTCTACATCGACGTATTCGAGGTCTTCATATCAAGAACACACCCAATGTATCTTCATTACCACAATGAACCTTAAAGATACAAATAATAGCACAATATGACTCCACAATTTTGTGGGTTATCAAATCAACAAGCAATCAAGCGTGTGTGGGATTCATGACCTCAATAAACCACAAATGACCATAGAATGGGTCATTTGGTCCATCTTGTCACCTTGCCAAATCCTTGACCAACTTGTGCTTGCTAAGTCTTGCTTGCCACCAACCTTGTCCTTTGTGCCATGTCTTGACTCTTTGCCATGTCATCTTTGCCTTGTCCTTGCTTGCCATCAACCTTGTCCTTTGTCTTGTTAACTTGCCATATCATCATGCTTCTCTTCATTTGTCCATGTCAGCGCTTGTCATTACTTCAAGCTCACCAAATTAGTCATGCTTGCTTGATCTTTGACCTTATCATTCTTGCTTGCCTTCTCCAAGTCCTCATTCTTCTTGTGCCATGTCTTCATGCCATGTGTTTCTTCATGTACCAATTTAGCTTTTGTCATTAATGTGTTGTCATCAATGACAACCGTATTCATCACAAGTAACATAAAGAGTATAAATAGAGGAGCTGTGTTCCTCATTTGAACACACACACACTCACTTGTGTATAGCGCATAGGAGAGAGAGAGAGAGAGACATACCAGCAAAGAGGAGGATCACCTGTTTTGGGGTTTTATCTTCAATGTTGAAAAACTCGGCCTTAGCAAAAAGTCGGCGAGGGTCTTGATTACAACTTCTCGGTAACATCGGCGAAAAAATCGGGAGAAATTGGCAAAAGTCGGCAAACATTAAAAAATAGAAAATACTTGCATTTTTTTTAGAATTTTAAACATATAAAGCAATAATAACATCAGAAAAACATATTGGAACATAAATATGAAGAAAGCACTGATATATATCATCATCATGTAGTCATGCCAAATATAAAACGATACATCAAAGTTGATACTGAAAGTCTGAAACATCATAGTTGTCCAATCAAGGACTCAAAAGTGTATAAAGTTTAAACAATACAACTTTCAAAAAATCTTTCAAACAGTCCATGGCAAAAGATAGAAAAACAATGGATAAAATGCACATACCTTCAACACTTGCTCTACAAAAATCCTTGGTTGAGATGCTAAATGGTGTTTGAAAGCCTCCAAAGGTGTTGGTGGTCTCCTCAAGCCCTTCTCCTCCACTTTCAACAAGCTCATTTGCCAAATGAGAAAAAAAAAACCAACTTTTCCCTTTTCTAGGCCGCGGGGTGCCTGCCTGGGCGCTTTTTTCAGTCGACTCGCGCTTTTTCCTAAAAAAGCGCGTTTTTTTACAAAAAATCGCCTCCAAGTTTTTTTAAAAAATCGCGATTTTTCCTCGGCGAAAAATCGGCCCGAGGAAAAAATCGCGATTTTGCCGATTTTTGCCGATTTTGCGGCGATTTTTTCAAGCTTGTTTATCTTATATATTTATATAGAGGAAGTTTTGTTGGGTTTTCTTCCCCTTGAGGGTTTCCCAGGATAAATCTGTGTCTCCCAGGATAAATCTGTGTCTATCTTGTGATTGTGTTTTTTCAGTGATTCTGCATATGCTATGTTGTGAATTTGGATTAAACACTAATGATATCTAGCTAAGCATATGAAATCTTAACATGGTATCAGAGCTAGCCTGAATAGAACAACTTTCACAAGGTGAAACTCTCTCTCCTCTCCCTCCAACAAGAAATTAGGGTTTCTGCAAAATTTGGGATTTTGAAGATCTTCTTGCATAGAAAGTTGCGCCTCTCTAGAGCGCATCTATTGAGCCCTAGATCGAAATTTTTGAGTGGGTGAATCTCCGAGAAAGACAAACCCTAGTTTGGCCCTGAACTAGAAAACTCTAGAAAACCAGAACCAACTGAAATCTCGGAAGCAAGTTTTGAAGGGTGAAGATTTGGAATCTCTAGAAACCAAGTGGACCAACCAACTCGCCTCAGTCAAGCACATCTCCTTGTAAGGTCATCTTTTCATTTTGAGAATATCAAATTTTAGTGACCTCCTAGATAAGATGGCCCCAAGCACTAAGCTTGAGGACAAGCTGGAAGGCATAGAAAACTTCCGAGCATGGAAGTATAGGATTGGTCTCATTCTTAGAGAGAATGATCTTGACAAATACATCAAAGATGAAGTTGCAGAACCGAAAGAAGATGAAGCTAAGGAGAAGCACCAGAAGGACCTAATCAAAGCAATGAGGATTATTGCTGATTCTATCAAAGATCACTTGATCCCTCGAGTGTCATTTAAAGAGACACCAAAGCAAATGTATGATGCCCTATCCAAAATGTATGAGGGAAAGAACATCAATAGAAAGATGAATTTGAGAGCTCAACTGAAGGGTACCAAGATGAGTAAAGGGGAATCCATTCAAGATTACTTCACAAGGGTCTCCCAGTTCAAGGAACAACTAGATGCCATTGGAGACTCCCTTGATGAAGATGAACTAGTTATGACTGCTCTCAATGGTCTCACTAGACCTTGGGATTCATTCGTATAGATTTTGTGTGGCAGAAAAGAAAGTATGAAGTTTGACATTGTATGGGAAGATTGCATCCAAGAGGAATCTAGAGTAGCTAACAGAGAAGCTCTACTTAAAGAAGATGATTAAGCTCTAGCTACCCATACTAGAAGAAGAAGACAATCAAACTTAAAGAATGATAGTCACAAGGAGTATAGACCTCCAAAAAAGTTTCAAAGGAAAAGAGAAAACAGTTAGAAGAAAGACTACTCCAAATATCAATGTTATAACTGTCATAAGATAGGACACCTTGCCAGAGAGTGTCTATTGAAGAAGAAGATCAACAAAAGACATGATGCTCATCTCGTTGAAGATGAGGATGATGAATAAGAAGAAAGACCTTGAAAGAGACAATCAAAAGAAGATGTAGAAGATTATGTACTATTCTTTGCACTCTCTGGGTCTGTAATACCTGGAGAAGATACATGGCTTATTGATAGTTGTGCTTCAAAGCACATGACAGGGAAGAAGCAAACTCTGAAGAGAAGAACTCTCCTCAGAAAGTATCATTAGGAGATGACTATCGATATCCCATCAAAGGCATTGGTGAATCAAGCTACAAGCTTGACTTTGGAACCTCCATGAAGATGAAGGAAGTTCTATATGTACCGAGTTTGAGAAAGAACATACTTTCCATCTCAACATTAGATAAGAAAGGATATAGAGTTGCTTTGATAGATGGACAAGTACTCATGTGGACCAAAGGAAAGACAATTGAAGATGTTGTGGTCATTGGTGAAGAAGGAGGATTGTACAAACTCAAGGGACATCCAGAACAACCCTTGTCTATGAGATCACTAGCTCAAGTGAACTATGGCATAGAAGGCTTGCTCACATTACTACAAAGCATTACCCTATGTGAGCGAGGTGGTAACAGGTTTACCATATTTGAAGATCAATCATGAAGGTTCTTGCAAAGGATGTGCAAGAGGAAAGAACATCAATAATCCATTTCCGAAGAGTGAAACAAAGACTAAAGGCATGTTGGAATTAATACATTTTGATGTATGTGGTCCTATACCCTTCACATCTTTAAGTGGATATGAATATTATGTTACATTTATTGATGACTATTCAAGAAAGACATGGATATACTTCTTGAAGACAAAGAGTGAAGTGTTCGGGAAATTCAAGGAATTCAAAGCCTTGATAGAGAACCATTCAGAAAGAAGAATCAAGACACTCAGAATAGATAATGGTGGAGAATATACTTCAAAAGAATTTGAATCCTTCTGCAAAGAAGCTGGAATCAAGAGGGAACTAACCACTCCCTCCAATCCCCAACATAGTGGTGTTGTGGAAAGAAAGAATAGAACCATTATGGAAGCAATGAAGACAATGATTCATGATCAAGACCTTCCCATGCATCTATGGGCTGAAGTAGCAAGAACAACTGTGTATGTGCAGAATAGATTATCTCATAGTGTCCTTGGATTTAAGACTCCTGAAGAAATGTATACAGGAAAGAAACCTGAAGTGAGCCATCTCAAGATATTTGGCTGTCCATTATATGTTCACATTCCAAAAGAAAAGAGAACCAAGTTGGATCCTTCCAGAAAGAAGGGAATATTTGTTGGATATTGTGAAGTCTCCAAAGTCTTCAGGATATACATTTTAGGATTCCATCATATAGAGATTAGTAGGGATGTAACATTTGACGAAGAAACAACTCTTAAGAATTCTAGAAGGTGTCAGCTTGAAGAAGTACATGAAGAGGATGTACCTCCTACAAAGGTAGAAGCTGAACCCTCTCCCGAGATAGTAGCATCAGGAGATCATGATATGCTAGAACCTCAAGAACCCCCTACTATGGATATATCTCGAAAGCAAAAACTTGCTTGGGTAGGAGAAATCATACAAGAAGTAGAGAAGTATGGAGCTCCAGATGGCTCCACAAGAAGAAGCAAGAGATCAAAGCCATTCTCCAACTATATAGCTTTGATATGTGATATTGTAGATCAAGAACCTACCAATTACGAGGAAGCTATATAGAAGAAAGAATGGGTAGAAGCAATGACGGAAGATAACCAGTCAATAATGAAGAATGATGTTTGGGATATAGTACCCAAACCAGAAAGCAAGAGTGTGGTATCTTCCAAGTGGATAGACAAGATAAAACATGTTGTTGATGGAAGTATTGAAAAATACAAGGCAAGATTTGTGGCTAGAGGATTCTTTCAGAAAGAGGGTATTGATTATGAAGAGACATTTGCGCCAGTAGCAAGGTACACTTACATCAGAACCATTATGGCACTTGGTTCCATGATGAAGTGGAATCTACACCAGATGGATGTAAAGACAGCCTTCCTGAATGTTGTTATTGAGGAAGAAGTATACATCAAACAACCACAAGGATTTGAAGTCGAAGACAGAGTGACTCATGTATGTAAGTTGAAGAAGGCTCTGTATGGACTGAAGCAAGCTCTTAGAGCTTGGTATGGAAGAATAGATCAGAGAAGAACGAATCAACGATTTTTCACTGAGTTCTCGAAAAATCGCAATGTTTGAGGGAAAATGATTTTTTATGCCGAAAATATTGCGATTTTTACAAAAAATCGCTTCACGCGTGGTAATGAAAAAATCGATGATTTTTTTAGAAAAAATCGCGCCACGACAGGTAAAATCGTCGGTCTGTAAAAAAACAAAATCTGGGTTTCTTAAAATCGATTTTTGGGTTTCTTTTTGATCATTTCAGGCGGAGAACGACGGAGAGGGTTATTGCTTCAGATCAGGAGGGTTTTAAGCTAATTTATTAGCAACGTGGTGTCATTTTTATGACCCAATCCACGTGTTCCAAGCAAACTCGCTGGCAGTTAGCAGTCCACTCTCAGAAATCATGATTCTTTCTTATATGGTAATTATCCAACGATAAAATTGCATTTTGCATTTGAGAGATCGTAGGGCTCCAAGATCTCTGTTTTGTGTCTCAAATAATTAAAATGATTTTATCTTTGATCAAATTTGGTAAAAAGGTGCCGAATTTTATTCTGGGCGTCATCTACAAACCCTCACGATTTGGTTTCATGATGAAAGATAGTTTGAGCCTTGAGGGACGTTTGAAACTTTGAAGTTTGAAGGGTGTTTGAATTTCAAACTCTAGAGTTTGAAGAATCAAGAGCTCAAGGAAAAACGCAGAGGTTCATGTGAGTTATTTATTTTAAATTTTAAAATCTATGGTATTAAATTTTAGTATTTAGTATTAAGTTTTAGGTTTTAAAAATTTAAACAAATAAAAAATTTGCATATTAAAAACAATTGATTCAATAATCAATCAAACTTCAAAGTTTGCATATTAAAAATTTACAGTTTTGGGCCTTTGGCATTTTGTGTGAATCGGCTGAATCAATTTTAGTGTTGATGATTTTATGGAAGGCAGCCTTGTGCTTTGGTTTGTTCGTTTTTTATTTGGGTTTAATGTCTTTTTTTTGTTTTTTTTGCAGCCACAGGTTTGACCTTTGAGGCTATACATTTCCATTGCAAAAATGCCAAAGGCATTGGACCCATTTTGGCAATATGCTGACCCTGAAGATGGGACCAATATTATCGGAACCGGACCGGTCATCGAACTGGCGTAGCCCAAAATGTGAACTGGACCGGAACCGGCAAAAAACCGGGTAAAAAACCGGCTGACTAAAAAATACATAAAATATTCATATTTTGTAAAAAACATATATATTCATGTGCATACATATGAATCCAAACCATTAATACAAAAATACGCAAAGTTTCTCATATATATAGCAAATATGGATGCAAATATCCAAAATAGCACCTAGTGCAATACATCTCTGAGGTTCTGAACCAAAGTACATTAACAAAGAGGCTCCAAAGTACATCAGCACAGTTTTACTTTCTGGTTTTTAAAAAAAAATTGAGTTTCGTGAGTCCCCAGTCCAAACCGGCCGGTTCGTTCGGTTTTGACCGGTTTCGGCCGGTTTAGTACCCAGTTTGGAAAAAAATTCAGGTTTTATTGTTTTTTTTGCTGACTGGACTGGTCAACCCTGTAAACCGGTCAGACCGTCCGGTTTTGCAGGTTCCGATAACACTGGATGGGACAAACCGACAACGATTGAATTGCAAATTGTGTGGACAACATATGATAGGAGGCATTAGCAGGTTGAAGTACCATTTGGAAAAACTCCCTAGCCATGATGTGGGGCTTTGTAGTGCAGTTAGCCCCGATGTTATGAGAATGGCCCATGATGCAATTCACTCGAATGATAGAAAAATGGAAGAGTCAACTGCAAATAGAGATGAACTTGCTGCAGGTGGAGTGGCAAGGAATTTAGGGACATATGATTATGATCATCCGGATCCCATTAAGGGTAGTGTTTCTTTGTTGCACGGAATAACATCAAGTCCATGGTTAAAAAAAGGGAGAAGGAAGAAGCAGATAAGGTTATGGGGAGGATGCTTTTCTGGAGTGACTTGCCTCTTACAATCCTTTTTTTCAGCTTATCTGTGATGCCATTGCTATTGTTGGCCCGGGGTACAAGTGCCCTACATATGAGGAGATTCGGGGCCTAATTCTTCAAGCAGAGAAGAAAGACATCAACACTAGATTGGAGGAATTCAAATAGTCATGGGGATGCACATTGATGTCTGATAGTTGGACAGATGCGAAGGGTAGGACCCTTCTCAATTTCTTGGTACAGTGCCCTAAAGGTACCTTGTTTATCAAATCTGTTGATGCATCAGCACAGGTAAAAGAAGCAACATTGTTCTATGAGTTGTTGGATGGGGTCCTTTAGGAGATTGGTTTGGACAATGTGGTGCAAATCATAACAGATAATGCGACCAATTATGTGGCTGCTGGTAGACTGCTTATGGAGAGGCACCCCTCACTATTTTGGAGTCCATGCGCTGCACATTGTATTGATTTGATGTTGGAGGATGTGGGGAAAATTCCCTTCATCAAGGAGGTTGTTGATCAGGCTAGGAGTATCACCAAATTCATATATAACCATGCTTGGGTTCTTAGCCTCATGAGGAGATGCATGAGAAACAGGGAATTGTTGCGCCCTGGAAGCACACGATTTGCCACCAACTTCATTTGTCTTCAGCCGTTGCTTCGAGTTCAGTTTGAGCTGAAGCAAATGTTTGTTTGTGATGAGTGGCGAGATTGCACATATAGCAGGAGAGAGGATGGGAAAGCCATCGCTAGTTTGGTTTACATCGGCTCCTTTTGGGAAGGAGTGGAGGAAGTGTGCTCAATCAGTGAACCTTTGGTAAAGGTTTTGAGATTAGTTGACAGTGACAAGCCCGCTATGGGCTATTTGTACGAGGCCATGGATAGGGCCAAAGAGTCTATTCGCTCTTATTATGTGGGTAAGGGTGCCCCTGGACACAATAGACACATGATGCTATGGGAGTTGATTGATACACGATGGATCAGGATGCTCCATCGACCTATTCATGCAGCTGCATTTTTCCTCAACCCCAACTTTTCCTACAAGTGTAAGTTTGATTTTGATGAAGAGGTTTTGGAAGGGCTTATCGAATGTATGAATAGGATGGTACCTAATTTTGAGTCTCGCACGAGTATTACTCGTGAGATGGAGATGTATCGAGAGGTTACTGGACTATTTGGCTATGCCGATGCTGTCCATGCAAGGACTAGTTTGACTCCAAGTAAGTGATTACAAATTGAAATTATAATTTATTTGAATTTTGAACTTCAAATTCTTAAATTCTTAAATTTTTAATTGTGTTTTATGATTCATCATTTTATTTGAAAATTGAAATTTGAATTATGTAATCCGATTCTCTTTCTTTCTTGTTTATTGTAGGTGTTTGGTGGAGGACATATGGTGCAAGGGCACCAAATTTAAAAAAAATTGCCATCCGAGTCCTCAGCCAAACCTGTAGCTCTTCTGGATGTGAGCGTAATTGGATTGTCTTTGATAAAATACACTCAAAGAAACGCACCAGGTAAGAACTTTATCAAAGCAATTAAATCCATTGTAATGTAAGATCCTCTTTCATATTGTTTTCCTCTGGCCTCAAGAGTCAAGACTCATTAAATCTTTTTATCACCCTCTTACTGGTTGGATTTCCCATGCTTGAATGACTTGGTGTATGTCCACTAAAATGTTCGACTGTGGATGAAGCAGGTGGAGAAAGCACCTGATGTGGATGCCTTTTGCTTGGACAATATTGATGTATTGTCCAAGTGGAGAGTGGAGGTTGAGTTACCTATCATGGAGGAGGCACCTGCATGGTTAGATGAGGAGCAGCAGCAGCATGGGCAGGAGGATGAGGAGGAGCAAGAGGAGGAACAGGAGGAGGAGGCAGAGTGCTTTGACCCAGAGGACTTCATGGAGGGTGACGTGGCTTCATCAACACCACCTTCTACACTGGTCGATGCATCTAGTACCTCATTGGCACCGACTGCAGGGCCAAGACCTTCTACTGTCAGGGGCAGGCCTGGCAAACAACCCATGATCTTTTCCCATAAAAGGGGAAGAGGGCAATGATTTATATTTCAGAGACAGATAGTTCGCTGCTAGTTTTGTGATGTCATTTTGTATTGGACCATTGGTTTCCCACTTTTGAGTACTATTGGACAACTATACTTAGACTTTCGGTATCGACTTTTATGTCTCATATTATATTTGGCATGCCTACATGATATATATTAGTGCTTTTTCTATATTTATGTGCCAATGTATTTATTTGATGTCATTGTTGCTTTATATGTTTAAATTATGAAAAAATGAATATATTTATTGTTTTTCAATATTTGGCGTGGTTTGCCGATTTTTGCCGATTTTTTTCGTCGATGTTGCTGAGAAAATGTTTTTTGGAACCTTGCCGATGCCGATGTTTTCTTCTATGGAATAGATAACTTCTTGACAAGCTTGGGCTTTACCAAAAGTAAAGCTTATCCTAACCTTTACCTTAAGGTTATGGATGATGAACTTGCCATATTATTACTATATGTGGATGATCTATTTCTGACAGGAAATGAGAAACAGATTGCAGAAAGCAAGAAGAAGCTAGCTGCAAAATTCAAGATGAAAGATCTTGGATTGATGCACTATTTTCTCGGGCTGGAAGTGTGGCAGAGCCTAGAAGGAATCTTTCTGAACCGGGGAAAGTATGCAGTGGAAATCTTAAAGAGATTTGATATGTTGGATTGTAAAGCCATGACCACACCCATGGATACCAACCTGAAGTTGTTATCTAATGAATCATCAGAGTCAGTGAATGTGACTCAGTACCGACAGATTATTGGGTCGTTAATGTATCTGACGAATACCAGGCTAGATATATGCTTTGTTGTGAACACCCCGAGTTAGTATCTAGTTAAACTTAGACGTGTTCACTTGATAGCTACAAAGCATGTGATGAGGTACCTAAAAGTTATGATAGACTTTGGACTATATTATGATAGAGATCATGACTACAGATTGTATGGATATACGGATTCAGATTGGGCAGGAAGTGCCGCAGACAGAAAGAGGACCTCAGGTGGATGTTATTGTCTGGGATCTGCCATGATCTCATGGTTTATCAAGAAATAGTCCAGTATTGCTCTCAGCACGACTGAAGCAGAGTACATAACAGCTTGCTCCGCTAGTTGTGAAGCCATATGGCTTCGGAAGCTGATGTCAGGTCTATTTGACATGGCGTTGGATACCACAATGATTCTATGTGACAACCAGAGTTGTATAAGGGACAAAAGGGAGCTATACAACTCCAGTATGTGAGTACCGATGAGCAAGTTGTTGATGTGCTGACCAAGCCTTTATCTTGAGTAAAGTTTGAATACTTCCGTGACAAGCTTGGTGTAGTCCGAAAAGACTTTCCTCGTAAGGAGGAACAATGATGTTGATGTTACAGACCTTCCTTGCAAGAAGGAACGATGATTATACGAACCCTCCTCGAAAACGGGGAGTAGGTTGATGATACGAACCTACTTGAAAAGGGGGAGTGATGATGAGACTGTCATTGATGATGGGATGGCAGTGTTGTTCTAGTACAAAAGAGGCCAAGTGCTCCTGCAGATGTTGATGAGGTCCGACATTCACTTGTGGACGATAGTATCCTCTTTTGAGGATGGTCTTGCAGACAATAACACTCTCTTAATGAGAGTGGTCCTAGCCCTTGCTAGCTGAGGATGGTCCTACAGACGCTACTCTCGCATGGAGACTGTTCCTACATTCACTTATAGATGCCGTAGAAAATAACACTCACTTGGGAATGGTCTTAGCTTTAACAAGTTGAGGATGGTCTACGATGAGTCTTGCTCTCAATTGCAGATGACATGTCCTACATTCATTTGCGAACAAGATTTGCATTCAGTTGCAGATGATACTCTCGCATGGAGAGTGTTCCTACATTCACTTGTAGATGCCATAGAAAATAACGCTCACTCGGGAGTGGTGCTAGCTTTAACAGGTTGAGGATAGTGTAGATGAGTCTTGCACTCAGTTGGGGACGACAGGTCCTGCATTCATTTGCAGACGAGATCCGCATTCAGTTGCAGACGATAATCTCGCATGGAGAGTGTTCCTACATTCATTTGTAGATGCCGTAGAAAATAACACTTGCTTGAGAGTGGTTCTAGCTCTAACAAGCTGAGGATGGTCTACGATGAGTCTGTTATCACATATACATTCTGTAGCTGGGCTTCCATGACGCAGCATATAGACTTGTCTTTTATTCTATTCTGGGCTATTTTTCACATGGGGTATTAGCATGGATCTTTGCAGCTTTGGCCTTTCTAGAGCCTTGTTCATCATATCTTCCTTGCCAGGACTGAGATTCAAGAGTCCATTGAGATGCTTTTGGTGATGATCTAGTTCATTGTAGCAGAGCAGCATATCAGAATTGGTACATACAGTTATAGAGGGGCTTATCAATTGGAGAAATGTATATTTGGTAAGATCAAGTTTACACTTGCTTGGTTTGATTTTGCTTTATGATGTATGTCAGACACCTATGCTTATTAGGTTAGGATGATTATGCTGACCTATGCTTATATCTATTGTTGCTTTAACCTGTGTTATGACTAATCGAGGGACTTGATCTGAAGACTGTTGCTCATGCCATGCTTGTACAAATAGTAAACCTTAGTGCTAGGTTGGTTCCATGTATCACTTATCCTTGTCCATCAAGTTTCATCCATTGTAAAACTTTTCCTACGACTTCGAGTATTTGAGACTTATGAGATTGAAGATCTTTTCCCCATTTTGACCTCTATGCATGATGGATCCCATGTTGTTTTGTGTCTCGGCTCTGAGTTGTGCAACAAAACTTGTCGAAGCCTTGATCCTTCTGGGCCAGGAGAACCTGCTGGTGTTGGTTCCTAAGCTTAGGCGAGTTGGGTTTTGAAGCCCTGGCCTCTCTAGTTGGTTGCCCCCGATGTTTGGTCCTGACTGTGGATATTCCCCCTAGTTGCCCGAGAAGTTGTCAGCTAAAACTTGAAGCAGTATGTCTACCATCATTACATGCATTATGAGCTATAAGCTATATATTATGAAATGCAAGCCTGCAAATGAAGTTGCAAACGGTCTTTAGACACAAATAAAAAAGGCTATGAAGTGAAATTGTTAAAGGCCCAAATAAAGCAATGGATAAACAAATGTTGAATCGAAAGACTGCTGGCCATTTGATTGAAATGTAATGCTTAATTCCTCACGGAGCCTACGGGTTTTGATGAGAGTTGGAGTAAGGGACCAGTGTTACCAACATCGGCGAAAAATCGGCCGATTTCTGAGAAATCGCAATTTTTTCGCCGATCCGATTTCTCTTCAAAAAATCGCCCCAAAAATCGGCCTGATTTTTTCCGATTTTTTTGCCGCTTTTTTCTCGATAAATCGCGAGTCGATGGAAAAAATCGGCCGGGCGCGGACAGGGACGAAAAAAGTGGTTTTCAAGTTGGTTTTTTTTATTTTTTTTATCATTTTGAGTCCAACAGTCCACTAGGAGGTGAGCTAAGAGTTTGAGAGGGCAAGTGAAGAGGGTTTCAAGAGACCAACAACGAATTTAGGCAACATTTTCTTTGCCATCAAGCATCAAATTGAAGATTGGATCTTGCCATTTGGGGTTTTTTGCACAGCTGAAGGTAAGTAAAAAATTTGCTTGTCCATCATTTCTCACTCTTCCAAGAGGGATTGTTGTTGATTTACTTTGCCATGTAATTCTCTATCTTCAAAAACGATTTTTATGGGGTTTTAAGCATTTTTTTTCCAATTGTTATGTATTTTTTTGTTGCTTGCATGCCAAAAAACGTTTTGGCATTTTTTATCTTGCCCTAGATTCCTTATAAATCCTCATAAAAATGTCTATGTATTTTTCCTCATCAAATTAATGGTTGAATGCTCAATATTTCTTGGAATTTTTCTTGTGTTTTAAACTTTTACATTTTCAATAATCACATATGCTAAAAAACATTTTTTTTCTTGCCTTAGGTTCAAACTTCAAAGTATCAAGATGCCAAAGGCTTTGGATCCATTTTGGGAGTGGGGCTCACCTATTGACCCGGTCAATCGACAAATTCTCACTTGCAATCTATTATGTGGGAAAAGAATGACAGGAGGGATAAGTAGGCTGAAATACCACCTTGCACAAATAGTAGGGCATGCTGTGGGTCCTTGCAAAGAAACAACTCCGGAAATCATTGCTAAGGCCACACAAGCGATTGAGGGCATTGGGCTAAGGAAACAATACAAGGAGGCTGTGAGGAATCAACTTGCTTCAAGATCCGGGTCCGCAGCAGGAGTAGGGGCTAGTGGGGCTAGTGGGACAAGCCCAGATACCGATACCCACTCCACACAGCATTCCACATCGCCTTTCATGGTATCTTCAAGATGCAGCCCTGGTGGACAACCTTCTATAAGGTCCATGGTGAAGGTAAAGGAAAAAGCAGACGCACACAAACTTATTGGTCGATGCTTGTTATGGAGTGCTATTCCATTTAACTTTGCAAAGAACCCATTTTATGTGTCCATGTTTGAGGTGGCTGCTTTAGTTGGAGCGGGGTTCAAGCCCCCTAGTTATGAGGAGTTGAGAGGGCCCATCCTTTAGGATGAAAAGGCTGATTGCACTCGCAGATTGGAGGAGCTTCAAAGATCATGGGACTTAACAGGATGCAGTGTGATGTCAGATGGCTGGACCGATATGAGGGGTAGGACACTTCTCAACTTCTTGGTTCATTGCCCCAGGGGGACTATGTTCATGAGATCTGTGGATGCATCTGCACATGTCAAAGATGCGGTTTTACTATGTGGCTTGTTGGATGAGTTCATCCAAGAGATTGGGCTACAGCATGTTGTCCAAGTGATAACGGACAACGCTGCGAACTATGTGGCTGCTGGTAGGATGCTCATGGCCAGGTATCCTACACTATTATGGACTCCTTGTGCCGCCCATTGCCTTGATTTGATCTTAGAGGATTTAGGCAAGATTGATTGGATCAAGGATACTATTGATTCAGCATGGAGCATCACAAAATTCATATATAACCATGCAGCAGTGCTTAGCTTGATGAGAAAGTTCACAGGTGACAAAGAGTTGGTGCGTCCTGCCATCACACGCTTTGCCACTAGCTTTATTTCTCTTCAGTCACTCTTGAATTCTATGTGGGACTTGCAGGCGATGTTCTTTTCACCGGAGTGGCATGCTTTATCATTTAGCACTAGACCAGAGGGGCAAGCCACATTCAGGCTAGTTGCATATGATGAGAATTTTTGGGGTGCGGTGAAGGAGGTGTGCACCATCACCGAACCTTTGGTAAGGGTTCTCCGCTTGGTTGATGGAGAGAAGCCCGCAATGGGCTACCTATATGAGGCCATGGATAGGGCCAAAGAATCCATCCGTGCTTATTATGAGGACAAGGGAGATCAGGGGCAGGAGAGACAACATATGATATGGGCGGTGATTGATGCGCGATGGAACCACACATTCCATCGCCCCATTCATGCTGCAGGGCTATACCTCAACCCTGCGTATGCTTACTCCTATGGCTTTAGATTTGATGGAGAGGTTATGTCTGGATTCTATGAGTGTGTCCAAAGGATGGTACCTGATGCAGCTGAGCGTACACAGCTTTGCCAAGAGTTGGAAATGTATAAGAGAGCTACAGGATTATTTGGGTTTGATATAGCAATAAATGATAGGACCAACCCGATGCCAAGTAAGCTTCACATAGTTTCAAACTTTCAACTTTAAAGTTTAAATTTAAAATTTCATTTTTTCTTTCTAATTCTTTGTTTTAAATTTTATTTTTCGTTTCTCATGTTTATTTTATTCATAATTTCATTGTAGATACTTGGTGGGAGAACTATGGTGGTTGTGTACCTATTCTACAGAAGCTTGCTATTCGAGTGCTTAGCCAGACATGTAGCTCTTCTGGTTGCGAGCGCAACTGGAGTGTATTTGAAAAAGTACACTCCAAAAAGCGCAACAAGTTAGAGAATTTCAAATTTTCAAATTCATTATATAATATAAAATTTAAATTATTAAATTCTAATTTATAGATTTATGCCACTTTAATATTTAATATTTATGATCCTCCTCTAGGTTGGATACTCAGCGTCTTAATGATTTGGTCTACGTCCACTACAATCTCAGGTTGTGGGTGAAGCAGTATCAGAGAAAAGTTGATGCGAAGGCCATTTCATTGGATGAGATTGACACCACCGCTGCATGGAGGGCAGAGTGTGAGGAGCCTGTTATGGAGGTAGCCCCTGATTGGCTAGAGGATGATCATGCTACTGATAGTGATCATGGTGAGACTCATACAGTCTCAGAGGATTTGGATGAGCATGTTTTAGTTCCAGAGGAGTTTCACACCAATTCTGGGAGTGTGCCACAGTCAGAGCTAGAGGGAGATAGACCTGGTGGTAGCACAGGCACTAGTACTGGTAGAGGAGCAGGAGCTGCAGGACTACCTCCTCGACTTTCTCATTCTTCAGGACATCAGTTTCGGCCACCTTCTTCAGTTTTTATAGGACGTCATTTTGCAGGGTCTTCTTTTAGAGGACGTCAGAGTCCAGTATGAGGCCCACAAGCCTCAAGGGCACCTACTTCTAGTTCTAGAGGAAAGGCCGTTTGCACAGCGATTACCTTTTCCTGTAAAAGGGGTAGAGGGAATCAATAGTTTATTTACTTTACTTCATTATAGATGACTCGTGAGTCATGATGATGATCATGAGATACATTTGTTATATTTTTGATGACTTAAGATGCAAGGACATGATCCATTTTGTATGTGTGATGTATCTCGATTCTCTAGACATCTTATATATCTTATATATCGGTTTTCTTTCCATATTCATGTAGTAATGTGTTTATTTGATGTTATTGTTGCTTTAGATGTTTAAAAAATTGAAAAAAAATGAATATTTTTCTATTTTTTAAGTTTGCCAATTTTTTCCCGATGTTTGCCTATGTTTTGCCAAGATATCCCGAAACGATGTTTCCTGGACCCTGCCGATTTTTTTGCCGCGCCGATGTTTGCAACACTGTAAGGGACAACTAATTCTAAGTGTCCCCTAGGATCTCTTCACTACAGTTTCTTGTGTACTGAACGCAAGGGTCCTAGAAAAGATCCTCACGGAGCTTGATCTTCAGCTTGGATGAGAGTCGTAGACATGATTGTTAAAGTTGAATGGACACTTTTTAGATCAACTCATCTACTTGTGAGACACAACCATTCCCTATTGTTCAATCTATCATGCATATGTCACTTTGGTGGTGTGTACTTGTCGTTATTTGGATAAATCACAAAGTCAAAGTCAATCAAAAGTCATTACCCTTTGCCTCAGCCTTGTTGTCCATCCTCACCCAACAGTAGCACATTGTTTACCCTTTGTAAGTATGGCATGGACAAGCAGACTTCCAGAAAAGTTCCAAGATTCTTCAGAAGCATAGGTATATCTTTCTATTATTATTATTATTCGTCACCATGATTATGAATAACTGATTTAAGCTTGGTTTTGATATACATTATTGGAACACTTCTTACCCTGGATGCTTATAGGATCATGTTGATGCAGTATCTCACCTTTATTTTGGGTACTTTGACTTGGTCAACCCAGTTGACCAAGTCAAGCATAGTTCCCAAGGCAGCGACTCAAAAAACAACATGATCTATATTTGTTCTAGACATGCCTAGAATCAATACTGTGGTTTCAGTTTTGAGAGTTTGGCCTCGGTTCTCTTGAAAAGTGATTATTATCGCTTAATTATTGGCCAAATGATCAAATTTTATTACAGATGGCAGTATGTTGGGTTCTCCTAGAGCAGTGTAGTGTTCGAGGGGGTATGACTAGTCACTTATACCATTCTTCTATGTCTCTAGATCATCCAGAGCAGTCAGTTTGCCCCAGTTTGCATCCTGGACAAAGTTATGGTGGATTTATCATTTTCCAGAGATTGTACCAACAAAAATGAACTAAAGAAATCACTGAAAAAATTGATTTGGCCTCCTGGGTCAAGGAAATGGCTTGGAATTTTGACACATGATGTGTCTAAGCTTACCGGACAGTCCTCCAACAGTTTTCAGTCAGCAGATGTACGGATTATTTTTATCCTGGCTCAGCTAGTGAGGAAATCCCCCTAAGGGGCGCCCTCTCAAACTTGGCTATTGATTTATTTCATTGTTATATCATGTATTATGAAGTTGTAAAGGGGCCTCGGGTGAATTAAGCCCCTAGTGACGCCCTCCTATGTATTATCATGTCTCTTATGTTATATTGTGACTTTCACCTAGGATAGGCGTCCTTGAGTAAAGTGCACCCCCTCTTTGACTTAGTCACTTGATCCATGTATTGATCTATGTATTGTTGATCTCCACCGTTGATGATGCTATAATCTCAACCGTTGGATATAAAAGTAAGTTAGGGTTTACATCTCTCTCAAACTATTTAAGAGAGGTGACCCCCCATTGTATTCATGAGCTTTGGCACTAGAATTTGAATAAAGAAGATTTGTCTGGGATTACTCTCTGTGTATCTTGTGAATGATTTGATGATCTGATGATTGACATTGCTGCTCTTCTATACTGAGCTTGTTTCGGGAGATATCTTGCATTTTTCTTTACCCACTTCATCTGCAGGTTGAGGAGGCGCGCTAGGAGAGAGAGGGTGTTTTTGTGGGGGAGCCCACCATCGTTTTGGCTACTGACTGTTTGGTTCAAGGAGTATTTCTTTCTTATGAATTTTTACTTGTGCTTTTCCGTATTTCATAGATCCTTTTTCGTTTGTCTGATCTTCTGATTATTCTTTGATTGGGCAGGTTGAAGAGGGCGCTTGGGTGATTGATTGAGGCATAACAACATCAAGAATCTCTTTGGGAAAGTCCATTTGATCAAGGAAGCATCATTCTTCATCACTTCTGAGGTCATCCGCAAGATCTAGGTACGTCTCGCAGGTAATTTCTCCTTATTTTATTTTCTGCATGCATTGCCCATCATTTCCTTACTAAAAACCCTCATTTAGCATTAGGAAAAATCACCGAACCAATTTGCATCGGGAATTGGCAAATTTGGCGATCTAGGTTTTGTTCGGCATACCGAAAAACCTCCTCTCTCTCAAAAACGTCAAGCTTGGACTCCTCTGCCCATCTTCAGGAACTGGTTTCAGTTTGGGAGAAAACACCCTTGTTTGGTCTGTTAACTATTTTCCCTTGTTCTTGTCCCGGTTTCACTTGGGTATTTTTGTTGTTGAATCTTAAATCCAAGTAGGTGTGTTGAAGGCCTAAATTCATTGTATCAACCTTGGTCTAGGTATTTTCCACATTTTTGATTAAATTCTCTCAGGGTCTCGGGTTTGATCATTTGAACAAGCACACAAACCCTAGATCTCTTTCAAACTCTGTAAGTCACAAATCTAATTGATTTGAGTAACATTGCCATTTCCCTTAAACACCCGTGCTCGAATATTCCTTAAATTGTGGCTTATCCCTAAATCTAGGGTTTCCAACTCTCACCTTATGTATTCACTTGTTGGGCTTGATCTGGTGATTAGCTGTAGATCTGTCATTTCAGTATAAGATCGGGTCTCCCCTATTGTCACTTGGGCATTCAGTGGCATAAAGCAAAGGAATCCCTAACCGATGTGACAACCATCCATCTTTTGGGGGTTAGGGTTTTCGTAGGTCACGGCTTTGGTTTCCTGTCCCCGCTTCCATCCAATATTCGATTCATCTATTGAGGCGACTACAAGATTTGTCATAACAGAGTCTTGCACTTAGTTGCGGACGATAGGTCTGCATTCATTTGCGGATGTGATCTACATTCAGTTGTAGACGATGTGGTCCTGCATTCATTTGTGGACGATCCAGCTAGTTGATGCTATGGACTCTCCTTGTTAAGGGGGAGTAGGTTGATGACGATTGCATCATCCTTGGACCTATGTCCTAAAGTGATAGGGATTGATCATCCTGTAAAGAAATCATGTGTACTGCAGGTAGTGTTGTGGCAAAGGATTAAGAAGATCGAAGTGTTGCTGCAAAGGATCGAGAAGATCGAAGTGTTGCTGCAAATGATCAAGAAGATCGAAGTGCTGCTACAAGGGATCGAAAGATCGAAGTGTTGCTGCAAGGGATCAAGTGATCGAGTGCTGTAGAAGATGAAGACTCAGTAATGTAGAAGATGATGTTCCAGTACTGAAGATATTGAAGATATTCTAGTAACTGTTGCAGTTGATGATTATTGTTGAAAACTTCCTATGACGTATAGATATATTACCTTGATACTGCTGAATATGTTCTCTCTTGTTACTCCTATAGTTGATGATGTTGTTGTCAGTAGAATACCCTTCTCGTTAAGGGTGAGTGTCGAAATATTGTAACTTCGAAGAATATTCTAAATGTATTTTACTGATGTACCCCAAGGGAGATGTCTTATTCCGCCGTTGGGATGTTACTATTGTATTCGGTCATCATAGAGTCATGAGGTATAACCTCCATTGTAAGTCGGGTCAATTGTACCCTAATGAATATAATATAATACTGTTTTGAGTCTTCCTAGGTGAAGTCGGCCCAGTCAGTTTAGTGGGGCCGATTTGTTAGGTTAATGTCAAGTAACAAAAAGAGTATAAATAGAGGAGCTGTTCCTCATTTGAACACACACACTCACTTATGTATAGCGCATAGGAGAGAGAGAGAGAGAGAGAGAGAGAGAGACATACCAGCGAGGAGTATCACGTGTTTTGGGGTTTTATCTTATACATCTTTATAGAGGAAGTTTTGCTTGGTTTTCTTCCTTTTGAGGGTTTCCTAGATTAAATTTGTGTCTATCCTGTGATTGTGTTTCTTTTAGTGACTCTGCATATGCTATTGTTGTGAATTTGGATTAAACACTAATGATATCTAGCTAAGCACATGAAATCTTAACGACATGATGCATTTGATCAGGTGAAAATTGCAAATCTGTTATTTCATCTTTTGGATGAGGTTGTTGAGGAGGTGGGCGTAGCTAGTGTTGTGCAAATCATCATAGATAATGCCTCTAACTATGTTCTTGTTGGTAAGATGTGAGAGGAAAAACATAAAACCATATTCTGGACTTCATGTGCGGCACATTGCATAGACCTCATGCTTGAGGACATATGCAAACCATATTGGATAAATGACACTATAGAGCATGCCAAAAGCATCACCAAATACATATACAACCATGGTTGGGTATTGAGCTTGACGAGGAGACACACATAGGACAAGGAGCTTGTTAGGCCTGCACTTACTAGATTTGCAACTCACTTCCACACGTTGCAATCTCTCTTTTCCCAAGCATAGAACTTGGAGAAAATGTTTTCAAGTGATGAATGGAATTCATCCCAATGGGCCCGTAAACAAGATGGAAAAGACACCAAGAAAATAATTAAAAACTCTTTATTTTGGAAAAAAACAACAGAGGTTGTGGCAATTTCTGAACCACTTGTTAAGGTGTTACGGTTGGTTGATGGGGAAAAATTGGCCATGGGCTACATTTATGAAGCTATGGATCAAGTAAAGGAGCAGATAAAGGAAACATACAAAGATAGAGTGGCCAAGTATGGGCCTATTTGGGAGATCATTGATAGGAGATGGAACAATCAACTCCATCTCCCTATACATGCAGCTGGGTATTTTCTGAACCCAAGGTATCATTATAGAGATCATATTGATCAAGATCCGACTAGGGAGGTAGTAGATTGATTGTATTCTTGCCTTGAGCGCATGCTCCCAAATGCGGCAGACCAATTGGATATACATCAATAGATCAACTCTTTCAGCGCCGCCACAGGTACCTTTGGCAAAAATGTGGCTAAGATTTCAAGAGAGGTGGATCAACCAGGTAAACATTTCCAATGTTTGATTAACTTATGTTTTAAACTATAACGTTTAAGGTTTAAACTTTAAATTGTAAATAGTAAATACTGGAATTCTTAGCCAAATTCACAATCTAATTTGTTGAATTAACTACCTTGACTCTTCACATTTGCAGTACAATGGTGGAAGGCATTTGGTAACCATACTAAACTATTGCAAAATTTTGCAATTTGGGTCCTGAGTCAAACCTGCAGCTCTTCTTGGTGTGAGCGCAATCGATCTTTGTTTGAACGGATTCACACAAAGAAGAGAAACTGTTTAGAGCAGAAAGGGTTAAACGATCTAGTCTTCGTGCGATACAACCTCCGACTCAAGCGCAACCAATTGATGAACAAAAGACCTGATACAAATGCCATTGTGTTGGATGATATAGATCCAACCTTAGATTGGGTAGTGGAGACCCAAGAGCCAGAGTTTGGTGTTGACCTGGATGTTGAGCTGGAGGACTTGGTACAGGTTTCGTTGGATGCAAATCCTCTATTGTCGATGCCATCGGTTCATACAGGTGTAGATCCTGAGACAGGAGGCATGGCGGGAACTAGTCAACCAAGACCTCGTACTTATAGTCGTTGACGACGTCGACATTCAGCCAGTACTACTACTTCATTAGCAGATGACTTTGATCCTGAGGAGCCCTAGACTGATCCAGATTATGATGCCTTTGGTAGTCCTTCTGGTTCTTCTTCTAGTTCTAGCTCTAGTTCTAGCAGTGATGTAGCTGGTACTGAGTTTGATGATGATCATTGGTGATGTATGATACTATGATTGTGACAATTGACTATGTAGTGAGTACTACTGTACTAGTCACTATTATGTAGTTGACCATGTAGCATGTTTTTTGGACTCTACATGCCATATAGCCTTTACTATATAGGCCTCATGGATTATGTATTTTGTTCTAGTTCCAGTATCCTAGATATGTATTGCACAGAGTCCAAAGTACAGTGCACTTTGTGCCATTTTGATATATTGACTCTTATATGGTATATACATGAACAAATTTTGGATATTTTGTCTTCATTGCCTTGGAATCATGGATTATAATCTTGAAAATGTTGTTTTTCTTTAAAATTTAAATATTTTATGTATTTTTTAGCAAACTGATTCATTAAATTCAAATCGGCCGATTTATGACCGATTCATTTCTTATTCCGATTCTGATTTGGAGTTGACCCTCGACCGATTCTGAGTCCGATTTCGATTTTTAAAACTATGGGAGAAATGCACCTCCACCATGGAGATAAACACATGTGCCAAGTGTATTTCACCATTTACCTATCCCAAATCATACATCACAAACCTTGGTCATATTTTAATTTTTTATTTTCAGTTGGAAAATAATAATAATCTATATAACTGCTCAAATATGGAGCTTCCCTTTTCTGGAATGATAATTTGACTGCATTGATGGATTTGTAGGCCTTAAAAACCTTAAGATCCATAACTCATATGCCCATAGCCAATCTGATGTGATCTATGTGAAGAAATCTCCAAATATTTTAATAAAATAGGCTTAATTATTTTTCATAAACCTTATAAAAATAATAATTAAGTCAATTAATCCATAACTGATACTTGGAGGAGTCCAATTGGTCTCCAAAGTAAAAGATATGATCACTAATGCATCATTGCAGGATCCTGTTGTTGATTAGACTCATTGACCAAGTCAAAAAGTCAAACTTTGGTCAGAATTTGACCATAGCTTAAGATAATTAAAAAAAACATGTTTAGTGCCTGTAAGAGGTGTTAGTGCGTTTATCATGACAAATATTGATGGACAACTAAATGCTAAGTTAGGCTAATACAATGGTGATCAATTCAAAAACAAGAGTAAGACAACTACCTAGTGCAAATAGGACAAGAGCAACAGTTCTACATAAATACTCCTACTCACATTAATTACAAATGCAATGCATAGATCAATGTTTGCCCTCTTGGGTGAAAGTGGAATAAGTGACAGTCACGGGCTTTGATCAAAGTGAGGGTTGACTTTAGAATAGACTTAATTTACTTTTGGAGAGAAAAGGATTTCAGGGGCCTCTGTGATATTTTTTGGAGTAACAAACACTAAGGAAGCTTGGTGTCTCACAAATGGATGAAATGCTTAGTAGGCACCCTTTCGACTCTAGCAAGCCCCCCTTTATTTCACAAGTTTGCATTTTCATTTCATACTTGCTTTGACTTTTTTATTTTCATTTTCATTCTTTGGATATTTCATTGAAGCACATTTCATCATTGGCTAGTGGCCAAAAGGTACCAGGCCTGGATAGCCTTCTGGGCCCTAGTTATGCCACGACCTTAGCTCCACTTCCAGTGAGCATCCATAGCCCCGACAGAGTTGCCACACTAATGCCTTTTTAGGGGCAAATAAGTTGAACCTCATACAAAGGAGGAGTACCTCCTCTTTAGCCACCAACTAATTTGAAGGATGGGAGTACTTGTTTCGAATCTATGGGATACACTTCGGTGACTGGGCCTACCTAACTGCACTCTATCCACCTGAGCTACAAGCATAAAAAGATTAACGGGTTTATAGACTTTGCTACACACTCCAGAGCTGAGACACTGGGGGAAAACATGAGGATCATCCAATCAAAGTGGTCACAAAGGGGGGGGGTTCTCAAGTTAAACAGTCGAGTCCAATTCAAAGGATTTTCAAACATCCACTGGATGAGACAGATGATGGAAAGGTCTAAGCATGGAACTAGGAGAAAGGGAATTGATCTATATTTTACATACGCAATTAACCCAAACAAGAGCATGTATATGAAACCACCACTAATGTACCTATATTACTCCCAGTACAAGTCCTACTAATAACAACCAGATAGACAATGAAATCAACAATGCATAACAAAGTCCAACATAGTCAGTCTATCAATAAATTTCATGAAATCCATAATATACCTCTTCTATATACCTGCTCTGAGCTGCAGCTACAACATGTAATCCATCTGCACTTAGTCTGCTGACTATATAACTCTGCTCTTGAATGCCCACTGAACCAAGCTTTGAAAAGTATGGCGAGGGAGATCATTGAAGAGGGCTCAATAATGACTTGGGTGGCCCCTCTGCTGCTACGCGCCTGTAAGATCCGGCTGCTCAATAATGTTATACATCACCCAACGATTGACATCCTCTGATAAAACACAGCCTCAAATGCAAGGACTAGGCTCATGACTGCGGTCTGCTCTGCAAAAATGATGAGTAGGTTCCAGTTACAATAAATGTGATAACAGGAGACATCAAATTTGTGAAAGCAGACACATCAATTGAAGGTTACACGTCTACAAGTAGCAGCGACAATAACGGACATGGAGCAGAAGCAAAAACCACAAACCAAGTGTAGAAGTAGAAATAGGAGCAAAAGAAGGAACATTGTTGCAGTCACTGTGGCAGAACAGGTCAATGTCTGATCTATCCTTATGTCAAGATCTGCTCTCAAGGTCTGCTCTATCAAGGTTTGCTCTCAAGGTTTGATTTATCATTTTGGTCAAGTTCTGCTGTGAATGGCTGAACTAACCTTATGTATGTTGTTGCTCACTTCACCGACACTGGTATTTAGTATTGCCATAATCTTAATGAAAACCACTTTATTCACTGTTAATATGGAGTATGGATGTGGTTCACAAAAATGCTGTTATGACCGGTTTCATTCTCACACTGAAATTGTCTTCAAAATTATTAATAATCAAAGATGGTTATAAGTTATAACTAATCAAATTATCGGTTATGGTAAATGGATGGCTAATAGTAATATGCACGAGAACTCTCTTTTTGGCTATAACCCATGGTTCTACTCTTGTGATTCTTGACTCTGCTTTTTATTTATTATAGAAATATTTTTATACTTTTTTTACTTGTCGTTTCCCTGCTGTATCCAGATCCCAGGTTTTAAAAAATCTGGCGGATCAGTATCCATATCCATATCCATATCCTGGTAACTTAGTATATGACATACTGTATACAATAGATCATAGATGAGAAAATGTTTGTGTGCAGTCAAGAACACTGCCATTGATAATCTAAGAACAGATGGGTCATGAAAAGAAAGCTTCCTTATGATAGTTATTATTAACATCCTGCCATGTGGCACTGATCACATCCTGTGGCTAAAAATAGTCCCTCTCTAAGATTATTCTGTGTTGTAGTTAATGTTGGATCCATAGCTAATAGCATGAAACATGGACAGAGGTTAGATGGGCGAATTGTAATTTGTTTTGTGCAGACTAGTAGTTGTGCTTTAATGATATAAGGATAAAGTAGATAGTAGATTGTATTTGACATATTTATCTATAGTCTATTGTATTTAATTTTTATCAAATATAAATATTTTTTATATGAAAAATAGAAGTTGACAATCACATGGTTTTAGTTCTCTTGTATGGTTGATGCTCCATAACCTATAATTCATATTTTGGTATCTGTAATATCTGTAGACCTATTTTGTATTTACTATATATAAAACATAAATCCAGTCGACTGCAAAACCCTTGCTTGTTTGCATGCATACTTTGCAATCTATCTTTAACTTTTAAGAGTAATTTACTCTAACCTTCTCTTGCTTTTAAGCATTTCTCAATTTAGACAAATTCGAGAGTTATAATGGGAGTTTTTTCTGCTAATACAGATGTTCATCTGGATGAACTCATAGTAGTGCAATGATTTCATCATACAGTGATTGTAACTAGCCAATTAGACTACTCCTAATTTCTACATATTGTTGGTTAATATTTTGAACCCATATGTGGTGCAGTGGCTTCATGTGACAAATACTGTCTGGTGGCAAGATTTTCCTCGTAGAAGCACTCAAGATTACCTATCATTGTTTTGTCCGACAGTTCAGGAGTCGAAGAATATTGTAAATGGAGATTTTGCTGCTCAGTTAGCTGTTTTTCTTGCTACCCTTGTCGTTGGTGTTCCTGCTGAAGCACGTTGGATTACAGAATTGACTCACTATGATTTCAGAAAGGCTGCTGGATATTTGGTTGCTTCAGTTCCAGGCTTGCATGGATGTCCTCATTCTTACCCTCAGCTTCCCGAAGAATTGAAAACTGTAAGCAATTTTTACATGTTAAACAAATATATTATGACTTGAATTTCTTTATCACAGAAGAAAATTCTTTTTGGTAAATATAAGACGTATTTCTAAAAATTAAAAAAGTTATGTAGTGGGTTCTTTTAGTAAGCTCAAAGTCCCGTCCAACTTGGACTCGAGGTTACAAATTGTTTCTATTCAGAATTTTCTTTCCCTTCTGGATCCATATGTGATATGTACATGAAATGACAGCAAGGAAAAAATATCACATAAGAAGTAAAATGCAAGAGAAGATTTGGTACAACTGTACACATTATGCACTCTATGTTTAGAATCTCAAAATTTGTGCACAAGTTCATTCACAGATTTCACCAAACACTTAATAACCACTGATATCAGACTTCAACAGTAATCAAAACCCATGTACTTTTCTCAAGCATTAAATACAAATGTACTGTAGACTGATATACTCTTAATTAAGCACCTCTAGCAATGGAAAACAAGGTAAAAACAGCAACTGTTATAAAAATCAGACACAATAATTTTTGGTCTAGTAGACCCTGGAAAAACCCCATAAGGGGAAAACCAGTCCAAAAGATTTCTTTATTGAGTTGAGTAAATATTTTCACAGAGAATATAACAGCGGTAAGTATCAGCATTTCATGAACAGTACAGAACCTTGAAAATTGTGTCCTCCACCTTGAAATGCGTGCCAATCAGCTGGAGAAATCTGTCTCAAAATTTCTGCCTTTCTCAGCACAGTACAGACTGCTTCACAGTCTGAATACCTCCTATAATTTTGTGGCTAGTTCAGTTTTCTATCTCGGTTTCTGTGCCTGCTGTTACAGAAGTAAACTAGCCTAGAATTGTGTTATCTCAGCCTCGAGACTCATGCCCTCTGCTACAGGAGAAAGCTGTAGCAGCTCCTCAAAAATTGTGTCAATTCCTTGGGATTCTTCATGCTGTTCACCTCGATCTATGTGCCTCTCCCCCTATTTTCGTGCTGCTGTTCCTGCTGATACAACTGCTGTTACTTGCCTGCCAGTCACCTTCTCTCTTTCCTCAACTTGACTTCTCTTGGAAAAGTGTGCTTCTCCACTTCCTCACTTTCAAATGTGTGCCACTTCAAAATACTCATTTGGGGTGCGTGCCAATGGTCTCATGAAGTCCTTTTATTTTCCAACTTAGGGTAACTTCCATGTCTTTTCAACTTCTAGAAACTAGATTCGATCTCGGCCCACAAGATCGGTGAATGAGATTTTGTTAAACTAGCAGCAACAAGGGAGGTCTTCCTGCATGCATGTGTTCCTGCATGCAAAAGACTTAAATTAGGAAGCCAATTGTGTTCAATTATTTCCCCTAAAATAATTAAAGTGATCTAATTGTTTATTGACTTTTAAGTGAAAGTGAAATTGGGGTTTTCGATTTACTGAAAGTTATAAAAGAGAGATCAATTGGTGGAGGACACAATTGCATTTCAACAAAGACGAAGGAAGAAACGAGAGAGAGAAAATTTTGACGAAGAAGATGGAGGAGCAGTAACTCAGGAAGGCAGCCCTAAATTGCAGAGGAGAGAAACACGAGACTTTGGCGGAGGTACACCATACAGCAGCAGCAACACCGTACAACAGCAAGCTGCCTTGGGAACCGTGCCATCTCACAGGATTTTCTCAGTGATTTTTGGGTGTTTCGATTTTGCCATCTAGGGCATAAATCGATTTTCTGATATTGTAAAAGCTCTGTATTTTCCTCATAAAAATATTCTCTCATACTGCTGCACCGGTTTTCCCATCTTGGGTTTTGTCCAGGGGTTTCTACCCAAAAAGATGGTGTCGTTTCTATTGATGTGATTGTTGTTGTAAATGGTTCTCAGTTTTATATTCCGCTGCATACTGTAAAAGATATTCATGTGCGGTTATCAGTAGAGGTTTGCATGCAATGTTTAGCCCTAGTTGAATATTAAAGGAAAATTTACATGGTATTAGAGCTCTGGTGAGCTAAATCTAAGAGATTTGCAGCAGTAGTGATAGATCAGGGGCAGATCTATAGGAAGACACAAACCTAGATTTCTAGATCTAGGGTTTGATAGGTAACACTTCATTATGGCCGTGCGGTTAAGATGTGCGGATAGACTCCAGGGGGCTCAAAACTTTCCTACATGGAAAGAGAGGATCACAAGGATCCTGGATGTCAGTGATGTAGCGGAGCACATTGACTCCATGAAAGCTAAGCCCATAGATCTGGTAGAGTTAGTAGCTTGGAAAAAGATTGATTCCAGAGCCATGTTGATTATCATGGATGGAGTGAAGGACCATATAGTCCCTCATCATACGATGTCAAAACCAACACGATAATTTAAGACGAAAAAATAACGATTTTTTCATGTTTTTTGAGTAAACATTGCGAGTTGGTAGGAAAAATTGTTGGCCCATGGATATGCTGACGTATAACCCCAAAATTTATTTTTTTTCCTTTATTTTGTTGTTGCCACTTACACACTTGGTGGGAAACTCAGCAGAAATCTTCAAGCTGTCCGGTGTGTCCTTGAGGGCAAGTCTCGAGTCAAGTATTGTCACTTGATCTTGACTCATTCATTTAGGCAAAACTCTTAATGAAGCCAAGGGGGGTGGTTCCTATAAAAGGGTTTCTAAGGCTCTTTAAGTTTATTTATTTGTTAATGATGGACATGATTGTTTTTAGGAGTTTTTGAGAGGTTAAAATCAGTGTTCCACGGAAACTCGCCCCCCTCGCCCCCCACGCTCCGGGGGCTTGGGGGCTCCTCCAGAAACGTTTCCTCACGCCCCCAAAAATGAGAAACTCCAGGAAATGCAGGAGGGGGCGCGCCTCCTAGCTCTGAGCGGCGCCCCGCTTGTGAGGGGCTCCCACATG
>LPNX010317586.1:0-27319 GCA_001517045.1 Pseudotsuga menziesii | reverse complement strand
CCTGCTGAAGATGTTGCGGAGCCGGCTTCCTGCGAGTCTTTGAAGGATCTTCTTGGCACCTGCAACCTCCATCTCTGCAAGCTTCTGGAGATGTTGGCATGTTCCAGCAGTGGCAATCTTGCTATGTGACTGATGATATGTGACTTTTTATAAATTATATCAGACATCAAGGGCCAGAACTTCCCCAGTCGTGAGTTAAAGGGAATCTTCCTGAGTTTATTTGCTGCTGTACGAAATTCCTCCTCTGATAGTCACTTTCAGATGTCTGAAACTGAAGATTCTTTCCTCTTGTATTGTAACTGAAATATCTCTTTAATTCTGAGTACTTGTATCTTCTGTTGTCGCTGATTGTGGATATACACTAAACACTGAATTTCATTGGCCTCTAGCATTTAATTTTTCAGATTTTTTGAACTATAAATTTCTGCAAATTAATTTTGGGTTGAAATCTGAAAATTCTCCTAGTATCTTGTTTGTTTCTTGGCTGGAAATACACTAAGACAACAAGCTTTTAATTCTGGAATTTTCACTCTGGTTAATAAAAAGTCTTCACTTGTTTAAAGTTATTAGTAAAATCCCAGGAACAATGATCAAATTGCTGGTGGCAGACCCACTAAATATTAAATTCCCAGGACATATCTGCATCTCTCTGAGTGAGTGCAGGTGCTGTGGCAGCCCCATATGTAAAACACAGCAGATACTCTCAATTTTAAACACATCAAATTGTTAGCCAAAGTGACTTTTCTAAGCACTGGAAATTTTCTGAGTTCAATGTTTTATTGGATCTTTATAAACAACAAGATATGTTAGTATTCTGGTTTGATTAAAATTATTTTAAATTTATGCTTTCAAAGATGCTCTGAGGAAGACAAAATGCCAAACCAGAGTTGCTTAGATAGATCAAAGGTTAGTCTTAATTTTTAAATTATAATTTACATTGTTAGGATTTATGATATTTATTATCTAGCATTTATAATTTTTATTTTTTTTAATTTATATATATATTTTTAATTTTTATGACCTCGACGCCCCCCGCCCCCCGCCCCCCTCGAATTTCCCTAGAATTTGGGGGTAGCCTGCACACGCCCCCAATGTGCGTTTCCCCGCTCCCACGCCCCCTCGTCCCGGAAACTTGGTGGAACACTGGTTAAAATCAATACAAAACAAGATATTGCAATATTTAAAGGATTCAACTCAACAACATGAATATAAACTGACATTCACATTATGAAAAGATACTAAAATAAATAATATGATTGAAAAACAACAAGTGCCAATGGAGTCATAAAAATTAGTGCTGCTGAAAGATTGTAAAGTTTTGGAGTGTATCTTGGTTAGTTTTAACTTTTAAGTTAAATGGATTTTATGACTAGATTAAATGGGAATGGAACTCTAGATATAGCTAATGGTACAAGGAATATGTCCAAATTTATCAAATGCGTCTCCACACAAAGAAATGTGGGCTAGATGAAGTCATGGGGGTGTGTCCAACACTACACCAAACGAGGGTGTAGCCTGACGGGGCCCCGCGGTCACTTTCTAGTGGTTTTCGCTTCCTATGTGAAATTTGCCCACAAGAGATAAAATCGAGGTGTTGGATTTTCGCCTTGGGAATTTTAGTGAAATGTGTGAATCCTACTTACTAGTCACTCCAATTCTTTTGGTGCAACCAACAGACTGGACGAATTACAGAGGTGTAGAGCATACGAACTGGAGAGTTTTATCAATGTTTTATTATATGAGAAATGAAATAAAACAAGGAATGACGATTTCTCTAATTACTACCTACGAATCTCTTTTTCGACTCAGTACTTGGGCAAGCCCTTGCCCTTGTCCGTGAGCCATAGTTCGGGAAAGCGTACGGGTTAGCGTTCATTTTGCACAAAATGAAACTAAAGAAAGTAAACTAATTGATTGATCTAAACTTTATTGATAACAAAATGAAACCTATTCTAAAACTTGCAGATAAAAAGCAAATCAAACCACATAAGGAAAGATACAGGCTTCCTCCAAATGGGGGAAGGGGGTGTGTGGCAGCCGTAGTCCCACTTGCTCTTTATTAAGGAGGGAAATAAATAGAGGGGTTTTGTTGAAGCCTTCTTTATGGTTCAAATCCTCGCAAAAGCTTCCGAATGTCGTGTTTCCTGTAAGACAAAGCTAAAATCCAGGCAATAATAAACTTGTAAAAATGTTCGATTGTTAGCTAAAAGCACATAAATTTTACAGCCTTAACACTCGTAAAACAATTGGAAAAATTTATACTTTGAGTGCTAAAGAAATGTAGTTTAGATCTAAGCTTTTAAATGCAAAAAATTTAGCCCTTTCTAGATCTCAACCAAAACAAGCAAATTAGAATGATAAACTTTCTAAATCTAATTTAACTTGGAAAAATAAAGTAATCGGGAAAAGAAAGATTGTGTTTTTAAGAAGGAAGAAGTAGGAACTCAAGCCCAAGCTTGAAGAAAATTGAGGAGGAGGGTGCATGTAGAACAAGAAACGTTAGATCCAAAATATGTGGTGAAGAAAGACAAGATGTGACCGAGCTTCGATCTTATTCCACGCTTGGTGATTTGCAAAGCTAAAGAAACCCTTCAAACAAATGATTAGATCTAGTATGGTAGATTAAATAAAATCGAAAGTGCACAAGTATAACAAACTACAAATGCCTATTCTAAGATAACTACACTTAAATAAGTAAATTGAGGACTCAAATGCCTATTCTATGGATTAGCATATAATCTTCTAAGCTAGATAATCAAAACTTGCATGAAACGAAACTGAACTTAAGCAGATATCACCTCAGTTAAGAGCAAAACTTTCACAACAATGAGTACTTGCACCATCAACATGACCTCCGAAGTCTCAATCTTTACTCATGAAAATATAAGCAATTACAGGGTACAAGAGCAGGGGTTCCTTGCTTCCATGCCAAATGAGGAAGAAGGCCTCGCTTAAATAGATTATTCAGGCCCAGGGGGCGCATTATTCATTCAAGAGGGAGGGCAAGTTAGCTTGGAGTTCATGGAGATGATTGGGGGAGTGGTTGGAGCTAAATGCAATGAGGAGGCGCCACCTCTCCATAAAGAGATGCACCCTCACCTACACGCCTTACGAATCCACTCAAGCATTGCCACATCTACAAGTTGCTAACCAAGAAAGAGGGGGCGCATTCTTGAAATTAAGATGAGACGTCAGCTTACAAATCTTATCCAAACCACATGCTTTAAGCTTGAGATGAACTCGCCCTTGACTCAAGAAGAGACTGCGACCTTTCCGGCATGTCTTCGGCATGTCTCCTTGATTTTTGGAAATTGTCTTTTTTGACATTTTTTGATATTTTTGGCTTTTTTCGAGACAATGACTTAAGTGATAAATTAATCACTTAAAACTTAGGAAAAGTGGGTTTTGGGATAAAGAGGGTGCTCTGAGTGTGAAAATGTGCACCCCCATGGAAAATTCCACCCCTAGACCACACTTTTATTACAACTTGAAATTTCCCATTTAAACTATTAAAAAATAGCCAAATTTTGCGATTTTTTTTCCTCGGAAATTAAAATAACCTAAGGGGGACCTAACGCAATGTTCATAATAACACAAAATATTGTCTAGCATTGTTTATATACATTGAGACTTGGACTTTAATAACCTCCAAAGGCCTGAGCATCCAATTAACCATTCCAGCTTTGGAGGAGTGGGTGAAAAACTCGAAAATTATACACAACTTATTCAACAGTGCATAATTAGCAAGGGAAAGAACACCCTGGAATAGCTAATTCAATGTCTAAGTCCTAGGAAAGACAAGTTTATTACATTATTCATCATGCTAGTACACTTCATTACAATATCCCCAAGGGGTATGAACATGCAACTTATTAAAAAAAAGGGACCACAACTGTTCCTGATGTAACCATAGAACTTTTCAGCATTTATAATGAACAACTGGCTTGTTCATTACTTCGGCAGTTCACTGGAAATTCCTTAAGTGCAACTTAGTGGATAACTTCTGTCTCCAATTGCAGGAAATGCGCTTGTTTGATCTTCAATCAAAAAGAGTGTGCGAGAGGCCCAAAATCTTTGGTTCCTACACAAAAACTTAAGTGCATCAACCCCACATATATATAATCAAATGTCAAATGAAATACAAGTTGCAAAAAATAATATACAAAGTTAGTACACAAAAATGATATACAAAATTGTGTTGAAAATTGGGTAAGGTTAGGGTTTGATGTAAGAAAATTTAAATTTTCATGCTAAAACAATGCTAGATTCAGAACAATACTTCTATAATAAATTCAAAACATAATGTTCATCTCTTTCAACTTTAACACTCCAATGGTCACCTTGTTAAAGCTGGTCCTTGAGATAATTTATCAATTGTAATATACAGAACATAAACAATAACAAAAGCACAATACAAAGTAATGGACAACAAATAAATAACAGTAACAATGCTGGTTTGGATCTACCTTATACTCAACCACTTTTCGAATCAACCCTTGTCACTGTAAGGACAAGCTGCCAAAATGAACAAATGGCATACCTTGGGAGATAGAGAGGGTTAGAGTGTTGTAGGTTTAGGCTAGACACATATAGTAGCAAACAAGATATCTTAGTCATCAAGAGTGAAGACCTCTGTAGGATAACAAGATTAATATTCAGCCCCAAAAATGATCACGATATAGGTCTTTCCACAGTGGGAGAGTACAACCCAGCTCTAGTGGTCACAAAACAATCACAACCCAGCAGAAAGAAGGTCAAACAGTCCACGACCCAGCTAGAAAGAGCCACGACAATCCAAAGGTCAGCCCTAAAGGGCTTATACAGTCCACGACCCAACTGAAAGGGCTATTACAGTCCACGACCCAGCCCTAGAGGGTTGTAAAATAGTCACGACCTGCTAAGAAGAGGAGAATACTGTCACGCCCAGCCCACAAGGGCTCCAAATCAGTCACGACCTGTGCTAGGAGGAGATTATAGTCACGCCGAGCTCACAAGGACTTCAAATTAGTCACGACCTGCTGGAAGGAGGAGATTACCGTCACACCCAGCCCACTAGGGCTCCAAATCAGTCACAACCAGCTAGAAGGAGGAGATTACGTCAGAAATCAGGTTTAGCAGCCCCACAGGAGAGACACCCAATCTAATAGCCCACAGAGATAGACACAACCTTCTTAACCAACAACAAAAATGGTCCCGAATCAGCCTAGCACAGTCATGACCAGCCCTTAAGGCTACCAAAAACAGTCACGACCTAGACCATAAGAGATAGGTGCAGCAAGAAACTAAAACGTCCACTTAAGGCGACAAAAACCCTAGGTGTCAAGCACAAATTAGCAAGGATCAAATCTGAAATTTTCTCATGTCAAGATGTACACTCTAGAAATGGAGAAGTGAACTTATTTTATAATCTTGACAAGCCTTCTCGAAAGGTCAGTTTGGCATTCCTAGGTTTTAGGATGGTTACAAAAATAAAAATGAAGTTAGGTTGACTTAGAATAGGGTACCATAGGTCAAATGGTCACACAAAATAAAAACAATAAGGTTAATTTATTATGGCAAAGGGGTCAAGGTACCACAAACAATAAGGGCGCTAGGACCAATTAGTTTTGTGGGTCTAATCTCTAAGTCATATCCTGGTATTTTAGACACGTACTTACCTCTTTTGCCTAGACAATCTTGTTGACAGAAGATATCCTTAACCGCTGCATGAGGCACATAACCAATTATTTTAGGGTATATGACATATGTTCTCAAATGATTCAAGGATTTTACTAAGGCATCAGCGTGCTTTTCTTGAATCCTTTAAGGCTTGGCTCATGAAAGTGATGGGTTGCTCATATCCTTCGTTGTTCTTCTGGAGCAAAACCTCGACAATGATATCTTCAGATGCAAAGGAAAAAATTAAGAAGTCTTTGGAATAGTCTGGGCTGACTAAGATAGGAGATTTAGTGATGGACTCTTTGATGCATCTGAAAGCTTCTCTACCTTTCTCAGTCCACTCAAACTTAGCATCCTTTTTCAACAATTTCTGTAATGGTTTCATATACTCAACTAAGTTTGGAATAAATCTTCTTATGAAATTGATGTGGCCATTAAAAGATTTGAGTGCTTTTACATTCTTAGGCAAGGGGATCTTCTTAATGGCCTCAATTCTTTCCGGTACAACTTTTACGCCATCCTTGGATATGATATGTCCCAATAGTGTTTCTGTTCATCAATTCCTATGACAGACTTTGCCGGATTTAGAGATATACCATACTTCCTACATCTTTCAAATACTTGTTTAAGATGTGACTTATGTGGCTGGTTCTTTCATTTGGGAAAACAATTAAGCAGTGTTCCACCAAGTTTTTGGGATGCGGGAGCATGGGAGCAGGGAAGCCCACATTGTGGATGTGTAGAGACACCCTAAAATTTTGGGGTTTTTTGGGGGACGGGGGGCGTCGTGGTCTCTAAAATTATAAAAAAATAGAAAAATAATAAAAATATGAACCCCAACATATAAACTCTTATGTTCTCGAAGAGCTTAGTGTAATGTAAATGTAATCGTTATAGCCAAGCATATCATATCGATGTTTGTTTCTATTTCGATTTATAATGGCCATTTAGTGTAAACGAGTAAAATTTAAGATGAACCATTTTTGTTTTTAAGTAAAAAAAATTAAAATTCGAGGGGGGTGGGGGCCTCTGGGAGCCCCCCATTTTCAGGAGGTGGCGTGTGGGAGCCCCCCATTCCGGAAAACTCCTAGACCTGTGTTTCCCCAAGTTTCACAGAAAGGGGGGCACTGGGTAATGTTTCCCATGGAGGCTCTCGACTCCCGGGGCGTGGGAAGCGCAGGGGTCGCGCTCCTAACCCTGGGAAATGTGTCCCCGTGGAACACTGCAATTAAGTCATCATGGGAAATCTATATGATCTTTCCAATCAACGCCTTGAATGCATAGTCGACGACTCTTTGAAAAGTGGCACCAACATTCAACAAACCAAAAGGCATCCTGAAATATGCAAAAGTACCCCGAGGGGAGGCAAAGGTGGTTTTGTGTCTATCTTCCTTCTGAATCACTACCTGGTTGTACCCAAAAAATCCATCTAGCATGGACACCATGCCAAAACCTGTTACTCTTTGGAGGAGGGTCTCCATATTAGGCGGTGGATAGTTGCCCTTCCGACAAACAATGTTTAGATTTCTAAAATCTATACATATTCTTATACTTCCATTTTTCTTTCTTACTACCACCAAGTTAGAGCACCAAGATGAATGCCGTGTTGGTGCAATAATCCTCGCAGCTAACATCTTTTCAAGTTCTTTCTTAACTATGGGGGCTAACTTGGGATTTATTTGTCTTAGTTTTTGCGAAAAGGCTTGACTTCTTTAATATCCTACTTTAAAGGTATTGGAATACATCTTCTCGATATGCTTTAAGATCATCATAAGTGAAGGAAAATACATCCCTATGCTCTTTAACCAAGTTTATCAAGTCATTCTGTTCTTTTTCAGATGTCCCTTTTCCAATTTTTATCATTTTTGGGTTTATATCTGATCCAATATTGATTTCTATGTAATCTCTCGGTTCCATTGAATCTATATTATTCTTTCTTCCATCATATCTGTCAAAAATGTGTTCGTATTACAAGCCCACGAGAAACTGGATTTCTAAACTGATCCCCCTCGTCCTGATACTCTTTACCTTGTTCCCGATGATTGACTTTGAAATTGGAAAACTCTTCAACATTATGGATAAGCCTTAGAATTTGTTCATCATCCCAAAAAACTTGGCAATGCTCCATATTGTTTGGGACTGATGGTCTGAAATTAATTTCTAGTTTTTCATCACCCTTTAACAACTCTTTTGAACGTTGAAGGGTTGAGGCTTCTATAACTAGTTGATCTGCCATGCTATTCTGCTCCCTAGGAATTGGAACCATGTTCAAATCATAAAAAAATTCCATTGTATCCCATACTACATTCTTATACCTTTATAGTCTTTGATACTGGCATGCAAATTTGTCTTGGAGGATTATTAGTTCGGAGTTTCCTTTTATACTTAACATTTTAATCCCCATGTCTTTAGACATTTCCAACCCAAGTAAAAGAGCTTCAAATTTGGCTACATTATTTGTTGGCTCAAATTCCAATCTATGGGCAAAGTTGAAGGTTTGCCCTTTAGGTGAGGAGATGACAACACTTGCTCCCTTCCTTGATCTAGAGTGAGCACCGTTAACGTTCATTTTCCATATCTCATCCACCTTTTTATCTCTCATCTTTTCTTTAATTGGAGCTAAAAAGGTTGAGTAGCAAGTAAAAGTCCCAATGTCATCAGTGTTGTAGACATATTCGTTTGAAGTTTTTTTGGATTTTCCAGATGACGTTTCTTTTCCTTTTCATTACACAACTTAACAAATGAATCTTTTGAGGAAGGTACCGTGGCATAAATCCAGTCCATTTGGATCCATCCTCCTAAGGTGGAAACCCATTTTCTAGTTATCAACATTCCCCACGTATTAGGTACATCATTCACAAGAATATCCATGGTTATATGAATATTAGGATACCTATCCAAACACATTGGTTGATTTAGTATGATGCCTACCACATCCACTTCTCTGGAATGCATGGCACAAAAGTTATGATAAGGTCTGGTTGTTTTCAAATTTAATAGGTCCATGACTTTCTTAGTCATTGTCTTGGATGAGGATTCCGAGTCTAGCATACAATTATGTAGAAGAAGATCACCTATCATTAATGATACATAGAAATGAGGATGATCTTCTTTTCTTGAGTCCATGGTATGCAAGACTACGAGGGGGATCTTCTATAACATCATTTTTAGTAGGAGAAGGATCTTCTAGAGGCTTTTAAAAGTTACCTTTTTGGGAAGAGGAAGAGGGCTTTCAACAATTTTTCTCTGGCCGGGATTTTAATTCCTTTAGTTACAGGCATTCACACTTTAGCGTTTTGAAACCATGTACCCAAATCAAGACCTACATCTTTACAATCGGGGGGAGTGATTACCTTAGGAGCATACTGATTGTTCTTGGAAGTCCCAGGATTGTCTCTTCTCTGATAGGTGAGACCTTTGCACTTAGGCATTTCTTTAATCTGTTCTGTTGTAGGCTTAGCACCAAAGTTCTTGGTAACATTATCCAACTATTGACTATATTCTCTTGCATGAGTCCATGTCTCTTTGGTAATGGGATGGACTTGTCCTACTGTGTTGATAAACTCAGGCTCTCTTGAATACTCTTCACTATCACTTGTTTTTGGAAGACCATGCTCTAATATTTGTCGTACCATGTAGCAAGTAGATTCCTCATGGAGTGCGTCACAAGGCCTATAGTAAGGAAGGACTTCTTTAACCATATTGGTTGTCTATAGCTGATTAGGAGGTCTTTTATCTTGAGGAGCTTTCTTTTGAACCTAGTTTCCCTTAGGGGTAAAGTTCTTTTGATTGGTTTGGGATCTTTCCATGTTAATCACACAATTCTGCATATTTTTAATTGATTTGTATAATTAGCTTGCAAGGCTTCCATCTTTTCATTCATATCTTAATCTTTTATCGTTTTATCATAAGGCTCATGCATTTGATTCAAGGGATCTTTTGCCTTGGTTTCTTGTTGCTTAGGATGAATGACGGCCTTTGTGTATCCAGGAATATTTGACTTTCCTGAAGCTTGCATATTCTAATCTATTGTAATAGCCAGTTCCTGAGCCTTTTTAAGAGTATCTGGTTCCTTATCCCTATGTTGATACTCATTTCTCTGCTTAAAGCCTTCATGTAGTAAACAAGAATGGATTTGTCAGGTGGTTTGAAATCAACATGGATATTCTTTACTACCTCTCTAAATTTCTTGTTGAACTCGTCCATAGTCTCATTTTCATTTCTCTTTATGGTATGGAGGGCAACTAATTGATGGCAAGGTTCTTTTTTCTCTCCCCGTCTTTCATTGAATTCTTTCACAAGAGCATCATAAGTGGGATATGAGCTCTCATCAAGGCCCGTGTACCAATCATAAGCATCCCCCTCTAATGACGAGGAGAAGAGTTTAATGTACATGTCATCATGCTATTGAGCAGCATCCCTGACCCAACTGAAAAAACATTGGGAAAGGGCTTGCAGATGGGTTGTAGTAGTGATGGCATTGTTCCCTTGGAAGGTTGGAAGTTTCTTGATAGCTTTATCTGGTATGACATGCGGCTGACCTGCTATCCGAGAAAAGTCAAGGGGTTTAAAATAGGCTTGTATCTCGACAGACAAGTTATTGCCAGTGTTACAAAAACCAGACTGGAATTGGGAAAACCGACTGGTCTATGTTAGAAAGTGGCAACAAGGTAGGTATTCTAGCATTGCATGTGTCCTTGCATGCTAAGAAGACATTAAATAGGAAGCCAAATGTATTAATGTGATTTTCCTAAGTTTAGACTTAGGAAAATACATTAATTATTCTAATTTGATTTTGACTTAATGGAATCACTTTTATAAAGTGAAAAGTTAAATAATTTAAGTGATGGATAATCTAATCTTGGCCTTTGATCTCACTAGAGGATCACATCCATTGATCCATAGTGAGGGTTAGGGTTTTCACTTAGCCATTGAGTTAAAAGGAGATTTGGTGGAGAGGACACGTACACAGGAGAGATATAGATAGAGAGAGAAGTCAGAAGGTGAAGTTTGCTGAGACGACGAAGGAACACTCATCTAGGAGATTCATAGAGTTATCAAGCAAAGCATCAGACCGTAAAGATCACGCAGAGGGAGGACCGTACACAGCAGAGAAAGGGATGTACAATTGCTGTATGGATTCGGTACAGTGGATGTCAGAACCATGGATTCAGTACAGTTGACGCAGGGGTCGTACAACTACGCAGGGGCTGTATCTTGTTGCTAGGGCTTGCCCGGTGATTTTGCAGAGGATCAGATTTGCCAAGTTGGATGTATTATTTGCTGGATTGTAATTGTTCCATATCTTCTTAATAAAATTTCATGTGACTGCTTCACTGATTTTCCCATCTTGGGTTTTATTCGTGGGTTTCCATACCCAAAACACTGTATCCATATTTATGTGATGTTGTTGATGGTTCTCAGTCTTTACATTCCGCTCCAATACTAGTAAAAGAAATTCATGTGTGGTTTTCAGTAACAATTAAATATACTGTTTAGCCCTAGTTTGATTTTTCAAGGAAAATTTACATGGTATCAGAGCTCAGTTGAGCTAAATCTAAGAAACTGCAACAGTATTGATAGATCAGGGGCAGATTTATTGAAGACACAAACCTAGAGTTCAGATCAAGGGTTTGATAGGTACACTTCACTATGTCCGTGCAATTGAGAGTTGAGGACAGACTCCAAGGGGCTCGGAACTTTTCTACTTTGAAAGAAAGGATCACAAGGATCCTGGATGTCAGTGATGCAGACAAACACATTGACTCCACGAAGGTTGCGCCCATAGATTCGGCAGAGTTGGTAACTTGGTAGAAGTTAGACTCCAGAGCTATGTTGATCATCTTGGATGGGGTGAAGGACCACATAGTCCTTCACCTTTTTGGGAAGAAGACCGCATTGGAAATTTGGAAGGCTTTATAAGGACTTTACCAGAGCAAGATAAAAAACCGGAAGATGGTGCTGGAAGAGAGGATGCGCAGTACCAGGATGGCCAAGGGTGAAGGAGTGGTGCCTTATCTAACAAGGCTCACACAGATCAGAGATGAGCTTGGAGCTGTTAGCTCTAAGACTGAGGATGAGGAGCTAGTTCAGATAGTCCTCAATGGATTTTCTAAGCCATGGGACACCTTTGTGAAAGGTGTTGTGGCTAGGGAGAAGCTCCTTGATTGGCAGAGGTTGTGGTATGATTTTGTGTAGGAGGAGACCCTCATGGGTCAAGGTTCAGGTTCATCCAACAGTGCCCCATAGATTGTGGATGAAGAGGTTCTATCCCTAGCAGGGAAGAGCAAGGGTAAGGCAAAGAAAAAGAAAGGTGGTAAGAAGAACCTTGACATGTCCAAGGTCAAGTGTTTTATCTACCACAAGCAAGGACACTTTGCCTCCCAGTGCCCAGACAGGAATAAGAAGAACAATACCCAGATGGAAGGATCTGCAGAGGTAGATGAGTTCAACAAAAACTTCGATTGGGATTTTTGCTTGATAGCTTGCATGGTAAGTACCACAGGTAGCAGCGTTTGGTACGTAGATAGTGGAGCATCTTGTCACATGACCAGACAAAAGAGGTTCTTTAAGAGCTTGCAGGAGGGTGGATTAAATTTCCACATTGAGCTGGGTGATGATGCGCATTATCAAGTGCAAGGAGTTGGCGCTGTTTCATTTTAGAGGGAGTCTGGCAAACGCATCAGTTTTGCTGACGTATTGTATGTTCTGGGGTTGACTAAAAACCTCATATCCGTTTCCACCTTGGAGGACAAGGGATTTCAGGTGAAGTTCCAAGACCATAGGTTTTATATCAGGCCCAAGGGGTCAGATAGGAGCTTGGATCGGGTGATTGGGATTTGGAGCGGGAAGGTGTATAGACTACACTTTGAGTCTGCAGAGGCTCTAATCAGCAAGATCAACAATCGGGGTGATTTGTGGCATAGGAGGATGGCACACTTGCACCATGGAGTACTGAGGCATTTGAGACAGGCCATCATTGGAGTTCCTCAAGTATAGGAGGATAAGCATAACCATTGCAAGGGTTGTGCGTTGGGGAAGAACATCAGGAAGCCTTTCCCACAGAGTGAGCAAAAGTCTAAGGGGACCTTGGACTTAGTGCATTCGGATGTTTGCGAACCTATGAGCGTTCAATCTTTCAGTGGCCACAGTTATTGCGTCGCTTTCATTGACGACTATTCTAGGAAGACCTGGATCTATTTCCTGAAGGCAAAGTCAGATGTCATTGAGAGTTTCAGGAGTTCAAGACTCTCCTAGAAAATCATACAGGAAGGAAGATCCAAGTATTGAGGACGGACAACGGTGGTGAGTACACCTCCAGTGAGCTCTTTGAATATTGCTCATCAGAGGGGATCAAGAAGGAGCACATAGTGCCTCATACCCCCAAACAAAATGGAGTGGAAGAGAGAAAGAATAGGACAAGGGTAGGAGCAGCCAAGGCCATGCTATTTGATCAAGGATTACCACTATTCCTTTGGGTTGAGGCATACAGGACTGCAATATACATTCAGAATAAGTATCCGCACACAGCCTTGGGGGGGGGGGGAAGACACCCGAGGAGGTCTTCACACAGACTAGACCAGATGGGAGTCACTTGCGCATATTTGGGAGTGTCTGCTATCGTCACATTCATGCTGACACTAGGAAGAAGTTGGACCCTTTTGGAGAGAAGGCGTTACTTGTTTGTTACAACGAGATTTCGAAGGCATACAGAGTATATATTCCTGCTCGCAAGAGGCTCATTGTGAGTAGGGATGTCTAGTTTGATGAGGACAAAGCCTTTCATAGATCTATGGACTTACCATCATAGGAATCGGGGGTCAAGTTGGAGGAGTCATAGGTACAGGTATAGGTACAGACACAAAACACAGGTTTTGGTAGTATGAGGGAGTCAGATGTACAAGATCCTTTAGTCATTGACTTGGAGGATGAGCTGCAGCAGGAGACGGATATCCATCAGCTGCAATATGTAGACACTAGGCCAAGCCCTAAGTGGTTTAGGTCCACAATTCAGGAATCTAGGCAGGTGAATCCTCCACAGAGCTCCATGAGGCCGAGCTAACTATTAGAGAGACTTAGCTATATGGCATTAATGACAGAGTTGATTAACAACGAAACTTCCAGTTTCGAGGAGGCCGCACAACATGATGTGTGGCAGGAGGCCATGGTTGTGGAGTATAACTCAAGCATGAAGAATCAGGTATGGGAGGTTGTGTCGAGGCCAGAAGGTAAAAAGGTGGTGAGATCCAGATGGATCTACAAGGTGAAGCATGCAGTAGATGAAAGCATGAAAAAATACAAGGCGTACTTTGTGGCAAAGGGGTTTTCACAGAAGGAGGGTATTGACTACAAGGAAACCTTTTCCCTTGTTGCCAGGTATTCTTCTATTCTCACCATTATCTCATTAGCAACAGAGATGGGTTGGCGTGTTCATTAGATGGACGTCAAGACTGCCTTCCTCAACGGAGTTATAGAGGAGGAGGTATTCATTGAGCAACTAGAGGGGTTTGATGTGGAGAACAAGGAGACGCATGTATGCAGGTTAGAAAGAGCTCTTTATGGGCTCAAGCAGGCACCTCGAGCATGGGACTCGAGGATAGACAACTATCTACAGGAGATGGGATTCCAACGGTGTGAGGCAGACAACAACCTGTACTTCTTGACAGGTGAGGTGCCTCTCATATTGGTCTTATATGTAGAAGATCTCTTTCTTACAGGAGATGAGAGCCTAATTGACGATTGCAAGTCCAACCTTGCAGTTGAGTTTGAGATGAAAGACCTTGGTTTGATGCATTAGTTCCTAGGCTTGGAGGTTTGGCAGAGAGACGAGTGCTTATTCATTGGACAGGGGAGGTATGTAGTGGAGAACTTGAAGAGATTCAGGATGGTGGATTGCAAGCCTATGTCGATACCTCTAGTTTCCAACTGGAGGAAGATTGATGCATCAGGTTACACAGATTTTGATCCTACATTGTATCGCCAGCTTATCGGATTGCTCATGTATCTGGTCAACACACGACCAAACATTAGCTTTGCAGTAAACTCTTTGAGCTAGTTCACGTTGGACCCTCGGAGAGTGCATTGGACTGCTGCGAAGCACGTGCTTCGCTACATCAGAGGAACAATGGAGTATGGGTTGGTTTATGAGTGTAGGGGGAGTGTACAGGTAGCAGGATTCATAGATGCTGACTCGGTAGGATTTGTAGAAGATCGGAAGAGCACTTCAGGTTGTTGCTTCAGCATTGGGTCAGGGGTTGTCACTTGGTTCAACAAGAAGCAGAAGTCAGTTGCATTGAGCTTGACAGAGGCTGAGTACATGGCAACAAGTATGGCTTTTTGTGAGGGAATGTGGCTGAGTAAGTTGCTTTCAAGGTTGTTCGAATATGAGATAGAGGCTACTGTGGTTCACTGTGACAATCGGAGTGGCATCAGGCTATCTGAAAATCCAGTGTCCTGTGACTGGAGCAAACACATAGACATTTGGTACCACTTCCCCAGAGACTATGTACAGAGAGGAACCATTCGATTGGAGTACATTTAGACAGCTGAGCAGGTGGTAGACATTTTCACCAAGGCCCTTTGCAGACACAGTTTTGTGAAGTTTAGAGAGAAGTTGGGGTTGCTATTGAATCCCTTCCTCGTTGAGAGGAAGTGTTAGAAAGTGGCAACAAGGAAGATTTTCCAGCATTGCATGTGTCCTTGCATGCTAAGAAGACATTAAACAGGAAGCCAAATGTATTAATGTGATTTTCCTAAGTTTAGACTTAGGAAAATACATTAATTATTCTAATTTGATTTTGACTTAATGGAATCACTTTTATAAAGTGAAAACTGAAATAATTTAAGTGATGCTAATCTAATCTTGGCCATTGATCTCACTGGAGGATCACATCCATTCATCCATAGTGAGGGTTAAGGTTTTCGCTTAACCATTGAGTTAAAAGGAGATTTGGTGGAGAGGACACATACACAGGAGAGATACAGACATAGATAGAAGGCAGAAGGAGAGGTTTGCTGAGAAGACAGAGGAACACTCATCCGGGAGATTCGCAGAGTTTCCGGGCAGAGCATCGAACCGTACAGATCATGCAGAGGGAGGACCGTACGCAGCAGATGAGGGCCGTATAGCTTCCGTACGGATTCTTTACAGCTGATGTCAGATTCGTACGAGTTCCATACAATTGCGTATTGGCTGTATGTTGTTGCTGGGGTTTGCTTGGTTGGGTGTATTATCTGCTGGATTGTAATTTTTCCATATCTTCTTAATAAAATTTCATATTCGACTGCTACACCGGTTTTCCCATCTTGGGTTTTATCCAAGGGTTTCCATACCCAAAACACTGTGTCTATATTTATGTGATGTTGTTGATGTTTCTTAGTATTTACATTCCGCTGCAATACGAGTAAAAGAAATTCATGTGTGGTTTTCAGTAACAATTAAATATGCTGTTTAGCCTTAGTTTGAATTTTAAAGGAAAATTTACAGTCCAACCGGTTTTGGGGCCTCACCGGGTCAAATCGATATCTCAGACGGGAAATGACCGGTTTCATTTGGAACCGATCGGTATTAACCGGTTTTGATCGTTTATGCCGTTTTTGACTGATTTTACTGGTTCCGGTTCGATTTCGACCGGTTTCAAACATAGCTCTATAACGACAAGAAGAAGTAGGCTAAGGCTAGAAGGATCATCTATGATTCTGTCAAAGAAACGTTGATGCCCTACATCACATCGTTGAAGACTGCCAAAGAATGCTTTGACACCTTGACAGACCTTTATGAGAAGAAGGCTCCCAGTCAAAAGAGAGTTTTGAAGAAAAGGCTTCGAACACAGAAGATGAACAAGGATGAAGGAGTTGGACCATTCTTCACAAAGATTGCACAAGTAAGAGATCAACTTACAACTATTGGTATTGTTGTGGATGATGATGACCTCGTGCAGACTATAGTCGATGGTCTCCCAAACTCTTGGGAAACATTTCTGGCATCGGTAAGTGGACATGAGAATCAACCAAGCTTTGATAGACTTTGGCATGATTGCTTGGAAGAAGAAGGAAGAGTTTCAGGTAAGGCAATTGGCACTAAGGAAGGGGATCTTCACTTACAACAAAGACAAAGAAGTTCAAGGAGCCTTGCCCTCAGCAAAAGAAGGGATAGAAACCATAAGGTAAGAACTCCGATGTTTCAAAAGTGGAATGCTATAATTGTCACAAGTTTGGTCACTTTGCTAGGGATTGCAGACAGCCCAAGAAGAAAATGAAAAGAAGTTTTCAAACTTCTGCTGCAGAAGAAGAAGAAGAACACCAGGGCTACCAAAGAAGATGAACCTAGAAGAGAGTACTATCTGATCTCTGCTCTCTCTGGTTTCTTCACATACAATGCTAACTCTTGGTTAGTAGATAGTGGTGTCTCCAGGCACATGACAGGTAACCGTGGAGCTTTCACTAGCTATAGAAAGAAGAAGTTCACTACACAGGTGGAACTTGGAGATGACTCCATTTACGAGATTGAAGGAGTTGGCTCAACTTTACTTCAACTTGATTCAGGTATGGTTTTACATATTGATGATGTATTATATGTTCATGGTTTGAAGAAGAACCTTATCTCTATTGCTGGACTAGAGGACAAGGGCTACAAAGTCTTGTTTATGGGCAAAGAATGAAAGACTAAGCTTAGCTGTACAGATTGGGGTTTGAGAGGGAGGCCTTTATAAGGCTTCCGAAAATTCCACTCATGCTTTGGTTCATCACACAGTTGATCCATGTGAGCTGTGGCATCGAAGGTTTGGACACCTCCACTATACAACTCTTCCAGGCCTACAGAAGATGGTTGTAGGTATGCCAGAGGTCTCTACCAAACATGATGGAATTTGCAAAGGATGTGCTCTAGGTAAGTACACTGAGAAATCCTTTTCTAGAAGCAAGAGTAGATCTAAAGGTATTTTGGATTTGATTCACTCTGACATTTGTGGGCCTATGTCTTCACCCTCCTTGAGTTGGTGTTTATACTATGTTCTGTTCATAGATGATCATTCTCGGAAGTGATGGATTTACTTCATCAAGGCCAAATGTGAAACTTTTGACAGGTTCAAAGAGTTCAAGGCTTTGATTGAAAATTAGATAGGCAGACACATCCGTATCTTGAGATCACATAACAGAGGTGAGTATAAATCTAATGAGTTTGATGATTTTTGCCGAGAAGCAGGAATAAAGAAAGAGTTGACAGTACCGCACAACCCTCAACAGAATGGGGTTGGAGAAAGGTAGAACAAAACAATCTATGAAGCTGCTAAAGCCATGCTTCCTGATCTAGATCTTCCTTTATCCTTGTGGGCTAAAGTTGCATGTACTGCTGTGTACATCCAAAACATAATCCCTCATGCTATCGTGGGGGAGAAGACTCCAGAAGAAGTCTTCACCAGCAAGAAACCTGCAGTTGGCCACATGAGGATATTTGGCACTCCGGTTTACATTCATGTGCGAAAAGAAAAGAGGACTAAGCTAGAGCCTTCCTGTAAGAAAGGTATATTTGTCGATTACAATGACAGCTCGAAGGCCTACCGCATCTATGTACCTGGATAGAGGTACATTGAAGTCAATAGAGATGTGATCTTCCATGAAGAAGCGATGTTTCGTCAAACACAAGAGCTTTCAAAGGAAGATGAAGGACCTCCTCTTGAGTTTCCAGATTCAGAAGTTCAGAGGGAGGAAGAGGAATTTGAGGATCAAATTCTGGATGCACTTGAGGTAACTGAAAGTCCACCAGAAGAACTGCTTGAAGTTTCTCCTTCCAAAAGGAGACCTTCTTGGTATCGAGAAATGGTACAAGAAGTTGAGAAGCATAAAGCTCCTCCTGGGACTTTCAGAGAAAGCATAATACCACAAAACTACTTTGATCTTATGAGCCAACTCATCGATGTTGAACCTTCCATGTACAAAGAAGCAGCAAGTCAATAGGTATTAGTTGATGCCATGATTGAAGAGTACAGTTCAATCGTGAAGAATGATGTGTGGGAAGTTGTTCCTAGACCGACAAGAAAGTCAGTGGTAACATCCAGATGGCTTTACAAAATCAAGCGTGTTGCTGATGGCAGTGTGGAGAAGTACAAAGCCAGATTTGTAGCTCGTGGCTTCACTAAAAAAGAAGGCATTGACTATGACGAGACATTTGCTCCTGTTGCCAGGTTTACTACCATCACAACCATCATTTCTCTTGCTGTAGTATTTGGATGGAAGTTATATCAGATGGATGTAAAGACAACCTTCTTCAATGACAAGATTGATGAGGAAGTCTACATTGAACAACCTGAAGGCTTTGTGACTCATAGGAATAAGACCCATGTGTTTAAACTGAAGAAAGCCTTGTATGGACTCAAACAGACTCCGAGAGTTTGGTATGCAAGGATGGATGGATTCCTCCACAGCTTGGGGTTTTCCAAGAGTACTACTGACTCCAATCTGTATTTTAAGGTTGTTCATAATCATATCTTGATCCTTGTCCTATATGTGGATGACTTGTTCCTTACAGGTGAGGAACAACTGATAGATCAGTGTAAGAGGGAGCTTACCTCTGAATTTGAAATGAAGGATCTCGGTTTGATGCATTATTTTCTTTTGGAAGATATCTAGTCCCACGGTTTTCCCGAGTCATCTTTTTGGATCTCCTTCAACTTCATTTAATCCAATGGTTGAAACAAACACTAGCGAAAACCAAAATGTTCCTCCTCCACAGAATTCTAGGATTTTTGGAAGGAAGGCTAAGCCATCTCCTTTAGATTTTTCCTCGATCCAGGGAGCCCCCCTTGACATGCATGAGAAATATTTTGAAAAAGTTCCCAAGTTTGATGGAGTGTCATCTATCTCCATTGAAGATCATATTGACAAAGTCTGGGAACACATGGAAGCATATGGAGCATCTGATGAAGATGTCTTCATGAGGGGCCTTCTAGCATCTTTAGAAGGAGACGTCCGAAAGTGGTTTGACAGGTTGCTTGCCTCATCCATCAATGGGTATGACAATTTTGGCACAAAGCTTAATAGCGAGTGGTCTCGCAAGTGAGATGGGAAGTTCCTCTTGCATCAACTGTTTGACATTAAGAAGAAGGAAAATGAAACAACCCATGAGTTTAACATAAGATTTGACAATACTGTAGGAAATATCCCAGAAGAAATCAAACCCAAGGGCCAAGCAATTGTTATTCATTATTTGAATGCTTTTGAAGGATGGATTGGATATCACTTAAAGGATAAGAATCCCAATGACTTGAAGACTTCCCAATTCAATGCAAAGGTGGTTGAGCAGAATGCGACATCTATGGGTAAGCAAAAAATTTTCGATCACTTTGCCGCATGCACTTCTAGATCTGACCCTAAACTTCGAAAGCCTAAGGAGCCTGCTATCACCAACCTTGTAGCTGCCTGTGCAAGATGGATCCAGGATGGATGGTAGAGGAGCAAGCAACTAAGGAGTTGGAACCAAGACTGCCTAGACTCCCAAATGGATGGTTGTCACGTCAATCAAGGAAGCCTTCGCTTTATGTTGTCTGAGTCCAAGATAACAATGGGGGAGACCCAGATCTGCTCTCGATAGGAGAGATCAGACCTAGACACTAGATTAGATCAAAACAAACTTTGAGGTATGTAAGGTGTTCAGGAACTGTAGATCTACAGTGGGATTCAGTAGATGGATTAGGACTTCAGCAGTATATTGGTTGATCCAAAGCAACAATCGGATGACCTTTGGGGGAGATGGTTAGATCTAGGGTTTTGGTACTAGCAACTAAAGAAGATGATCTTTGCCTTGGGAAACGTAACCGAGGTAGGATGGGCAGGAAAATAGTCGGGACTATGTAGTACCTGGCTGACAGACTCAATGAAGAAGGTGAATAGGTGTGAATGTATGAGTCATCAAGGAACAACCAATTTCAAGGGGAAAAGGTCAATTCAGGGCTAGCGCTAGGGATGGGAGATCAAAGCCTTTCGTGCATTGGGCAATGGAGTCAGTATACATCCAGCGTTGAGGTGTCCTAGGGTAGACCCTGATCTGTGGACCCAGATAAGTGTTTTGGTCCGGAGGGCTCAGCTAAGTCAGGAATTTAGTCAAGGAAGGCTAGCGCTAGAGTTGGATGAGACAGATCTGTAGATCAGAGGCCACTAGCAGACAACCAGCTCAGCGTTGAAGGTGAAATGGGACCAGGAGGGGCTGATCTACACATTTGGTTCAGAGAAATTTGGAAAAAGTCAGATCCTGAAAAAGTCAAAGTTGATGATTGCGGCTGAGAGGGTGAAAAACTGATTTCTTCAGATCTAGGGCAAGCAGGCTGGATCTAGCTCAGCGTTAGGGGTGTTCTGGAGTGCTCGGGAGCTGATCTATCAGCGTAGCCTGTCAGATTTCAGAAACAGTAAACTCTGGAAAGGTCCAGTTTTTTAGTGATGGCACTAGGGTTGTTTTTAGTCTAAAACTCAGATCTAGGTCACACTGTCATGAATCTGGATAGCGTTGGGGGTGATTTGGACTGTGTGAGACCCGATCTATCAGTCTATGAAGTCAGAAATCAGAAAAAGTCAAAACCCTAGCAGGTCAAATTTTCAGTGGGGACGCTATGTAGTTTTCAGACTAAAATTCAGATCTAGGTCAAACTAGCAGGAATCTGACCAGCATTGCAGTAGATTCAGTGAGGGGGAGGCCTGATATATGAAACCTAGCGGTGGTTTGGCCAAAGATCAGATGGTTCCCGGATTTAGTATTTTTTAAAGGTTTTTTAGTATTTTAAGGATTTTCATAAAAATGGAAGGAAAACAGGTACAATGGATTTAGATCTGTTAAAGAGAAGAGAATTACCTGTTGGATCGTACCTGGAAATGCTTGTAGAAGTCTAAACAACGATGATCCTTGCTATCTCGATCAATTCTGAAAGATCCACGTGATTTCTATGACGGATGTAAGCCCCAAGCCACCAATGCGCCCCCTACCTTGCATGAACAAACGTCAACAATATCAAATTTGCTAAGACAAGATAAAGAGACCAAATGCTATAGGAAAGTAAAAAGAAGTAATCATAGATCACAATGGCACTAATGAAAACCCCCTAATCCAAGACGAAGATAACCGAACGAGTTGAGGCCCCCTTGCAAAAACGCTCCAGCCAAAACGCCCTCCTATAGACAAGACAATGATAGCAGAAAAAATACAGATCTCACATGAATTTCCACAATGCTAGGAAGCAGAAGACTATCCAATCACCATTTGAGAACATCAGATGCAAAGCAGATCCAGAAAATATCCATGGAAAAATCTTTCTAATATTCAGATCCAAAAGCCAAAGACCTTTTACAAATGAGAAGCTCTCTCCTTTAAATAGAAATGAGAGAACCACAATCATAACCGAATCCTGACCACTTTCAAAACGAGTGGCTAAGATTAAAAGATAAAATGTTCTAATCAATGGTTGAGATGAGCTCAACATACAATACATGGATCAATATAACCATAAAGTACCAAAGTGGACTAAATCACCCATAAAGAGGGTACCCCACTCAACAAGAAATAAATGATGCGCATGGTGGGTCGAAGGAGTGTTGACTAACTCCCTCTGGGTGTCCCCATGGCACAATAAAATAATATATGTTTTAGAAAGTGCAAACCTGCATGAATTCTCAAGATGGGAGGGCTGGATGGGATATCATAGGCATGTAATACATTGTCAAATTGCTTCCCAAACTGGCAAGTCCTCCTGTAGACTTCTTCTATCCAAGATTGGATAGGACTAATGTACACATATGTCTGTTGAGGCAGATCCACTACTTCATCATATCCATCTAAAGAACTTATTTGCTGATACCTCTGTTTGTAAACCCCAAGCTGCTCCAAATCATAAGGAAGTTCTGCATGTGAAGACGACGACTGAGACTGATCTTTTGTTAACTGTATCCCATCTGACCCTTTATTAAACTGCTTTTCCAAATATTCTTTATCGATACTTATGTGTGGCTCTGAATATTATAGGTCTGAATAATCAAATGAAAATTTTGAATGCTCCTCTTCCATACCAAAACTTTCCCAAGTCTCAAGATCAACACTTCCTTTTATAGATGTATCATAGATGGGACTTCCACAAATTTCTGAATAGACACTCCCCTTGCTAGACATATCATAGATGGGATTCTCAATGAGATTTTCAAGTGTCTCATAGACTGGATTTTCCATGAAAGTCCAATAGTCATCACCCCCATCCACGTCCGATATGAGAGAGTCTTCATCGCTTGCATCACATCCCAAGCTATACTTGTCCTCCTCCTGATCAGAATCTCTTCTTCAGAAGAAATGTCACAAGGCACTAAACCTTCCAAGCTTTCATCATTATACGGAGAACAAGTAGGAGTGGTATCATATACATTATTGATTTCATCATAAGTTTCATTACAAGCTTCTGTAATGGTTTCTCTTTGAGGTAGATCTAGGGTACAAATGTGATCATTATCACTGAAATAATCATGAAATGAATCCCAATCTTCAGTATTATCTGTTAATGTGACATGAGGAGGGTTTTCAATAATATCCTCAATGAAGGACTCTTCATGCATAACCTCAACTGGATCATCATGGGTTTTTGAATATTGATTGTTGTATACCATGTTGATACTAGGCATCTCATGATCTTCCACGTGATATTTTCTCCAAGGAAAAAAGTATTATAAATTAGTCTTAATGAATGACTCATTATTGAATAATTCAATATCGTCTCCATCATAATGCCGCTGCCTCAAAAATATCTCAAAGAACCTTGCAAGGGAAGTAATAGATTTATTAGGAAGGCCCTCGTGAAGCCAACAAGAAGCATCCTCTCGCAGAGAAGAAGCAAACATAAACAACATATGATCCTCATGACATATGCTAAATTCATTCATACGTGAAAGGAACATCACAACGTGGAATCTGGCTAAGTGATCATTATCATGCCCCGAAAAGAAAGGAAGGGGATAAGATGTATTTTCCCCATCAAAATGATTAGGAATTCTAGGGATTTTGAAGAAATCAATGTGAGGATATGCATGAGAGATTTGAGCAACATTTTCTATACTTTTAACATCCATACCAAGAATCAATAATCATGGGGAACATCTGCTACTGAAAGAGTGGAACTGTTGAAAATTGAGCTTTTGAAGTTTTACTATTGTGTGCACTTATCTACACATAATCAAAGTCAACAACTTTATGAGATACAAGGGTTTTATCCCTTTAGTGGAGTCACCATGTGAGAAGAAAAAATATGCATTAAATACATTTTCACAAAAATCACTTTTTTTTTATTTTTATTTTATTTTTGGCCTTTCTTTGTAAAAATAAAAAAAGCGAAAAAGGTTAGTGGAGTTGCCATATGAAAATTAAAGCTCTAATCTGATCACATCAAACAAAACAAAAACAAAAAAGGTAAAAAACAAAAGTTGTATTCCTGGATTAAAAAGATTTGTCCCCGACAACGACGCCAAAATGTTGCCGCCTCTTATGCACCTGCGTTTAACGCAGCAGAAATCTTCAAGCTGCCTGGTGCGTCCTTGGGGGCAAGTCTTGAGTCAAGTATTGTCACTTGATCTTGACTTCTCCGTTTAGGCTTAACTCCTAATGAAGCCAAGGGGGGTAGACCCTATTAATATCACTAAGGCTTTAAGTATTTAGTTGTTTTGGATGAAAAATTGTTGTTTAGGAGTTTGAAGTTTAATATATTAATCAAGACAATCGCAAAATTAAATCAACTATACAACATATATGAAATAGAATAATCACGGCAAAATATAGCTTAACTGAATGAAGCAAATAATAAATATTAAAGACTAGTGTCGTGGAGTCAAAGCAAATGTTGTTGTAAAGTAAAAGTTTTGCAATTGTGTTCTTGGTTAATTTTATTATTTAAAAGATGAATTGATTAAAGGAGAGAGGGGATTCCCGATATACCGGATGGTACGGGGAATATGTCTGGATTTTGGGAAAAGTGGCTCCGCACGGGAAAATGTGGGCTAGATGGAGTCGTGGGGGGATTCCCGCTGCTTCAAAAATATCTCAAAGAACCTTGCAAGGGAAGTAATAGATTTATCAGGAAGGCCCTCGTGAAGCCAACAAGAAGCATCCTCTCGCAGAGAAGAAGCAAACATAAACAACATATGATCGTCATGACATATGCTAAATCACTCATACGTGAAAGGAACATCACAACGTGGAATCTGGTCGAGTGATCATTATCATGCCCCGGAAAGAAAGGAAGGGGATAAGATGTATTTTCCCCATCAAAATGATGAGGAATTCCAGGGATCTTGATGAAATCAATGTGAGGATATGCACGAGAGATTCGAGCAGCATTTTCTATACTTTTAACATCCATACCAAGAATCAATAATCATGGGGAACATTTGTTACTGAAAGAGTGGAACTGTTGAAAATTGAGCTTTTGAATTTTTACTATTGTGTGCGCTTATCTACACATAATCAAAGTCAACAACTTTATGAGATACAAGGGTTTTTATCCCTTTAATGGAGTCGCCATGTGAGAAGAAAAAATATGCATTAAATACATTTTCACAAAAATGTCTTTTTTTTTTAAATTTTTATTTTTGGCCTTTCTTTGTAAAAATAAAAAAAGCGAAAAAGGTTAGTGGAGTTGCCAGATGAAAATTAAAGCTCTAATCTGATCACATCAAACAAAACAAAAACAAATGAAAATTAAAGCTCTAATCTGATCACATCAAACAAAACAAAAACAAAAAAGGTAAAAAACAAAAGTTGTATTTCGGGATTAAAAAGATTTGTCTTCGACAACGACGTCAAAATGTTGCCGCCTCTTATGCACCTGCGTTTAACGCAGCAGAAATATTCAAGCTACTTGGTATGTCCTTGGGGGCAAGTCTTGAGTCAAGTATTGTCACTTGATCTTGACTCCTCCGTTTAGGCTTAACTCCTAATGAAGCCAAGGGGCGTAGACCCTAATAATATCACTAAGGCTTTAGGTACTTAGTTCTTTTGGATGAAAAATTGTTGTTTAGGAGTTTGAAGTTTAATATATTAATCAAGACAATCGCAAAATTAAATCAACTATACAACATATATGAAATAAAATAATCACGGCAAAATATAACTTAACTGAATGAAGCAAATAATAAATATTAAAGACTAGTGTCGTGGAGTCAAGGCAAATGTTGTTGTAAAGTAAAAGTTTTGCAATTGTGTTCTTGGTTAATTTTATTATTTAAAAGATGAATTGATTAAAGGAGAGAGGGGATTCTCGATATACCGGATGGTACGGGGAATATGTCTGGATTTTGGGAAAAGTGGTTCCGCACGGGAAAATGTGGGCTAGATGGAGTCGTGGGGGGGTTCCCGCTGCCTCAAAAATATGTCAAAGAACCTTGCAAGGGAAGTAATGGATTTATCAGGAAGGCCCTCGTGAAGCCAACAAGAGGCATCCTCTTGCAGAGAAGAAGCAAACATAAACAACATATGATCCTCATGACATATGCTTAATTCTGTGTTGCATGGGTACGCGTACCGAGGGGTCGGGTACACGTACCGGTACCGGGTACTTGGGTACGGCAATGGTACGTACCCAGACGTACCCTCACGTACCGTGAGCATTAATGACGTACCGGGTACTCCGTAAAAAAATTTAGGGTATGTTTTCAGAAAATGGTACGACGTACCCCGATTTTGGGTACGCCTGGGTTACGGCAATTTACAAATTTTATAAATTTTTCCTAAATCGTGGGCCGTGGCAATGTGGCATAAATCGTGGAGTTTGCATTGCTATTTAAAACCCCCCCAAACCGTAACTATATGCAATATTCATTGATCAGTGAAGTAACAAGTTTGATTTTCATTTTTCATTGCCCTTGGCCCTGGGTATCGATGGAGGGACAGTGGGATATCGAAGCACAGGCTGCACAGTGTATCGGGCAGCATTACAGGGTATAGCTCGTGGGCAGCACAGCGTATCGGCCCACAGGGTATAGCTCGTGGGCAGCACAGCGTATCGGCCAGCTCGTGGGCAAGCTGTTTTGTAGGCGGCCCTGCATTAATACAGCATATTAACTCCCTATCAGAGCATTTTCCAAGAGGAGTAAATAACATTTAGAATATGTTTCTGTTTAATTTTTTATGGTCATATTGATATCTAACCTCAACTCTCCCTTTTCCCTTGTTCTTTTTGTCTTTTTTGTCAATTGGAATATCAGTTTCTCCAATATATGTTGCAGTATACGTACATTCATTTTATAATTATCCTGAAAATGGGAGACCTTTTAAAATCTTATTCTTCAAATTCTTTAACTCTTGGCCAACAGAAAGAAGATACTTAATGTTATCTTCACAGGATGTTTTATCTTATTCTAGTAGTTTAGATTGTTCAAACCAGTGTATCAAATATCATGATATTATCGCCAAGGCCCAACATCACGATTTGTTCAGCCCGGCGATAATATTGCCCTAAAATATTGCAATCTTTAAGCCTGCTGATAATATCATCATAATTTCAAAAAAATTGTGATATTTTCTTAATATATCGCAAGTGAATAAAAAAAATTGCCTGGGTTGCACACAGTTTGCTATAATGCCAGGTTTTGATTGGTGCCTATCAAGCCAAGGATTCGATTGGTGCCAAATATGCCTTCTTCTTCTTAC
>LPNX010317567.1:0-60111 GCA_001517045.1 Pseudotsuga menziesii | reverse complement strand
GGCGAAATCCTCCTGAGTTTAGCTAAATGGGTCTGTTCTGAAGAAAACCCATGTGCCAGATTTTTAAGATTCGCCTCCATTTGCTCACAATAAATCTCAAAAAATCGCCTGTCAGTTAGCTACGCGATTTCTGCAACTGGTAACAATCCCGGCATTTTCTCTGTTTCTGGCTGAGAACGAAATTGATAGCACGCTTTTTCTTCATCTAGTGATCACAACAATCTCCTTCAATCCAGCCATGAATGCTCCATTAATCTGCATCATCCTAAAAATCTTAAATGAGAACGTTTTTTAATATTGCGATCAATTTCGGAAAAAGAGATTTATGCAGAAATGATAGCTTAAAATATTAACTGAATTATTTTCCACGTCATGTTTAAAATGCATGATAAAACAACATAATTATCATGAAATAACAATAATGGAGAATCAGAAACTTCCCTTTCATGCTGGACGTGGTGTAAAATTCCCATTCCTTTTAACAATCCGGCGATAACCATAATCTTCATCAACAAATTTCAGGTTGAATCAAAGTGGCAAGAATTAAAGATTATTTAGCACCGTGCAATGATAGCTGCACTTTTCCACGATCTCGCACAGTTCAGTAGATTTGGGAAATAATTTCGCACATAATCAATATTATTTCTTTCCTTCCGGCGAATCTACCTCGTTGATAGATTATTATCAATTCAACAATCACTCACAAACTATGTGATATTTAATGCAAATATTCTTTGAGATTGCCGTGAGATTGATAATAAAACAAAACAACATGACTGTTGATCCAGCCGTGTTGATGATTTATGAAAACAAGATATGGCATCCTGGTTCCATTGAAATTGCTAAGCTAGCCTCTCGTGCTATCCGTTCATGCAAGTTATTCATCCCATAACCATTTCATAATCAACGGTCACCTTTAAACCAATTATAGAAATCATTATGATAATGATAAAGTTGTCGAGAGGATAAAACAAATCACAAATTGGAATTCTCCTTTCATAAAAAACGTATACACTTTGGCCCCAAATATGTCATGAATATACATCCCTTGAATAAATTAATTTTTGGAAACATTAATAATTAATGAAAACACAAAAATTACCTCGAATTATAAGGAATATTTTCACATAAATAATTTTAAAAATGTGACCATCATGGATATAAAAATAATTTATAGAAAAGCTTCATACACGAAGAATCAAGAGCAACAACATATCAACCTTCTAATCTCAAAACCTTATCAAAATTTATGATAGCTAAATCACATAATAAATCGGATGATAAATAAGATTTCAAGATTAGATTATGATAAAAAAATATGGTGATTATTAATACTCATGCCTTGATTTTGAATGTAATTCACTTAAAATAATAATTCCAAAGTAGTGATTTTGTTAACTAATTCCTAGTTCGCAAATGTTTCTTTTAAAAACTTTGAATTTCATGTTTCAGTAGCTTCTGGAATATCATCATTTCAGTAGTGATCAATTCTTCACTTTTACTATATGAAATTCAAACATTTCATCAAAACAAAACACAATTTTATTCGATGAAATAATGGTTTTTAAAGGCTGTTGGGTAGGGGCACAACAGGAGGTAGTGGATTTCTCTCTATGGCTCAATCTAGTTCAATGACCTACGGTGCCTGGTACATCTATGATTCCTCCTACGATTAGCCAGCTTTTCAAATGAGCTCATGAATCTGACGCTTTTGTGGGAAAAGCGAATGCTTCTGTGGGAAAAGTGGATGCTTCCGTGGGGAATGTGGATGCCTCTGTGGGGAAAGAGGTTGTACTGTCGGTGAAGACCAGTCTACCATCTTCAGACGAGGAGGTATTTGGGTCTTGTCCTATCATTGAGGAAACACAGGAGACGCAGGATCTGGCTGTCACTATTAGTGGTTCTAACCCATGAGCTTGTGTATTCTCGTTCCTTTTGTTTACTTTTAAGTTTATGCTGGTTTTTAGTTTTCAAGATATTTTGTAATTTTGTACGTAGCACCCAATGTGTTGCATGGGTTATTGTGGTTGTTTTGAATTTCTCTGTAATTTTGTTTAAACTTTAGCTATGTAGCAGTGTGCATTTTCTCTATGGTTTTTTTGCTTTTTACACTATTTTCTGCATTTGGATCGTTCCTTTGGAAAAAATGATTTGAATCAAAGTTTTCGATTTGGTAACCCATTCAGTTAAGTAGGCAAGCATGAGCAATAATTATTTCTGCCAGATAAAAAAATTAATTTCTTTGAAACCATCTTTTATAAATAAAAAATTTAAAGTTAAAAAATTAAATTCATTTTAATAAAAAAATTTAACTTTTAGAACTTATAATTTTTCTGTTTTTTTTCACCATTTAGGGTGGTTGTTAGACCACAATTTTCACTTGACAAGAATTCTCAATATTCTGTATTATTTTGTATAGTTTATTAATATCAATCTATATTTACCAAAAAAAAATCGTTAAATATAGTAATTATCTATTGTGAACTAATAGTTGTGTTCTCTATCATAATAATAATAATAAGAGGGATTTCAAAAGAATTGTTAAATACAGTAATGACATACTTTTTAAATAAACAAATAAGTTTGTATTTATTTTAAACATTAAATAGTTTTTTACGTTATAATATTTACACAACGAATGTTAAAATATTTCATAGAGGTGATCGTGTAGAAACATAGCAAATGTAGAAAGCATTCTCGATGTGTTTTTACACATGATTCTGCTGACCTTGGGAACATACAGGGTAAAGATTGTAATGTTTTGCAATTGAATAAAATAACTCATGTTATGTTTTATGTTAAATTTGTTATATCAATTTTGAGCTATTTCTGTATATTTGTGGTATAGTGACCATATTTGTATTTTTACTATTATTTTTATTAGACATTTAGAAATAGTAATGTTGCCATTCATTACATTTGAAGTTTGGAGTTTTTGATATATTTGAGGATTCTACTGGAAATAAAGGTTTAAGATAAATGAAAATGAAATTTGCTCACTAATTTTAGACAAAAGTGATTTATATACAATAACAATGTTGGACAAGGTAAGAAATAAAAAAATTCGTCAATAATCAATATTTTCATAATATAAGGAAGGTAATAAACAAGAGATGAAATGACAAAATGTGAAATTGCTTGCTTCTTAAAATTGACAAGAAAGTCATCAAGAAGTTACGAATCCACAATTCGATATTTAGGAATTGGGAAATCTATGTCCTTTGTTTTCCAATAAAAAATACCATATGTTCCGATTTTCGATTCTCCATTTTCCGATTTGCGACATTTAGGATTCTCGGAATACTGTGTTTTTCAATGAGGGGCAGGATATCTTCAAATGTCCGAATCGGGAATTTTCAATTTCCGACATTCTGGATTGTCGAATTGCGATGTGTTCAAATAAGGAATTGTGATTTCCTATGTTTTTTTATAAAGGAACACCATATGTTCCTTTTTTCGATTCCCAAAGATTCGATTTGTGACATTTTCGATATCGAAAGATTGTATTTTCAAATAAAGAAATGTCGAAGTTCCTATTTGTGATTTTCGAGGTTCGGTTATCGAAGTTTTGGTCCTATGTTTTGTATTAAGGAACAGTATATATTCCGACTTTCGATTCCCCGATATCCGATTTATGAGATTTCAGAAATTGAAAATTTGTATTTTCAAATAAAGAAATGTCAATGTTCATATTTCTGATTTTGGACGTCTGGGTATGAGAAAATGGAAAACCGCGATTTTGAGGCTTTAATTTCACTATTTATATTGTTTTCTCATAACTTATTCCTTCCGTAAGTACATCGTTATTTTAAACTCGTTATTCATTAACACATTCCATTAGTCTAGTTTGTGTCTATTTGAACTATAAACGTATCGAAATTCGCATGAAGAAGTTGGATGTCATCAAGAAAGAAGTTAAAACATAGCAGTAATGACATTCAATTAAAACAGAGCAACAATGTTTTACCATATAAGAAGCAAACTCAATTAATATTCAAAAGAATTAAGAAGAAGTAAGGAATATGTTGGAAACTGTAAGTGTAAATGAAATCTAGTAAAATCAATATTAGCAAAGCAAAATCAAACAGTAAGAAATAATGCTTACATGAACGATTATTTATATGTGGAAAGCAAATGAGGGAAATCAAGTATTGCAAGCAGATAATGGAGATTGTTATAAGATGAGCAAAAATGAAGATATAGCCCCATCTTTGAATAAAACGATAAACTTTTTTGCATTAATGGAGTAACAATGCATTGATGAAGCATTAATGTGAATGAAGGGACATGGGCAAAGTGATTTTTATTGACTGAAGCAACGATGAAACAAAACCACGACCAAATATATTCCAAACTAAGATTCTTAAGGAAGGAAAGGATTGGAGAAAATATTAGACCTAACGGAAATAAACTGCTGAATCGAAACTCACAAAACGTTGTTAAGGGTTATTTCGAATTCAGAATTCAGAATACCATATATTCAAATTTCTGAATTGGAAAATCACCTTTTTCGATTTTGGCACTTCATTTTTCTTGGATTTTCCCTTGTGCTTTTGCTCCCTTCCTTCTAGATTCCGGACTTCGGAATCAAGAATCTTAACTTTTCCTTGGATTTTCTCTTGTGCTTCCACTATTGACCTTTCTATGTACTTTGGAATCGGAAATCATTAGATAAATAAATAAGTTTTTTATAAATAAGTTAGAATTTACCGATGTACAAGATATAACACAGCCAAATAACAGTTTTCCATTAAAGAACACAAAATGTTCCGATTTTCGATTTTTTAATATTCGATTTTCGACATTTCACATATTGGAAGTTTTGTATTTTGAAATAAAGAAATGTCGAAGTTGCTATTTCCAATTTTCTATCTCTTGATTTTAGTTTGTTTCCATATTGAGACAACATGTATGTTATTGGCAAGGTACATGATTACATTTGTTTGTTCCTATGTCCTATGTTTCCATTAAGTAACATCATATGTTCGAATTTTTGGATATCAGAAGTTTTGTATGTTCAAATAAAGAAAAGTCGAAGTTCTACTTCCGATTTTTAATGTTTTGACTTTAGTTTGTTTCCATGTTGTGACAACATGTATTTTGTTGGAAATATTGGCGATTACATCTGGTCCATTGCACCCTTTCGGAAAGAATATCATATTATTTTAATTTATTTTATTGAAAAATGATAAAAAAATTTACAACCATCACATACATTTTATACTTAATTTCCAATTTTTTTCCGTGTTGAGACAACATGTATGCCGTTGGCAGGATGGTCGACTACATTTGTTCTATAGCTAGTCCATTTCACCCTCTCGGAAAGAATATCAAACTTCATATGTTTTTTTCTTAATTTGCTTTATATCAAATGTCCTTCATTTTTTCTTAATTTATTTTATTGATAAATAATAATAAAAATTACAACAGCCAAACTCAATTTCCTTCATTTATTTATTTCCATTTTTTAAAAGAAATGAATATGACAACTATACTCAATTTCTTTCTCTTCATTAAATAAAAGCTCACACAAAAAAGTTTCTTTAGCTTTCACATTCTTAAAAGAGTTTAGCTAGACATCAAACACAGATTTATGAAAGAGTAGCTTTAATCTTTATAAATACATGTCTCTTTTCTCCAATGCCTTCATCATGTAATAAAAAAAACACAATGTAACCTACAATTGCAGAAACCAATAAAAAAAATTGATACAAAGTTTAATTGTGAGACGAAAATGGAGATTTTGTCAGGAATCGATAATTAGCAGCAGAAGTATAGTTTGATGCATGTTAAGATAACTGAATATAATAATAATTTATTAACCTGTTTAAATTTGCTTATTTTTCATGAACATATAGGCATTTTTTTATAATAATTTGCAGGTGCAGGGGTTTTTATTGTAATAACATTTTTTCAATTTAAATTAATTTATAATTACGAAAATAAAATAATGAAATATATTTTGCATTTAAATGAATTTATAATTAAAAATAAATAAAATAACTATTTTAGGAATATGAAATGTTTAAGTAGATTTCAATTATGAAACTAAAACGATTTTCAAGAAAAAAAATGGTGTTGCTGCAAACGTATTACTCCAAAATATATTTATCGTTTGAATTTTGGATAAACATATTTCTGAGTAATTGTTTGCAGTTCTCTCATTTCAATTTTGAATAAACACATTTCTAAGTAATTGTTTACAGTGCTCTGTTGGAGATAGATCTATTTTACAATCTTCACCCATTTCCATATGTTTTGGTAGCTAAATTTGCAAATGTCATAAATGTGAAAAGCTTGCAGGTCTAAAGAATGTTGTAGCAAAATGTTGGAGATTATATTCTCCATTCTTATATTTACGAGAGAATTTAGTCTAAAACAATTGAACCTGAGCTTCTTCGCATCATCATCCTCTGAAAGGAGGCATCGGGGAAAGATGGAGAGTTGGAGATTTTGGGTGTAGAGAAATCTCCATCTGTGAGAAAGAATAAAGTATACAAATAATGATATTTGTACTCATCATGATGGAAGACAATTGAGAAGTAGAGTAAACAAATAATGATACCTTATGTAAGTGGCAACGAGTATAGAAATGGAATGCAATGGCAACGACAAAAAAGACGCTCAAAATGTAGGATAACCTGTAATAATGTAGCAACTTTAAATTATTTTTTTAGGTGCAAATAGCTTCTGCATCTTTTCTCATATCTACAATTGAATCTAGTCCACTTACATGTTTCTGTGGATTCAAATTGGCAACATTCTCATTCAACAAGCTGATGTCACTCTAGAAACTATAGCCTCTTCGTCGGCAGTAGGACTCCAAACTTATCTTCCCTTCTCCTCCTATTCCAGGTTTTGATATCACCATGCTGTAATTTTTTCTTTGGAAGCCATTAGAGGGGAAATAATGATGCTCACGAGTGCAATTTTTGTGCAGATAAAAAACCATAAATGAGGTCCAAATTATATTTATATCGGTAGGAGGCTTTATTTATTGACTAAATCTTACGAAATATTATTATGACTTCCGTTTTTTTATGTGTAGTATATATGTATATCTTGGGATTAAAGTGATATGTATATAATTGCCTTATCTCTTAGACGAGGTGAAAGGTCACTTAAATGTACTGAAATATCTTCGATTTGAGAGATTTCATGCTTGGAGAGCGTGATAATGACGATCACCTAATGATTTAGCAACAAAATATTGGTATAGGATTTATATGCGGTATGATACAAAACCATAAATGAGGTCCAAATTATATTTTTATCGGTAGGAGGTTATATTTATTGACTAAATCTTACGAAATGTGATATGTATATAATTGTACTGAAATATCTTAGATGCACTGAAATATTGGTAGGAGGCTTTATTTATTAACTAAATATTACGAAATGTTATTATGAATTCCGGTTTTTTATAAGTAGTATATATGTATATCTTGGGATTAATGTGATATGTATATAATTGCCTTATCTCTTGGACGACGCGAAAGGTCACTTAAATGTACTGAAATATCTTAGATTTGAAAGATTTGGTGTTTGGAGGGCGTGATAATGATGATCAATGAATGATTGAGCAACAAAAGATTGGTATATGGTTTATACGTAGTATGGTACGGAAGCAGGGGTACTCAAAACAAGAAAATATTGATACCATGATAAGCATGATTAATAGTCAGGCTGTTGCAGGATAATTAATGTAGTTGCAGAAGACATGGTGTCCATTTGATCTCAAGTAGCTTGAGATGCAACGGGCAGCATGCCTAATTTAACTGTATAAATGAATTTGGACCAGGATGATTATTTTCGCTCGATAATAAGTGAGAGTGAGAGTCACTTCTGCGATTAATACGATAAATTTATAGCAGAAAGGGGCGGTGTTATGATGACGTTATAATAACAACTGACGTGACAGTCAGCTATGTGATTATATAATTTTTAGGATTATTAACAAATACACATTTTTTCGCTTCGGCGCTAAAACATTCTCAAAATGCCTGAAATTTGTATTACGTATTGGATAAATTGACTATGAATTTATTGAATAGATGTGTATATACATCAAATATCAAATATCAATAATAATATATATTCACATATCCGAATACATATATATACCAAATAGGAATACCAAAGGACACATGTTTTCGATTTCCAATATCCAAAATATCATGGTTCGGAATCGGGAAGGCAGTAAATTATTTTAACATAAACGTGAATTTGGAGTTTTTGACATTCAAAAATTTAGAAATTGGAGATCGCGGATACAACAAATAACTGTAAGAAAAACTCGAATTACAATTTTCAGATATCGGATTTTGGAAATTGGATTGCGTGTTTTGGGTCTTGGAAATTAAAAATGCGAAAATGTTTTTTTGATTTTTATTTAAGGTTAATTCAAGGAAATAAGAGGTGATATAAAATATTTATACATTAAGATATGTCCTTGTTATAGAAGATATTGGAACATAAGTAGGATTGAAAGCACATAGTAAGGGTTCTTTGTAATACGGGAATTCGCATGGTAAGCTAGGACGTTGTTCATTGCAGTTGTAGACAATATCAATGACAATGTCAAAGTGCTTGAAAGTTGTATTTGAACGTATATATATATATATATATATATATATATATATATATGAAATACCAAAATAATATGTAGATACAAATGCGAATATGTATATATATCAAATATGAATACTGTAGAAGGATGTATGTTTCTGGTTTCCTATATCTGAAAAATATCAAAAATTGGAACCAGGAAGCTAGAAAATCATATGAACAAAAACTTGAGTCTCGGGTTTCCACTATCTGAAATGTTAGAAATTGAAATGCGTCGATATGCAAAATTTCCTTAACAATAACTCAAATTTGTGGTTTTCAATATTCGATTTTGGAAAATGGGTATGCTGTGAATTTTTTTTATTATATTTCTTTAAAGTTCATTTAAGGAAAATTAGAACATTTAATTAATCTGGTTAATGTCTATTCCCCCGCAAACCGATTTGCGACACTTGAGTTCTCGAAAGTTTTGTATTTTGAAATAAATAAATGTCAATGTTCCTATTTCATATTTTTGACATCCAGGAATTAGACAGGAAAACCTCAATTTTGAGGCTTTATTTTGATTGTTCATATTATTTTCTCATAACTTATTCCTTCACTAAGTTATGCGATTGTTTTGATTTATTCCTTCGCTAAGACTCGCATAACTTATTCCATTAAGCAACACCAAATCTACCAATTTCCGATTTCCTTAATTTTGAATACCGACAAATCAAATATTGGAAGTTTTGAATTTTAAATAAGGAAATGTTGAAGTTCCTATTTTCGATTTTCTACATCCGGGTATCGAAAACCGCAAAACCTCGATTTTGACTGTTCGTATTGTTTTCGAACAACTTATTCCTCTCCTAACTCAGAAATACACACTGACATGACAGACAACTATGCGATTATATAATTTTTAGGATTATTAACAAATACACACCTTTTTGCTTCGGCGCTAAAAAATTGTCAAAATGCCTGAAATTTGTATTATGTATTGGATAAATTGACTATGAATTTATTGAATAGATGTATATATACATCAAATATCAAATATCAAATATCAAAATAATAGATATTCACATATTTGAATACATATATATACCAAATAGGAATACCAAAGGACATATGCTTTCGATTTCCAATATCCAAAATATCATGGATCGGATCAGAAATTGGAAGATGTTGTGTTCCTCATTGTAAAATGTAGTATTTTCTGAATCCTAAATGTCGCAAATGGGAACATATGGTGTTAAGTTTATCCTTCACCAGTACTGATTAGTGAAAAACTGTTGTTTAAATTTTGCAGCATCGACTACCCACTTGCCCAGGTCGATATACAGACTAAAACCAAGTTTGGATAATTTAAAAAGACATAGGTAAAAGACAAATATGTCGAGTAACATGAGTCTCCACAAACTGTACCAATTTAGAGCCCAAAATCTATTCCTCCGTTAGGAGAGGAATAAGTTGTTCGAAAACAATACGAAATATTGGCAAGGGCTATGCGGAATTGAGAGTAATGAACTGTAGTAAAGGACAATGAAACCATGTAAAAAATAAATATCCAGGATTGGTTGTTTAGGACAACCGATAAAGTCCAAATCAATCTGCAACTGAAAATCAATCCATTGACACACAACACTGGTTGTAACAGACAGGACACCTATGGTCTACGGGACAAAAGTTCTGAAATTGAGAATGCAGACAATTAAAATAGACAATTGAAAATGTTCATTACAGACAATAAAGAATATGAGAGTTGATGAAGTTGAAAAAAATTATAATTTTATGTATCCGGTGAAGTTGTTGATTATGTATTTTCAAAGAAAATGAAAATATATCAAGTTGAAAAAATGTATATATTTATGTATCCAGTGAACTTGTCGATTATGTATTTTCAACCATGAGAGTTACAACTTTTAGGTTCGCAATTCTGCACATCGTTTGGACTATTTGAACAATTGATGGTAATTCAGTTGTTTTGCTGACTTGGAGAAAACATTTATTACAGACAATAAAGAATATGTTTATGTATGAGGTTGAATAAACTTATATATTTATCTATCCAATGAAATTGTTGATTATTATGTATTTTCAACCATCACAGTTACAACTTTTAGGGTGCTTTTAGGCATGCAATTCCACATAACGTCTCTATTGTAACTGAAAGAGTAAGAAGTAATTGTTTATTGCAGATCCTTTGGACTATATGAACAATTGATGTTGATCCAGTTATGAGAAGACACGGGTATTTTGCGGAGATAGCCAAAGATTCATTATAGACAATAAAGAATATACTTATGTATTAGGTTGAAGAAAATTATATATTTATATATCTAGTGAAGTTGCTAATTATGAATTTTCAACCATCACAATTACAACTTTTAAGCGTGCCATTTCGCAGAAGGTCTCTATTCTAACTGAAAGAGTAAGAAGTAATTGTTTGCTGCAGATCCTCTAGACTATTTCAATAATTGATGTTGATTCAGTTGAGAGAAAACACAAATCCTTTGATGAGATTCACATGAGTTGGTTTGCAGCATCATCAAAAGCTATCACACCATGAAGATATTCAGTTATATCTTCCAAGTAAACCTTTAGTATGTATCGGTAGTCACATTCAGAAAACTCCCCATCACATTTAACACAATGCTAAATGTCTCCAACTTTGTTGACAATCTTTTTCATGCATTGTATACCATCAACAAAAAGAGGACATGCAAGGAAATGAAAATAATCCATGTTAACATTTGTGATCATTGCAACAAGTGAATACCAGACAAATTTTTTAGATGGTTGAATACTTTGTAGCTCATTGATGGTAATAATTTTACGAGGACCAGAATGAGAGCCAATGAATTTGCGGATCAAAGAGGGTGATGCTGAACAAAATCCATCACCATGTAACCATTTTTGGAGAACTGAAGTTTGTTCAATATTTGGGTTTATAAATATAATAGAGTTGGAGATAGTGCCAACATTTTTTCCATTAAAATCTGTAACACGACCACCTTTGATTGCTACCGTCGGAGGAGTAGGTAAAACGCAAAGGATGGCAAGCTCAACTCCTTGAATCTAGAAATGATCTCCTCAAAGTGTTATGTCAATACTACAGCTTGACATGTCCCGAAGTCCAATGGTCTGCCTAACAGTTTCAACACCATCCCGTCTTCGTATCGTAGATGTAGGTGAAATTGAAATGACAAGTCCAACAAGGTCAACCATGGAATTTACTGGTATAGTTTAAATCTCCTTAATAGTTTTAAATTTAAAGCAATATAAAGGTATTAATGGGTATTCATCTAAGCATGTTTGTATGGTTGAGGAGGACCCTAGAAATATTTCATTATGGCTTTTCAAATGGTTGAAAATTGGAATGGATGCTTTGACTGTGCAATTTGATACCATACACACTATTCCTATTTGTATTTGGTCATACAAAGATAGTGCCAATTCATTGAATGCATATATATGTATTTCATCGTGCGAAGCATTAACAAGGTCAAATTCAAACACTTTTCTAGAGCCTCGTTGGTTACCATATTCATGTATGTTTGTCTTAGCAGTAACTCGACCCTGAATGTTCCAAACTTTGCTAGAAGAGGAGAGTCATGTGAAAGGGATAGTTGATCCAGGGAAACCAGGGTTTTCATTTATTGAGCTAGCGTTGATTGAAACAGAGGAACTACTCTTTGAGGGAGAAGGTTCAGGTAAATGGTAAGGTGCATGATCTCCAATAATTGCTGCATCCACTGTTACAACCTCGAGTTTAAGCAATGTGATACTCCTGTAAGATGAAGTATGTTAGAGTTCAATAGGAGACAAAAATATTTCATGCATGAACAGTGTAAAATTGATTAAGTGAGAAAAAAAAAACAAGGAAATTAGACATGCGTTACATTATGTCCAATGTCGCATGTACATTGGGTAATTTGGAGTATAGTTCCTTCTTTTAGTTGTCCATTTTCTACAAGATCACTATTTATAACTGGAAGCAGTAGCTCATGATTCTGAAGGCCATGTGAGATAGAGATTCATAATCGAATAGATGAGGAGTTCATTGAGTTCACTTGGCTTAATAAAGAGACCTATACCGGCAGGCACAGGTTGACAACACCATGTAGAAATAGTGAAATAGAATCTTCAGTTAGCATAGTCTCCATATCGTGATGGTTATTTTTTCTTGAGGAATGAAACAGAGCATGAAGAAAAAAAATTGCAATGTAACATAATCATGTGACCAGACTTAAATTGGTATATAAAGAACAAAATTATTCGCATTAACATATTTCAATGATTATGTTTGTTGTTATTCATTAACACATTTAATTACTGTGGTTTTCTATTGGAATTATAAACGTATCGAAGTCGTGAAGAAAAAAGTTACTAATAGAGAATCTGACATTTTGGAATTTCGAAATTTGTGGTATGTTTCCATTAAGAAACACCATATGTTCCAATTTTCGAAAAGTGAATTTTCGATTTTGGACATTTCGGAATGTGGAATTTGTGTGTGTTCAAATAAGGAACTACACATGTTCCTATGTCCTATGTTCTGATTTTTGATTCACGAAATTCCAATTTGCAACATTTCAAATATCGAAAGTTTTGTATTTTCAAATAAAGAAATGTAAAAAATCAGAACATTTAATTAATCTGGTTTGTGTCTATTCCCCCAGATCTGATTTGCGACACTTACAGATATTGAAAGTTTTGTATTTTCAAATAAATAAATTTCAATGTTCCTATTTCCGAATTTTGACACCCGGGTATAAAAAACGGGAAAACCTCGATTTTGAGGCTTTATTTTGATTATTCATAATATTTTTGCATAACTTATTCTTTCGCTAAGTTATGTGACTGTTTTAAGTTATTCCTTCGCTAAGTTATTTCTATTTGCTAAGACTCGCATACCTTATTCCATTAAGCAACACCATATCTATTAAAGTCTGATTTCCTTATTTCTGAATACCGACAAATCAGATATCAGAAGTTTTGAATTTTAAATAAGGAAATGTCGAAATTCCTATTTTGGATTTTCTACGTCCGGGTATCGAAAACCGCAAAACCTCAATTTTGAGGCTTTATTTTGACTATTCGTATTGTTTTTGAACAACTTATTCCTCTCCTAACGCAGGAATAGATTTTGGCCTCTAAATTGGTACAATTTGTGGAGACTCATGTTACCCTGCATATTTGTATTTTACCTATGTCTTTTTAAATTATCCAAACTTAGTTTCAGTCTGTATATCAACCTAGGAAAGTGGGTAGTTGACGCTGCGAACTTTAAACAACAGTTTTTAACTGATCAACAATAGAGAGGGATTAAGAAAGACCATATGTTCGCATTTGTGACATTTAGGATTCCGAAAATACTACATTTTACAATAAGGAACACAACATCTTCTAATTTCCAAAATGTGAATTTTCGATTTGCGACATTTCAGAATGTGGAATTCGTATGTGTTCAACTAAGGAACTGTGCATGTTCCTATGTCCTATGTTTTGATTTTCGATTCGCAAAAATCCAATTTGCGACATTTCAGATATCGAAAGTTTTTTATTTTCAAATAAAGAAATTTAAAAAATCAAAACATTTAATTAATCTGGTTTGTGTCTATTCCCCCACAAACCGATTTGGAACACTTGAGTTCTCAAAATTTTAGTATTTTGAAATAAATAAATGTCAATGTTCCTATTTCTGATTTTGACATCTAGGAATCAGACAGGAAAACCTCTATTTTGAGGCTTTATTTTGATTGTTCATATTATTTTCGCATAACTTATTCCTTCGTTAAGTTATGCGACTATTTTGAGTTATTCCTTTGCTAAGACACGCATAAATTTTTCCATTAAGCAACACCAAATATACCAATGTCCGATTTCCTTATCTCCGAATACCAACAAATTGGATATCAGAAGTTTTGAATTTTAAGTAAGGAAATGTCGAAGTTCCTATGTCCAATTTTCTACGTCTGGGTATCAAAAAATGCAAAACCTCGATTTTGACTGTTTGTTATTTTTTCAAACAACTTATTCCTCTCTTAACGTAGGAATATATTTTGGCCTCTAAATTGGTACAATTTGTCGAGACTCATGTTACCCTGCATATTTGTCTTTTACCTATGTTTTTTTAAATTATGCAAACATGGTTTCAGTTTGTATATTGACCTGGGAACGTGGGTAGTCGACGCTGGAAGCTTTAAACAATAGTTTTTCACTGATCAGTACTGGAGAAGGATAAATAAAGATATATCAGGAAAGCTTTGTAATGACCTTGCATCTTTAGGTTCAGTTTCTTACCTAAAAGAAGTACATCATAAAACTAATACCTATCATCTTATTGACATAGCTTGAGTATTACACCATTGTTTGATATTTCTCATCTCTACTGGGAAATTTGTAGGTCATTGTTTTTAATGAACTCTATTTACCATCCTAATCACTATTTATTACATAACCAATACAGGTCACAACCCATTTGCAACAAAGCAGGAGTAAGAGTCAATTAAAACACACCAAGAGTGTTTCACCGTCTCAACATTTTCATTTAGCCAAAAAACTAATATCTATCATTTTATTGACAAAGCATGACATAACCAATACATGTGACAATATTTTTGCAACAGAGGCATAGTCACATTCAATTAAAACAGAGCAATGGTCTATTACCATATAATAATAAGCAAACTCAATAAATATTCAAAACAATTAAGAAGAACAAAGGAATGCCTGCAAATTCAACAATTTGTGAAATCCTCTGATAGAAACTCTAAGTGTAAATGAAACACAACAAAATCAATATTAGCAAAAAAAAATCGAACAGTAAGAAATAGTGATTACCATTATGGCTGTTTATATGTGGAAAGCAAAGGCGGTGATGCAACAAATGCGGTAAATCGAGTATTGCAAGAAGATCTTGGAGATTGTCATAAGATGAGCAAATCTGAAGAGATAGTCCCATGTCTGAATCAAATGACAAACTTTCTTGCATTAATGGAGCAACAATGCATTGATGAAGCATTAATGTGAATGAAGGGACATGGGAAAAGTGATTTTCATCGACTGAAGCAGCAGTGAAACAAAACCACAACCAAATAGACCCCAAACTAAGAGCGTAAAGGCAGAAAATCCGTGGTCTCAAATCTTAGACTAAACCCAAATAAACTGCTGAACTGAAACTCGCAAAATCTTGGCAAGGGCTATGCCAAATTTAGAGAAGTTCCGCAAAAAAATAATAATCTAGGACCGGTCGTTCAGTCCATTAATCCATTCACGCACAATGTCGGTTGCATAACACAGCACACCTGTCGTCTACCGGATAAGTTCCATAATCGAGATTGTTGCAGCAAATGCGGTAAATCAAGTAATCCATTCACGCACAGTGCCGATCGCATAACACAGCACACTTGTCGTCTACCAGACAAAAGTTCCAGAATCGAGATTGCAAATCCAGGGACCCAACTGAAGTGCATTAATAAAAAACAAAAAATTGATCAACATACATGGATAAAAAAAGGTAAGGACAATCAATAAATCATGCGCAGGAACAACTGTAACAGGAGGGCATTTGATCAACACGGCGATGATGTCCTTTGAGTGGACATTTGATAGCAAAAAAGAGACACAAGACATGTCCGGAAACACTATCTGCTAGATCATGGGATATAACTAACTGACATTCTAACCATGGCGTGATATGGAAAAAGTCGCCAAAGTCGCCAATCAACAAGCGACACATGTCAGAATGTTAATGGCCAAGGAGATGAGGAATCTTTTAAGACTACCTTTTCCATTGTGAAAACGCCTATAGCCTAAAAAAGTAGCCCAATTTAAATTTTTTGTACATTTTAAATAAAATGTAGCCCAACTTAAACTTTTTGTAAATAAATGTAGGCATAATGAAACTTAAACTTTTTGTAAATAAAATGTAGCCATAATGAAAGTTCTATGTAAATTATAATTATTTGAAATCAATATTTTCATGTATGTTCTTTTATTTGAAATCATTTTTTTTAATGTATTAACATACATAATTTAAAATTTGAATATTTTATAATAATAAACATTTTTAAGTAAATTGTAGGTATATAAATTTTATTTGAAATTATCCATTATTTGAAATTAATATTTTCATGTATGTTCTTTGAAATCAATTTTTTTTTCATATATAGATGTACATAATTTAAAAGATTAAATATTTTATAATAACAAATATTTTTAAGTAAATTATAGTTATACAAATTTTATTTTAAATCAATTTCTTTAAGTATGAAGTGAAGTGGCAAGGAAGATACTATGAAATTCTCATTTTTTAATCATCATTTTCAATTTTATTAAATATTTCAAAAACTTAAATAAATTGTAATCCTAATGAAATTTTTATTTGAAATCAATGTCTTCCTTAGGAAGTGGCAAGGAAGATGTCTATGTAATTCTCATTTTTTAAGGATTATTTTCATGATGTATAAGTAGATTAATCTCTTACAGATTTATAATATAATTTTCATTTTTAAATGTTTTAAATTGGATATTTAAAATTTTAAATTATTTTTCATGAATATTTATATGATTATATTTATTTGTAATAAAAAAAGAAAAATTAAAAAAATGATGTTACAAATTTTCAAAAAGATTAATAGTAATTGTGATAAAAAATACTTATAATTTTAAAAAATTAATTGTTGTCATGGTGATTTTAAGACTGATGTTATTACACATTAACAGGGGATTGATGAGATGCGAAGAGATAATGTCGGCATTATGGATTCTTAGGCAATTAGAAGAGAGGATCCGAATTATATTTAAAATTTTGGTTATTCCCAAAACATTTGAGAATCAAGAATATATATGACACTAAATCGAAGCCCATACCAGGAAAATTGTTTTTACAAGAAGAGCGAGACACTGACAATTAAGAGGGTGTCATGTAAATTTCATAATTTTTTTTTGTTTATAATTTAAAATATTTGCTCGTTGCAATATTTATGTCTTTCTTAGTCATAACATCCTTTTTATTTGTTTGCGTGGATAAAATTAATTGGGCTTCTTAAATGTTTGATGACAAGGTTCATCGTTTGCTTGACATTGACTTCAATTAAAACGACAACCCGGTTGTAGCCCTTGCTCAGGTGATATGTTAATGTTTAATGAATTAAAAAGTTAGTTTGATTACCTAGGATTAAATCCTAGACTTTGGACTTAGTCCCAAAATAGACTTGCTAGACATATGCTTTATATGTTCTAAACATAAGTTTCTTAGCTTACTTGCATAAGGTGTTGGCAAGGGTGTTAGCCCCATGGGCCTTACATGTGATGAGGGGGATAGTGCAACGTATGACTATGTGATAATTACTTATGCCAAGGCATGCGACCCCATGGGATACAAGGTGGAGGTTAGCTACGAGGAGAAGGTTTTAATGAGGTTTTAATTAAGTTTTAAATTATTTTTCATAAGCCCTGGCTGCGAGTTGATAGCACATCCAGGCAGAGTTAAGATGGTTGGATGTCCGCATGCTTTTTATGTGAAGAAATTGATCTTGGCCATCCATCTGTCTTTGATATGATTCTTGTCGTTGGAGAGATCTTGTAGGATTTTTATGATCACATTCATTTGATCGTAAGGGTTTTTGTCTGGTTCATGTTGATGGTTGTTGGAGGTTTTCTCAAAGATTCCATGGTGCTTGGATGTGACCATGCTTGCCACTTGGCAAGTCTGCAATTGCTTGCTTGGTTTATATGCTGCGTTTTTTAAGATGTTTAAAGGTTTTTACTGGTGTTAAATGGTCGCGTGGATTCCATTTGTTATCTGCATAGTCTCAACCATTATTTGTTCTTCATGTGGTAAGGTGGAAAACTTGGATACTTGCCTTCGATTCTTGGCAGAGGGCTTCCCAAACTCGATAAGGTTTTTTAACAGGTAAGAAGTTTATTAACTTCCAGTCTTTCACTTTTGATTTCGATAATGGAATTTCGTAGTTTTAAACAAAACTAACTTGGCTTGGTTTTTCTTGTGCAGGGAAGAGGAAGGAGAGGGGAGCTAGGAGGAGAAAACCCTTGGTCCTTTGTGAGTTGAGAGAAGGTAAGACTCTCTGCTAATACATTTATTTATTTGAAATCGATTTTTGTTTCACATTTTAAAGAAATGTATCAACATTTCGCTATGTTTTGGAAAGTGAGGCGAAGGTACCAACAAATGGGTACCTAAACACTTGGGATAATCATGGCATTGCCTTTACGGAGCAATCCCTCATTCAAGGTAACTTTTACACAGCTTTTAGGTTTACATTAATGTTACAGTTTTGATAATGAGTTAATAAATAGCTTATAACATTTCACAACATAAATTGAGCCCAAAATCCGACGGCTTCCATGTCTGAAATTCGACAATTCCCTTTCGGTTATTCAACCTAGGCATTTTTTTTGCCGTCGGTGAAATAACGTCAGATATTTGACGTCCTGCCAATACCTGTCGAATATCCGACTACACCATCGTCGAATGCTAGCAAGATCTGCTCAAAAAAATTATGATTATGTCGTCGAAATTCCCACACTACGGCGTCGAAGATTCTACATTTTGTTGTCGAAAACGCGATAGATCCTTGTTGAATGTCACTTAGATGTGCTGCAAAAAAGTTTCACATACCGTTGGGTTTCTGACACGTAACCGTAGGTTTTTCGACTCATAGCCGTAGGTTTTTCGACAGCTATCCAACGAGATTGACTGTCGGAGCCATGGTAGTCCTGTTGGACGTCTTTGGAATGGCGTCGAAGATACGACAAGCACACGTCAGCCGAACCCTGACAAATACTGTCGGATCTTCAACAACCTTGTCGAACATCCTCCAATGGCTGTCGAAAATGTGACTGGCTGTTGTGTAATTAACAAAAAAAAATTGAAATTTTGAAAGTCCGACACCACAGCATCTAAAGTCTGACATGTAGCTGTAGGTTTTGCGACGGCTATCCGATGGGATCGACTGTCGAAGCCATGGCAGTCCTATCGGACGTCTTTGGAAAGACGTCAAAGATGTGACAGGTACGTGTCCAATGCCCGTAAAGAATGTGATGGGCTGTTGTGTAATTAACACTTTTTTTTTGGAAGGTTGCCATTCACCAGTTAATTTACCCTTTCATTTCAAATCTATAAGTGTCATTTATGAAGGGTACCACCTTAGAGTTAGAACATAACAAATAGATGATAGACAAGACATCCATACATTCATGAAAGGATATGGTTGATCAAAACAAAGATACTAAGAGATTTGTTTTGTGTGTGATACCTTTCGATTATTCTTAAGGGTTTCATGAGGGTTCATAATCCCCATTTTCAGTAAGGGTTTTCCTCAGTCTTTCCCCAAAACCTTGGGTGTATCATTTACCGGTATTCTTAATGCTCTTCGAGCTCATGGGGATGATACATAGGAAAAAACATAATAGTTTAGAGTTAATTGATACTTACCAAGATGTTTTGCAAGAATTTCAGAATATAGGTTGGGTGAATTTTATTTACAAATTGCATGGTCATCAAAAGAATATCGGTGTTGCATTTTCTCAAACATTAATGGTGAGATGGCTCACATTGGGGATTTAGAATTTTAGGTGGACAAATTTTTGATAGCCCATAGTGGTGAATCTATAGCAAATGCTCAAGATTGTACCCCGTTGATTAATGAGAGTAGCAAAGTAATTGACCTAGAACCTCAATCTTTGCTATAGGAGGAAAATTCTCTCGTAAATACACTTGAACAGTCAGTTAAATAGATTGAAACTAGTATGCATGTATATAGTATTAGCAACATCAATTTATTAGAGTAGAATAATCCCATGACATACCTACTAGTAACTATGACTCATACAAAGAACATGGTATGCATGTGTTTATCCTTAAATACAATCAATCTTAAACCTAGAAAACTAACATGATTCTATTACATACCTTCCAGTAACCCTTTCGAGTAACTGGAGCATATTTATGTTTACGCTTGAAGTGATTAGGATCAACACCACCAAATACTATCTCTCCTCCTTCTTGAATCACCAGGAGCACCTTGCTTGAATCCCCAACGATTGGGTCAATATGAGAAAAAAATCAAGGATGATAATTATGGATTCAATGAAGTGCCACCTAATCCCTCATATTGTAGGAAAATATGCTAACAAAATGTATGAAGCAAAGACTACTCTGTACTAGAGTGTCATCAATTCCTAGTAGATTATCCAGAAGAAAAAACTCAACAATACATGCATCAAAGACTACTCTAGAGTCTGTACTAGAGTGTGAAAATTTCCTAGAAGGTGCTCTTGAATAACAACCTCACCAATACATGCATGACTGACATAAGCATAGTGGTGAGATACCTTATGACACATATCTAAGAGATCAATTCTTTTTTAATGGTATGAATATTAAAGAGAAGTTGTTAGTGCACATTGCACTAATTGGTTTGTTTTCACCCTAGGGATATTTAGAAAGGTGTATATTCCCACAAGCATATTCCAAACCTAACAGTTTTGATATCCCTGTTCATACCAAAAAAATATTTCAATTGGTATAATGAATGAACTATTCAAAACTTAGGAGTCATGATCTCCAATGTATTTCAAAAAAATATTTCATTTGAAAGGTTTCCATTCACTAATTAGTTTACCCTTTGATTTCAAATGTTTTTGGCTAATAAGTTCAATGTCTTATTGTGAGGCTCTGAAAAAATGTGATATTCAACCTTAGATAGCCTAAGTTTTAACTATTACATTATTGAATCTCTTATAATGTTAGGTATTTTACTGTGTCAATCTTTAAATAGACTAACTTGATGAAATGAATTGAATGATCTTAACTCAAACAACTCAAATAACTCAACACTAACTTGAACATGATTTCTAGGTTCTAAAATGGTAGTTCAAAAGGTCTTAGGACTAGGAAGCAAATAATATCAGAATTTTTAAATGTTATGCATGATTGCTAACCATTCTCATTCAGTGACTGTGCAGTTACACCTTTTGTGGATGTTAAATTGCAACTTGAAAAATACACGTGATTACTGATATTGTCATCTCTAAGTAGATCACAACCAATGCCATAACATTAGAGTAATCTAGGGTAGGAGCACAGTTTACCTCTTGTTCTTATGATTTGAACACAAATTATAAGGTGTTGAAAATTATGAAATCCCTTTCTTTACCTAATACCAACATTTAGAATAGCCATGAAATTCTACACAAAGGCAAAACATTGGCTAAGATAGCTTGCTTCTCGGCATTATTGTAATGTAAACTGACTGGATGTTACTCTATGTTCCAAGTATATAATGTTCAAAAGTTCAAAATACTACATTATAATTTTAATTTACAATCACAAACAAGGATAAAAATATTGTTACCAGTATAGAGTCTAGACAACATAGCTGAAAGAGGTAGTTATGAAAACCATCACACTCGAATAAAATTCACTTCCTACAGATACCTGTAATGAGAGCATTTCACAAACAGTCTCTTATGCTTAGTGTATATTACTGTCAGCTTTGAAGTAACTGCCCAGATGAACAATTAGTCAGAAACCTCAAGAAAGCATTGTTTGATGAGAATCCATGTAACCTTATTAGTCTTTCCTAAGCCTACGAAATGGAATGCAGATAAACTCATAAGGATATTAGACCCAACCAAGCAAGGAATTAATTCAGGCTACAATTCTATTTAAATAAATGTACAACATCAAAATTTCAGCTAATTGCCTATTATAGCTCACAGCATTATCAAAAGTCATGGCTACAAATGGGATTTCTTCAATAAAAACATTTTTTCCTTGGGAAAGAACTCTTTCCTCGAAGCCAGGCTATTTTCATCAGACACTAAAACCCATCTAATTCTATACATGTGAAGAACAACTAGGAGGTCTAAAATGGAATGCTTAAAATCCAATGTAGGCAGAGGACGAGAAACAACCTAAACAAATGGTACCCAGGAATTATGTTTATGATTGATCAAGGAATTGATTTACCAAGGGGTACATGTCATTGAGGGAGTTTGAAAGTTATTTTAAGGCCTCTGGAATTATTTGAATCTCGGGAATCTGTGAACATTGTTCTCATATTTCAAAGATATACTACATACATCCTAAGCAGACACTTGGGCAAGTACGAATAAAGGTGATGAGCACACTTGATCACCAAAAGGATAACAATGAAGCACTTGAAGTAGGCTCGTGGTGATGAACACTACCCAATTTACCTTTTCCATCATCAGAGTTAAATAAAAATACCAACAGTGGATTATGGGTCTAAAAAGGGGATGAAAATAGAGCTCAACTCATCACAAGCACACAAATAAATCTGCAATAAGAATGAAGATCTTCAAGACCCTTACCACTCTAAGGTTTTCCTTGTATTTAACTATGATAGCTTCCAAACTTCTCACTATAATATTTAATCAAATGGAAGACTTGGCATGTGGAATCCGAATGATGATTGCGAAAGGATACTAAAATGCCCAGTTTTGATCGATAGGATCTATGGAGGATGAGGCTTGTAAGACTGTATATTTAGTTAGCATGAGGTCTTGACACAAATATTTACAGTTCAAACCATAAAATATCAAAGTTTTGTAGGGGTTATAATATTATAGTTTAATCAAGCTTGCAATATTCATGAAAACTCAGTTCACTTTTGAGTCCCTTCAATTCATTCAATTGGGCCATTCGGTTCATAGTTTTTTCATTAGACGGACCGTGAGTGAGGTGACCAACCAACTTCCTTTGACCATGCATACAAGCTGTAACCCTAATAAGAGAGCGATATGAGACTGAAGAGAACTTGCATATAGGAAATTAAGAGTACAGTTTCTGGCATAAATACAAGATACAATAGAGGAAACTCAAGTTCCTATCTTGAAGCTTCATATGCATGACTAACCGCTCAGTAAATTGAAATGATGTTTGTTAATTAAATAACTAGTAAATAATCACTTCCTAATCAAGCATACCAATAATACCTTTGAAACAAGTAGGGCACATACTCAGTATAGTGTTTACATACAAACATGTATTGTAAAAAATATTAAGTTCGGACTAACAAGCATAGGATTTACATATACATCTAGAAAAAGTAGTTTCATAGTGTTTGAGAGGGTATTCGGAAAATGGATTGAAATTCTACATGAGAGGTAGGTGGCTATATCCAAGCGTAGAGGTTGGGAAAGCTAATAGAATGGTATCCTACTCAGAGAGTCTACAATGGAAAGGAAATGGTAGGTCTGAAGGTTGAGACTACTCATTAAGATAAATGAATATAAGGAAATGGTAGATCTTGAGGAAGAGAAAGGAACTTAATATGTTAATTTATGTTAATTTAGCACTTTCGTTGCTACATTGGTATCAAAGCCATTCTAGCTAATAGGTTTTTCCCTTAAATTTCCATTTTATGCTAAGCTTAATTTATTGACTTTTAAATTAATTCTAATTAATTCTAATTATGTTTGTAGCATTACACGGTTGGAAACCTACGTAAAGTGGCTAAAACCTAGCCTTGGGAAATTTTTATAATAAGTATAAGTAATAAGCAATGATATCTAGAAAGTCTGATATGACTTTGAGCTTGTTTTGGGCAGAGTTTGTGGATATTAGAGAAGTAAATTCATGTCTATGGGAATTTTGGTGTAATGAACAACAATAATGACCCTAAATATCCATGTTGTTGGGAACATACTTGTCCTTAAAATCATTTCTCAGCCCTATTTGACCTCCTAGTGAGCGGTAATCCAGTTTTGGGAAGATGTATTGATGAGAATGGCTCTAAACCTTGAAATATAGGGAAAATAAATGGATATAACACAACAATAGGTTTCAAAATACCATGTTTGGGTGAGATATGTGTAAAGAACAATAGCATAAAAGTGTCCTTGGGCATATTGTACCAGCAAAGAACTATCTATTGGTGTCGAATAAACACTAGCACTTCAACATTATCATTTCTAAGAAGATCACATGGCATATTATGTTGATTTTTAAGCACTGTAGGGTGAAGTTTTCAGAAGCATTGGCCCTACTGGCTTGTGTTCACTTTCATTGAGGGCTAATCCACCTTTGACTCATGTTTCTAGAGTTTTGTGCACAATTCCTAGCATAATGAAGGTACAATCTAGGAAAAAAAACTCAGTAGTGAAGAAGTATGGAAACATTTATGTGTTATACAGGCTCCTCTATATATCACATGAGGCTTAAAAATGTTGATCCAATCCACATAATTCATTGTTATAGGAATCCACTTCCATTTACGAGGTATTTCAACTATGTCTACATAGGATTGAGGACACCATTGAAAGTGTTCTTTCAGCAAGCGCTCGGCCTAGGAGGATACTTTTCACTGAAGGAAGGCCTTGTTTCTATATTAATTGAGTATTGGATCAGTCTATTGGATATATAGAGACTGATATCTCTTAGAGGTTGTTTTTTTTGTTGCTATCTGAATATTATTGGAGGGGCATCTTTCTTGAAGGTGACTTAGGGGAGACACAACATAATTTTAGGTTTCCTTTCAGTTTGGAGAGGACTTCTAATGAAAACTTTTGTGGACAAGGTGAAACATTGCATCTTAGGGGATTTTGGAGGTGGGGGTTTGCTTCTACTTGTCATCATCCATCATTGCTTTATGGAGGACGTTTTTACATTTGGAAGATATCTTTGTGTAATTTGAAATGCAAAAATAAGTCCTTATTTAGAATTTAGATTTAAAATAAAAGAAAGAAAAAAAGATTCACCCACAAAGAAAGTAGTGTGCCCTCTTATAATCCTTCAATTCAATGTCATGCACATGCATATAAGTTTTACTTGGGTGATTCAACATTCAAACAATATGACGAATGGATAAATTGTAATTCATAGCCATATGTCCGACGACAAATGGCCACTTCCCATATATTTTCATGTACATATGAAATTCATAGCTATATGGAATTGGTAAAGTATTACCAAGGGGCCAGTTATCCTGATAAATCAAACTATTTAAGGTAATTTTTTAGATCAGATAGAACAAAGTTTGCCTGAATGTATGGTAATCATCATCATCAACTAAATGTGTGTGTGTGTGCACATGCATAAATACCCAATACACAACTCAATAAAATAAAAGAAAGCATAATTATACCTTGATTTGTGGAGCTTCGCACTGTCTTCTTATGCTTTACCTTTCAAAACATCATTCAACATACTTCAAAATTTGTCCTATTGCAATAGTTTCATGTTAGGAACCATCAAATAAATTTATGTTTGTTTATGAAAATAACAAAACCAATCTAAATAAATACAATACGATTACAATGTAAATTACAATACTATTCAAATCACCAAGTAAATTAATTGTTAATAATAGATCACCTGATAAAACATGGATAACAAAAAACACTATGTATATAAGGCCATCGATCACATCAAAATGCAATTTCTTGCCTATTAAGTATGGAAATGTTTCTCAACGCTATCTATAATAAGTTCCAATGGAGGAGTCAAATAGCAATAGTGAAAATTATACACTAAACTTATAGATATATCTGTTTTTTAATGTATTCTTCCTTACCATTCATTGAGCTCCTCTCTGTTTTGAGAATAATTTAATATTCTCTACTAAATAGGACCAACCATGTGAAGGTGGAAGCTCTTATGGACCCTCCCCCCCCTCACATCACTCTCAATTCCCCAAACCCAATGCATCTACTTGCAAATAACAATTTATTTCACTATTTCACAATCCAAATAACAATGCATCTACAATGCAAATAAAAATGCATCTATTGCACATTATTTCACTCAATAGTTGAAAGATGCTTTCATTAAATCATTCATAAACCATTCAATCATTCAACAGCTGAAACAACCATTCATTAAAACACTCATTAAATCATTCATTAAACCATTCATTTAGTCAATGGCAGATAAAAAAAACAGTAAACCATTCATTAAAGCAATCATTTAAACATTCATTCATGAAACAGAGGAAAAAACCATGAATTTTTTTTATTATAAATAAGAATTACTCAAAATTTGTTTAGTCACTTCCTTATCACTTTTCTTCTCTTTAAATATTTAGTTAGAGTCACATCTTCCGGAATCTGATCCTCGGTCTCCCTACTAGTCTACTCGCAAGGTTGAACTTCCGGCGAGGGGCGATGAATTTCTGCAATAATGTCAAAATCTTTCATTAATATATTTATCTTTTGTAAATACGAGTAATTCATTTAAAAACATTACGAATGTGTGTTTTTACCTGCCATGGGCATATCAGCATGTTCAGCATTATCTTGTACAGGCCCAACATGTGCAGTGTTATCTGCATCTACATGCTTTGTAGTTGAATTGTGTAGAATTAGAATTAATGTTCATTATCTACAATTATCTATACAAAACAGTAGCACATTAATAAATTCATTACCAGGAATCGAAGCATGATCTTCATTTGGTTGGTCATGTACATCCTCGACATGAACATGATCATTACTTTCCTGCTAAAAAAGGAATAAATAATTTATGTTAATTTATTTATAAGGTATAAATTGCATGAGAATTAATAAATTATCATTAAACTATATAGTTTTTACATACCTACGCACTAGATGGATCAACAGAAGATCGTGCAGTATGCCCAGACAAGCTTTTATGGTGTTCAACAATGGTGTCAAAGCCTTGTTCGAAGCCAAGCTTCATGTAATCCGCACTAGGAATTTCTTTGAATTGGTTGGCCTTCATATTTGCATGATGTCATTAATTTTACATTTTTTGCCATAACAAAACGAAAATAATTATCTGTATGATATTTGGATGTAGATTCAGGTTTTACGATACTTACATATTGGGCCGCCAAGTTCGAGTAACCACCAGGCCCAAGCTTGTGTTGGCCAATTTTTTCAATTCTTACCTTGGTGGCCAGCTTAGATGTGTCCATGAGCTTAATCAAGTTTGTAAATACGTTAGTAAATGTACCAAATTTGATATAAAAACTAGTAATAATAAGGCTTACCACTACATTTTAGAATGTATTGCATACCTCCCTATTCCTGGTGGTATCTTTCCTGATTTTCTCAAGCCCTTCTCTTTTCCATCTTCCAACAGGGCTTTCCACTCCATATATGGAATCATTGGAGGGCGCTCACACCTAGGGTTCTTTTCTAGGTGAACCCTATATTGGTCTCGGACAATCTTCAGATGTTTTCCAGCCTTCTGTAGGACCTTCTATGTATCGAAGGTATATTTTCCGAACAGACCAACCAAGCGATTAGTCAGATCATCCTTTAAAGATTTTGGATTCTTGTTCCACATTGTGTGGATGGTGGGCCCTAATATATCCAAGGCCAAATAATTCATATGCTTATAAAATATATCATTTCCTGCAAAACATTAATGCCATCATTAGTCAACATTAAAAAATATTATCGGTATATTAGACACAAATTATAAAAATGAAATTGAACAATCTATAATGACCTGGAATCCTCTCTATCTTTATTGGAACTAGCTCTTCATTCACCAAAATTGTACACACTATTGAACCAGTGCTAGTGACACGAGAAGATCCAGGAAATGCATCCACATCTCTATCTAACCCTACATCCACCCCTTCTTTTGCAACATCTGTTGTGGGTGGGGAAACATCGTTTGCACCCTTTGCTGCCCTCTGGGATGTCGCAGAGCGTGTTGCTGACTTTTCAGTGGACAATATGGGAGTAGTATGTGGTGTACGTGGAGTGGTTTGGTCACTGGGACCAACACTTCCTTGACCACCACTGATAAGCTCCATAACATGTTGTAAATTCAAACCATTGTATTATAAGTTCAATAGCATATAAAATCAAATATTATAAAGTTTTTATAAATGAATTTACATTATTATTCGAGAACTTACTTCAAATTGTTTATGTTGCTATAACAACAATTGAATCCTTTTTTTGATCCCTTCTGTTTGTATAACTACCAATGTCAGAAGAATCAGTTCCTCATTTTGTTTTTCCCTGGTCTTCTGTAGTACCCTCAACGGGTCTGCAGACCCTCTAATATCACTATCTCTCATCAACTGGGAGACCTCATTATGTAAAGAGTTTTGAGACAGTGTTTCATAAACTGAATCCCCTGTTTGCAACATAAATATATAAAAAATTGCTTAGTCTTTGAAGCAATAGTGTGCGCAAACAATTATATTAACAAAAAATGTCTATCATGAAAGATTAATAGTATTACATATAGGATTACCTGATGCCTAGAAGAGGGTGTGGTCTGATCAACAGCTGGGGACTTACCCCGATTAGCCACCTCCAAAAAAAGTAGAGAACATTATCATAATGAACGTAATATGTAAAAGCTAACAAATACAGAACATAAATAAACACTATGCTACATGTTTTATATGTGTACATTTTTTAAGTATTTAGAATGTGGAATTACATTTAGGTTTACTGGTTTCCTCGAAGCTCTAGTTGTTTGATCAATAGTTGGGGACTTTCCCCGGTCAACTTGCAAAAAAGGTAGACAACATTATCATCATGAACGCAAACATAAAAACGAAAAAATACATAACAAAATAAACATTATGCTACACAATATACATGTTTACGAATTTAAAGTATTTGAAATGGAGAATTACATTCATATTTTCTTGTTGCCCCAATGCTGCAATCGACTGATCAATAGCCGGTTGGCTTCCCTAATCAACACTCTGCATGGAAAATAGATAAGATTATATAAACAAACCGAATATACTAATGGAAATACATAACAACAGATTTGTATGTCCATCCTAAATTTATTACATTAGCAATATCGATGTATACCTGCCACCTTGACTCAGGTCTAGAAACATCTATGGAGAGGGAGGTGCCCCTGAGAGAACCCTGCATCAAAAACATACTAAAAATTACCTACCGAAACTAGAAAAGTAGAAAATTACAATTATATGCTAACGAAAAGTCCTATACATGTTAAAATAATTAATAAAAGGTTGGTTAAATTGTTGGATGTACCACAACCATACTAACCGTGTTTGTATCTACACGATTCAAATGGTAATTAATAACAGTTTTTCGCTAGCAACTATTGATTTAATTGCACATACAAAGACACAGTTTCCTTCACGCGACTCGAATATGCAGTTGGGTTGCTTAAGTGTATACATCGGTTGTGTACTGTTTATAAACCCCACAATATTACCAGTTGTTTTTCGCCTTCCGTCCATGCACAACGTTGCTCCTTTATTTTGAGCTTTGTCTTTCAGTTGTATATAATTCACTAACAAACCATATCTATGCATACTTTGTGTATATTGGACCAGGCGCATCCAATCATTGTAGTTGTAAGAGGGTCCAACATACTCCATCAATTCTGTACATCTACCGTATCCAACTTTTATGTCGTCCATGTAAAACAACCCCAATCCATGCAATGACGATGTTGCAATTCTATACATCCTCTCATTCACACAAAAATCAGTGTTTACTTGAGGAAGATCCCTAGGAACCCATTGTTTCACTAGGTTTTTGTACCTTAAGGGCACCTCGATGTCTCCCACTGTCTCATCATCATAGGAACATGACCCCCCTCCTTTGAGAAAAAATTCCATGTGTTTATTGAATTTTCTTCTGATATTCTGACATCTAGTTGATCTAGCCCTTATAGACCTACTGGATGTCTCACTTTCCTCTAGCCTTTCCAAACTCCCCTCGTTGGAGGAAGACAGGTCTGAAAAATACCTGTTTGGTTCTACCTGCACCATGGCCGGAAAAAAATTTGGCAAAAACATAGCGAAATACCAACAAAAAACTTGGAAAGACTTATAAGCAAAAAACTTGTAAAAGTTTCCTATTTCCTAAAGAAAAAGCATGTCAAGAATGAGTTTGGGTAATAGGTGTGGGCATTTGGTAGCCCTAAAAATTCTAATTTATGCCCCTCTTTTAGTTACATACAAGTCTCCATTCTCACTTATTCCTTGCATTGCCTTTTCCTAACATGTATTGGGTAGGCTCACAAAATATCATGTTATACATGGGCACTATGATATGCTCACAGATATTTATATAATGTATTATAAATGTGTGTTCCTAAAGGAATGGTAATATACATGGATGGGCACTATGCTTGGTCACCAATGCTTTCACGTCTCTGGAAATATGTTAGAAACATACATCACATATAGCAAGTATGATGACATGTAGAACATGGATGATTTTAAGGAACCATACTTAATTAAAAGTGTATAAATGTTGGCAAATCTTACCAATTCTTAAAACACCAACTATAAAGAGTTTGGCGATATTTTTCAAAAAATATTTTAATTTCCAATGATTTTATATCGTTTATATAATAATTTGGCAACTTTTAGGGTGAAAAAAGTTTACCCCATCAAAATTGGGCGAAACAAGGCTTCAAACAATGCAAATTGGTGAATATTTTTTTGGAGAAAACCCCTAAAAATAGCCCATGGGCTAAATTATATGTTCCGGCCATGGTGCAGGTAGAACCAAACAGGTATTTGTCATACCTGTCTTCCTCCAGCGAGGGGAGTTTGGGAAGGCTAGAGGAAAGTGAGACATCCAGTAGGTCTATAAGGGCTAGATCAACTAGATGTCAGAAGATCAGAAGATATGGCCAAAAGAATGTTGGAGCGATTATGGTGGTTGTGTATTTGGATATGTAGGTGTTCTTATTACTGGCCTAACCCCCTTTCAACAATAATATTTGTAGATTTAATGAGTGTATGTTTACTGCTCTTGGTCCTCATTACATTCAAAGAGCCAATGCATAGGTCTCTGTAATCCATAACAACAAACACTACACAAACTTAATTCAGAGGAGTTTCGAATTCCATTTTTCCATTCACAAACTTCATATGTATGCTTGTTCCCATTGGACATTGGCCTTTCAACGTTTTCAAGATTGAGACGAACTTTTATGCATATGCAACAAATATAACACTGCAATTTATGCTATAGGGCCTGGAGGTTCTCCTTTAATGGACTATCTCCTTGAAAGAACATATCTTCGCATTCATCTACATTTACTTCAGATAGAAGTGATACAGAGTTGTTATGTTGGTCACTTCCCTCAAAAATCATCTTTGACATGAGTTCCTTTTTCAAGGAATCTTAGTTAATCTCTTCATCCAAACTTCTAGATCACTTCTCCACTCTACATTGGCCCGATTATTCAATTTCTTGGCCACTCCTCTCTCCTTACTCTACAGTCATTGTTGTTGTAACCCTTACTTTTGATGGTTGTAAGTGGTTTTTAGTTTTCCCATGAATGTTGCTGTGATGTTGTAGATGATTATCGATTTTACCTAATATGTTTTATGATATTTTTCATCATTTCTAGGGTGCACATACCTATTGTTTATGGCTTCTTAAGCTTGAAATCTCAAGGGCCTAAAAGTTCCCAGATCTCATGTAGGACCCTTTTAGAGTCACAATAACAACTATGGTTAGAGGTTGTTATTCTCCAAATGATACACCAAAACCATACTTATCGGTTAATATTTGTGTAGGGATGTTTTTCTCTCTCCCATAATTTATCATACTAATGGGATTATGACTATCAATTCAATGCCTTATTTTCATAGTGGCAATCCTACAACACTACACTAGACTTTCTTATGACTAACTCATGAATCTTCCCATGGTTATTAAATATCCATCTATAATCCACTATTGTGGTTTCATCATTGCTCCCATTCAAGAACAAAAAAGTAGACATGACTTCTCTCCTTACATTAAGTCCACGTGCACATAATGACTAGCTTTGGTACTTCCTAACTTTTCACTCTTCCTTTTGACAACAAAAGTGAAACATGAAACAATATCCTTACTTTCAGGATCTTGCACAACTGATGGCTTTGATCGAACTGTATAAGTACTTTATACCCAAAGTAAATATTTTTGAGACCTACGAATAAAGGGGAGAGAGATGAATGGTTGAAGGAATCCAATGGAGGATGAATTGATGCGCTGTTCTGCCTACCCAAAGGTCCTTTTATAATGAATATTATCCCTAACTTATCATTGATCTGTAGTCTTCTATTTTTCACCCATACTGCTCAAAGCAACACAGTTTTATGCCGATCTAGTATGTATCTTCATGTCACAAGTTCTGCCTTGTAGATGAATATGGAACCCTAGAAGGTAATGTTGATTTGGAAATATGATTTTACAATGTTCCATCCCATCTTTAAGACAAATTGGATAGTAATTTATGGTATAACATTAACATATTAATTTTCAACCCTAAGGCAATGCTAACTTGAACAGAGTTGGGAGATTTCAAATAGGTACCACCAAAATAATGGAATAAATCAGACCAGCTGCTATAGGCATTCTTGGAGGCATATTTCCCAGTGGTAACCTATAGCAATCATATATATATATATATATATCTAATCCATGGTGGTGAAGAGAGGACATTTCCAGTTCTGCTACTTGGCACATTCAGGAATGAAAACACTGTTTTAAATACATTTATATCAGTCTGTAATATTTGCTGATTTATTCCTTTTAGCTTATCATGATGATGCTTGTTTTTCCCATATTAATTTTCAACCCTAAGGAAACCCTAAGGCAATCCCATAGTAGAAAGAACCAAAAAAGACTATTATGCACAAATCAAAAGGCTCTTAAATTAACTGTATCATGCCTTCCTCAATGATTTGATGAATCCTTTGAAATTATCTTCTAAATATAGTGAGACAAGGCTCAAAACACTTACCTAAAGAGATTGTTTCCTTTTCTCTTTATCATTAATTTCTATGATATGTGTTTCAAGTGATGCTAATGTTGTTCATCATGTGCTATTCTCTTGTCAATTTCCTAATATGGTGGCATTAAATGGCTTGCATTCTACTTTGATCAATATGACAAAGTCTTTTTCTCCAACCAACCATATTAAACTTGAATGGATTTTGGACCTTTCCTCTCTTTCCACTTGGAGGAAAATTAGCAAATGGTTTGGTCCACCTCCAACTTCGGCCCAAGTTCTTATCCTTTTGTGATCACTCATCAAGGAGGCATAGATTAACCTAATGTTGTCAACAAGAACACCATCGTCTTCTTTATTATTAGATTCTAGGCTCTATGTTTCAAGTGACACTAATGCTTGTTGATCTTTTATTGTTCTCTCATCATTTGTGTAAGATATTGTTGTCGTTTTCACAAACTTGAGGTTTGAAACAAATTGTAGTCTTATAAATTCTTTGAGAGGCATCAATTGGTTTGTGTTGAGATTATTAAGCATATACATAAGGCTTCAAGAAGAGAAGCTCGAATTTGTCCTTCTCTACTCCATCATCAAATAGGTTGAGGTTAGCTTCTTCAACACCACATATAGGTTCACTATAATTGTTTGGGGATAAATTAAACCTTTTTAATCTTCAACAGTCTCTACCAACAGAACAATCTATTATATGTACTAGGAGCTTCAGTCAAATCAAGAGAAATCTTCTACAAACATATGAAGAACCGTTTGATTTTGTAAACCAAGGGGATGGAAAAAGGGAAAGGAAACATCAAAGATCACTCACACCAGGGAATAATTCTAAAGCTAACCAACTGTTTAAACCACAAAGGTCATCTTCTCGTGTTAAATGTAAGAGGGGCAAACAAAAATCAGACACAATGACATTTGACATAAAATGTTCAAATAACAAATGGAGGATATCAAAATACCTAGTAATTGCTTCAAGACCAAAAGCATAAACCATAAGATTCATGATTGTCCATTAATGGCCAAGTATTACCTAACCCAATTTCCAGTGAACTAAGCACCTCACGGTCGAATTAGGATATTGGGCCAAGGTTATTGCACAATCCATCTATCATTTGAGGTACATACAAAATGTGTATTCCCAAGGCTTGCTATATCATGAATTTGAAGAATTGAAGTTAGATAAATTGCATCAAAAAAATTTCAAAGGCCGAGGGGAAGAACCCTAAATTAAGTGGTGGAAAAATCAAAATGGCCATTTTGTTGGATTAACATCTTCAACAAAATTTAGGAGTACAACCTTCAATCCGACCTACCTTCTTTCATAATAAAAGAATCAATCCGACCTACCTTTGTTTTCAATATTGAAACAAGGTTGGCATTCTTTGTGACAGGGTTGAAGGTGGATGTTATTGTTGTTGACAGTATCTTGAGATACATCAATGATCTGACCTATCTGAGGTATATTGTTGAAGGACTGACTTGATTAGGGTAGCCTCCAATTGCTGCTCATCACCTTACATGCAGGTTCATCATTATATGCAGCTCCAATTTGCCCAAATGTGCACAGTAGTACCTTTTTTATGCCTAGGGTGCCTTCTCCATGGTTTCAACAAACCCATGACTGATGTTATTTATGCTGAGATTGCACCCATTTTTTTTTGTGGTTTGTTGAGAATTAATTTGAGGCAACGATTTAGGGTAGAGGGTGGGTGGACTATCGAGACACACCTGAAATGCTTAATCATTGCCCAGGATTAAAAGTGCTCAGGTTGAAATTTTACTTCTGTCTTATAACTTTTTTCACTGCCTAGAATTATCATTAACATGTTGTTATCCATTTAAAAGTGTGCACAATTATCTCTGAAAAGGTCCACGAAATTATGTATATTAGGCTTCAACTTAACGGTGAAATCAACAAGTCCAGGAAAATTTTCTAGTACATCTCCTTTATAGTAATGGACAAATAATGATGTTAGTTCTTGGAGATCCTGTAGAGTGGATGTTTTAACCTCTTCAGTGCTACTCTGTAGTGCATAAACCAGTGCTTTAGAGAAGATTCTAATGTTTTTCTTGGACATCTTGGGGTATCCTAATCAATGTCATAATGATAGATGGGAGGAATGCATTTAGAAATTCCATGGGCAATAGGAATCTGCTAGGTTTCATGTTGAATTACATATTGAATCTCTTCCAAGGTTGAATGTGGCCCTGAGGATGTTAAGATGAATATGTTCAATATATATCTTAACTTGCAAAAACGTGACTAGGTTCTGAATGTTCTGAAGTTGTTATACAAGACATGAGATCCTATTCTTGATGAGGAATCTATTGGGGATCCAGTTTACCCTCCACAAAATCAAGCCCTTGAAAAAATCGATGAAGATTCCTTTGAAGAAGGCCCTATTTATGAAAGAACCCATTCTCCTATTATATTACCTCATCCCAAGAATCTGAATTATATGGTCCATATTGATGAGATTCTGATGAGGAATATTTTGTAGGCAAACCATTGTTTGATGATGAGATGGAAAGTGAATGCAGTTATCCATTTCATGAAGAGTTGGATGTTATATTTTATATCAATAATCATAGTGTTGGGGACCCCATATATGATTCATATAGTGAAGCATCTAATGAGGGACCTAAATATTTGGAACCTATAGAGCTACCAAACATCCACTCTACAGGATCTCCAAGAACTGACATCATTATATCTCTACTCATTCGATTTCCTACAAAGTGTTGTAGCTTTCTTAATGCTCCTCTCTGTTTATCATTTAGGTTAAACTTAACGGTGAAATCAACAAGTCCAGACAAATATTCTAGTACAAGTCTTGTACAGATCATATTACAAGAATGACTATCCACTAATACCCCAAAAGCCTTACATCTAAAGCAATTGTAACACCCTTCTACAGTTTAACCATATTATACTAGCTATCAACTATAACAACATCATTAATAACAATACCAACAACCCTTTTCCAGGCCTAAACCTTTACAAAATATATCCTCTCTTAAGGGTGGGGAGTTCCAATCAAAACAATATATATCCAATGTCTTTCTTCACTGTTTGTCTTGAAGGACTGCTTGTTATCTCGTCTCCTTCTCTAACCAAATGTATTCCATTTCTCACCACCTCATCGAAAAAAATGTTATTTTAAAAATTAAAAATTAAGGACCTACTAAGACCAAACAAAACTTGTCGGCGTTCTCTCATGTTGGTAATCCGTGTGTTTCCCTTGTTCAGTGGACAACCCCCCTATTGTATATGCTATCCATTCGATTTGATGCATAGCTAGGATACATATAGACATGGATGTTCTGAATTACACGAAGAAAAATCCAATCATCCATAAACCGAGTTAGATCAATTTTGGAAATCGAGTGGTTAATTGAGTTCATTCCAACATTGAGAAACCCTTTATAATCATATAGGGATGGGGGATTCATCTCATTCAAGTCAGGTTTGTAATTGTTGTAAAGAAATATTGGTGCGCAATAAAGAGTGGGAACTATTTTTGAAGGTAAACCACTGCTCTATTCGGTTTGAGTATTCACATAGAACTACTCCCTACTCCCTTGCAACTCTGATGATGGGTGGGCTATGGTGAGCCAAGAGATAATGTTGCCCCTAGATCTCATCTATCCTAATGTAATGTGGAAATATAGGCCATCTAAAATTTCAGTTTGAAATTGATGTGGTTGTAGATGTTTTCCCACAAATACATAACAAACATCACAACATGCCAAAAAAAACTAAAACCTTGAATTGGTTGCATGCCCATCCAATCTGGAACCCTGAACCGGTTGCATGCCCAAAAAACCCTGTCTCAACATGCCCAAAAAAATGAGTTGATGCTTACCCATTGAGCAATGAGCTCCAAATCAAAACCATGGATCGAAACTGTGAGCTGCTGCGAAATGACACACAGGAGCTACTCCAAAATTCATAAAACTGTCCAAATTGCATAGAACTGTCCAGAACGAGTCATCCATATTTTATATCATATTTATTTTATGTTTACTATGTTTTTTTTATTATATATTATTTTATCATCATCATCCATATATAGGTAGTGATATGAAGGTTAATTTATACACATATCCACATATAGGTAGTGATATGAACTTGTTACCAACATTAAAAATAAGTAAAATTTACTATACTTCAAAGATACTTGTTTTGTAATCCACCAACATTAAGAATAAGTAAAACTTAGTTTACTTCAAATATTCATTTTCGAAAAAAATTGCATAATACTGGAAAACCTTTCAATCAAAAAGTGATGAGAAGGAAATTGTTGAATATAGCCAATAAAATGAAAGGAATTTTTTGTATCCTTGAAATACTTCTTATATCTAATAGATTCCTCAACTTCTAGAACTATGGGTCCCAAATATAAGTTCAATAGAGAGATGCAAACCTAAGAGGAAGAAAAACATCGTAACTTGAATAATGAACTTTCACATTAATGAGGGAAGAACCATATACATAACGACACATCCCTATCTTGGATAAATGAAAATAAAGTTCGACACCATGATGATGAAGATGATGATGATATTGATGATGATGATGTTGATGTTAATGATGATGATGATGATAATGATGATGATGATGATGATGATGATGTTGATGATGATGATGACCATACCCTTATGATGATGACGATGAAGATGATGATGTGTGATGATGGGGGTCCAACACCATCATCATCAAAGTATGAATGTGCTTGTCACATTGGAGCACCGTAACCCAATTTTCACAAAAGGTATGTCCATTTAATGTCCAATAAAAACATATTTCCTAAGTTTATCCATTTAATAAGCTAAGATGGTTGTATATTTTAACATTCTTGATATTCATTTTTGAATTGTCTTATTCATGAAGTCTCATGATTGGATTTTCGTTCATGGTGAAGATCGATGGTACATTTAATTATCATGATGATGAAGACGATGATGATTAACATGATGAAGCTGATGGTGATGATGGTGATGATGATGACGATGATGGTGATGATGATGATGATGATGATGATATCATCATCATCATGATCCTCATCCTCGATGATGATGACGATGATGATATCTTCATCATCGTGATCCTCATCCTCATCATCAACATCATTTTCATCGGCATCATGATGTAGATCACCATCATCGTCGTCGTCGTCGTCGTTTCCTTCATCATCATCATCTTGCGAATACGGATTTTCAGATGATGACAATGATGATGATGACGATCATCATCGTGTTTATTTCCAATTTGTTTATGCAATGAAATTACTGTAATCGTCGATTTCCTTATTCTCTGTCTCATGTGTTTGTTGTAGTTCGTATAATTACCATTGCACTGTTAGTATCATTTATAGTTTTTAAATCAATTAACCTCCCATCTACTATGTTCAGCGTCATCGTCTTCAAACACGTTTGGGAGGATTCCAAGTGGATTTGGGTAATAGTCGCCCTCGTAAGTGACATAAAATCTTTCAGAATTTTTTTTGTGCATTCTCATTTTTATCTTTCAGTAATTGTTTATAGAATAGAGTAGTATAGATTGATATTGCTCTAGTTTAAGTGTTCTATTCTAGTTTGATTACCTTAATAGTTGAATTCTTAGAAGTTTGACCTGGTTTTTCATTTTGAAAGATCTTCTGATCTTTTCTTTGTTAAAATATTTCCACGACACGAATGCGATGACCATGATGATGAATATGATGATGATCAACATGATGATGATGATGATGATGAGGGTCATGGTGATGATGATGATGTTGAGGGTCATGGTAATGATGATGATGAAGATGGTGATGGCGATGGTGATGATGGTGGTGATGGTAATGGTGATGGTGATGGTGATGGTGATGATGGTGATGGTGATGGTGATGATGGTGATAGTGATGATGGTGGTCATGGTGGTGATGATGGTGATTTGGATGATGATGGTGGTCATGGTGGTGGTGATGATGATGGTGATGATGGTCATGGTGACCATGATGGTGATGATGGTGATCATGATATTGATGGTGGTCACGCTGGTGATGATGGTGATGTGGATGGTGATGGTGAAGATGATGGATGGTGATGGTGGATGGTGATGGTTATGGTAAAGATGGTAATAATATTCATCATCACCATCCTCACCATCATCACCATAATCTTCATCATCATCACCCTCTTCACCATAATCGTCATCGTCATCATCGTGATGATGATGACAATGGCGATGATGACGGTGACAGTGATGATGATGATGCTGGTGGAAAAGATGATGATGATGATCATCATCATAACCATCATCACCGCCATCTTCATCATGTTGATCATCATTGTGATCCTCATCCTCATCCTCATCATCATTTTCATCAGCATCATGATGTAGATCACCATTATCATCATCATCATCATCATCATCACCATCACCATCATCATTGTTTTCATCATCATCTCCATCATCATCGTCTTCATCATGTTGATCATCATCATCTTCATCATCATGATCATGATGATGATCATCATCACCATCATCTCCATCATCACCATAAGTCACCCTCGTAAGTGATGTAAAATCTTTCAGAATTTTTTTTTTGCATTCTCATTTTTATATTTCAATAATTGTTTATAGAATAGAGTAGTATGGATTGATACTGCTCTAGTTTAAGTGTTTTGTTTTGGTTTGATTACCTTAATAGTTGAATTCTTAGAAGTTTGACCCGGTTTTTCATTTTGAAAGATCTTTCAATCTTTTCTTTGTCAAAATATTTCCATGACATGAATATGATGACCATGATGATGAATACGATGATGCTCAACATGATGATGATGATGAGGGTCATGGTGATGATGATGATGTTGAGGGTCATGGTGATGGTGATGGTGATGATGATGATGGTGATGGTGTTGGTGATGGTGATGGTGATGGTGATGGTGATGATGGTGATGGTGATGATGGTGGTCATGGTGGTGATGATGGTGATGTGGATGATGATGGTGGTCATGGTGGTGATGATGATGATGGTGTTCATGGTGGTGATGATGATGATGGTGATGATGGTCATGGTGACAATGATGGTGATGATGGTGATCATGATATTGATGGTGGTCATGCTGGTGATGATGGTGATGTGGATGGTGATGGTGAAGATGATGGATGGTGATAGTGATGGTGAAGATGGTAATAATATTCATCATCACCATCCTCACCATCATCACCATAATATTCATCATCATCACCCTCTTCACCATAATCGTCATCGTCATCATCGTGATGATGATGACAATGGCGATGATGACGGTGATGATGATGACAATGGTGATGATGACGGTGATGATGATGATCATAACCATCATCACCACCATCTTCATCATTTTGATCATCATCGTCTTCATCATCGTGATCCTCATCCTCATCCTCATCATCATTTTCATCAGCATCATGATGTAGATCACCATCATCATCATCATCATCACCATCACCATCACCATCACCATCATCATCATTTTCATCAGCATCATGATGTAGATCACCATCATCATCATCATCATCACCATCACCATCACCATCACCATCATCATCATTTCATCATCATCTCCATCATCATCGTCTTCATCATGTTGATCATCATCGTCTTCATCATCATGACCATGATCATGATCATCATCACCATCATCTTCATCATCACCATAAGTCACCCCCGTAAGTGACATAAAATCTTTCAAATTTTTTTTTGTGCATTCTCATTTTTATCTTTCAGTAATTGTTTATAGAATAGAGTAGTATAGATTGACACTGCTCTAGTTTAAGTGTTTTGTTCTAGTTTGATTACCTTAATAGTTGAATTATTAGAAGTTTGACCCGATTTTTCATTTTGAAAGATCTTCCGAACTTTCCTTTGTTAAAATATTTCCACGACACGAATACGATGACCATGATGATGAATAAGATGACGATCAACATGATGATGATGATGATGACAATGATGATGATGATAAGGGTCATGGTGATGATGAGCGTCATGGTGATGATGATGATGTTGAGGGTGATGGTGATGGTGATGGTGATGGTGATGATGGTGATGGTGATGGTGATGATGATGGTGATGGTGATGGTGATGGTGATGGTGATGGTGATGATGATGATGATGATGGTGATGATGATTATGATGAAAATGATGATGATGATGATGATGATGATGATGATGACGGTGATGGTGATGATGATGGTGATGGTGATGGTGATGGTGATGGTGATGATGGTGATGGTGATGATGGTGGTCATGGTGGTGATGATAGTGATGTGGATGATGATGGTGGTCATGGTGGTAATGATGATGATGGTGATGATGGTTATGGTGACCATGATGGTGATGATGGTGACCATGATATTGATGGTGGTCATGCTAGTGATGATGGTGATGGTGATGATGGATGGTGATGGTGATGGTGAAGATGGTGGATGGTTATGGTGATGGTGAATATGGTCATCATATTCATCCTCACCATCATCACCATAATATTAATCATCATCATGACCCTCTTCACCATAATCATCAACGTCATCATCTTCTCCATCATCATCGTCTTCATCATGTTGATCATCATCATCTTCCTCATCATGATCATGATCATGATCATCATCACCATCATCTCCATAATCACCATCACCATCATCTTCATTTTCAAATTCAATGTTTAATTACAACTGAAAATTCAATTTCAATTACATTAGTATGGAGCACCATGACCCAATTTTCACTAATACCTCCCATCTAGTATGCTCAGCATCATCGTCTTCAAACATGTTTGGGAGGCTGCCAAGTGGATTTGGGTAATAGTCACCCCCGTAAGTGACATAAAATCTTGTAACATGAAATGTTATATGTGATTCTAGATTATGAGTAATGTAATATATTATTTTATTTAAACCAAGATCTTCACTATTTTTATTTTAACATTTTATATTTTTTTATCCATTCTCATTTTATTTTTTTAAATAAAGAAATTAAATCTTCAAAATGAGAAATATAATGTTAAGTCTTATTTAATGTAATTTTTTTTCATTTTTATATAAAATACTTGGAATTTAATTTTTAATGGAATTTAATTTTGTTTTTTTATTTGATTTTTATAATTTAATTTTTATTTTTAATTGTTTTTTATTTGCTTTTATATGAATTTTTACTTGATCTTTTAGTTTAGTTCATATTGACCCCAACCTAGTTCATCCTGACTGCAGCCACAAACATTAGCACTGCTAGCTGGAAGGGTCGTTGAAGCCATGGACAACAGGGAGGCAGAGTAGGAAAATGACCCACTAACCATTATCTTTCCGCTATCCCCATCAACAGGTGCTGCCGCAGAACCTTCAGCCATAAACCCTACATTTTTCCCATCATCGGATTCTATCGAGGGTTTCTTCAACTCAGGCTCAGTTTTCTCACCGTTTGGAGCGGCACAGAATGATTTTCTCCTCCATATAGACCCGGATGTCTCAATACTTGATCAAACCATTACAGAATTGGGTGATTTTTTGAATGTTGGATGGTTGGAACCACCTCCTCCACAAAAAACTATCGCAACCAGAGAAGCCATTAACACGGAGGATTTTTTCAACTTGGTGGTAGCAGCAGCTGGAACTGAAGAAACTCTACCAGGATCAGGCTCGAAATCTAGTCACATCCCATCTGCAGGAACCACACCATAGGAGGAAGAAGAAAATGGAAGCCCTAATCACAAGAGGCAGAACAAGTTCCTGGCGCCAACTTGTGGAAACCTAGATATGGTCTGCGGTGTCAATGTGGCCATTGAGGAAGAAAAAGATATGGCTTACTGGGTAATTGTCGAGAAAATTTGTGGCTGACACCCTAACCTTGAAGAGATGAAGGGATGGGTTCAAACAAATTGGGAAAACCTCTTATCATCTATGGCCGAAGTAGGTGAATTATCAAAGGGTTGGTATAGTTTCGCCCTCGGCAGCAAGCATGATGCAGAGCAAATATTGAACCGAAACTGGTTCTATGGGATGATACCCATTCTGTTGAAGAGATGGACGCCCTTGTTCGATGCCGAAAATGAACGAATGGATAGAATGGCCATATGGGTACGATTACCAGGCCTATCGATAGAATTCTAGAACCTGACCTCGCTAAAGGACCTCGGTAATGCCATACGGACATACCTGGAAGCAAATTTCTCATACCTGCAAACCCAGAGGAGGGCTGTGGCGTGAATTTTGGTTTATATGGACATCAGAATGGAGCTGAAGGAGTACCTCAACCTCATCAGAGGCAATGTAACTCGACAATAACCATTGGACTATGAGGGTCTACTGTTTATATGTCATCGATGCCACAAAGTGGGACATCTGGCCTGAAAATGCATCTACAATGACAACACGTAAAAGAAGGTACCCTAAGGATACCGATCCACAGGAAAAAGGGAAGAAATCTTCAACATTAGGGGCAAGAAGCTCTGAGACTGTTCTGCCACAGCACCCCCATGAAGAGCAGACAGAAATTCATACCAAAGGAAGAGTGCAACAACTAAAGGAACAGTTAAATAATTTGATTATAAATGATGTTGCACCTACACAGAACTACACTTCTGTCACAATTCATCCCCCTCCCACCCAAGAAAAACCCCCATCCCCTCCCGCTTCCCTGCCTTCTCCCCCCTCCCTCTCAAAAGAGCGACCTATTTCCCCCACACAATGTTGTGCTCCCCAACCCCTGATCAACTCATCCCCTAATTATGAATCCATTTACCCAACATATTTCAACTCCATTCAAGGGACATACCATCTCAGGAAAACCCTTTATTCTACTTGGGGGCGAACCCAATTCTCCCAACCCGGGGGAAAGGAAGAGGCAAACCCTCTTTCCTATCCTTTGCCCAGCAAAAATAACTCTAGGATCAAGCAAATGGTAAGCATAAAAATATTTCTGGGGCACTTAGAGTAGTGCAAACCCCTGAAGGGGATCCCAAATGAAATTCCTATCTCTCAACTGCAGGGGTCTGGCAAGTACCCGAAAAAAACTTGCCCTAAAAAGAGTGATATAGGTGCAAAAACCTAATATCATTCTACTGCAGGAAACCCTAGGCACTTAAGAGGAGGTATCTAGGGTTTTTTCCTCTATTTCAAGCAATTTCACCTTTCTGGCCTAGAGTGCAAAAGGTCACTCGGGAGGTTTATCAATTGCATGGAACCCTACCATGTTGCACTGTGAAAACTCATGGGGAGCCTCCTTTGGAATCAGGCTAGAACTTTTCTGGGTAGAATCAAACCTACAACTCAACCTTATAAACATCTATGGGCCTTATAATGGTCGAGTGGCTTTCTGGGAGTCAGTACAAGCCTCTCAGTTTCTAGAAAAGGAGAATGTAATTATCGAGGGGGGCCTTAATTTCACCATTATGGCCCATGATATCTGGGGACCAAATGCAAGAGTGGATCCCCTGGAAGATTTCTTCCAAAGCTTGTTACAGAGCCTTAAGTTGCTAGACCTGGATCCTCAGAAGCTCAAGTCAAGTTGGACAAACAGAAGAACCCGGAAAGACCGAATTGCAAAAATACTATATAGATTTCTGGTGGGGGAAAGTTTACTGGAGTATGATCTGTAGTTCAAGGAATGGGTAGTCTCAGGAGGGGACTTAGATCATCATCCCATCTACCTGGAAGTATCAAGAAACCCTAAAAAACCAGCTTGTCCTTTTAAATTTGGTGCATCATGGCTTAAGCATGAGGAGGTACTTGAGCTCATACAATCATACTGCACCCCTTATGGAGCAGAAGCTGGATCAAATGCTGCAGCACATTTTGTGCAAAATTTGGCTCGAGTTAAGAAGCTGTTGAAGGAATGGGCAAAAAACAAAAAGACACAGGATGAACAAGCCCTGTTAATTTTTTGAACACAAAGAAGAGGAAGTATATGAGTTTCACCATAGACCTTTTGTGGAATCCTTTCCTGTAAGGAAACTTTATTTGACTATTTTGGACACACATATCTACATACCTCTCTTAAACTATGCTTTTTTCAGCTCTTTTCTCCGCTCAGCAAAAGGAGCATGGGCTATAGGCCTAGCTCATTTTTGGAACTATCAAAAGGCTCAGGGGTAACATAAACAACAACATCAGAGCACTTATATCTGGCTCTTTTTTGGCATAATATCTTGGGATAGAGATGATCGGATGGTAAATTGTTTCCTTGTGGAATAGTGGCTGTTACAACATGGTGGTTGTATAAGCACTGGTATGCATCTGCATAGAATTTTGTACAGACTAATTTGGATTTTAATAAAAATTTCAACCTTTTTTCCTATGGAGAAAAAAAAGACTTGGAACACAAATCAATCAAAATAAAAGGAAAGAATAAAACTGAAATGCTCAAATTAGAAATAATATTTTAAATTTTTTTCAATCATTGTAATAAAATTGAAATGTCAATTTTACGCTAGCATTTGGAAAATGTTTTTTTGTTTATTTATTTATTTTTATATTATTGAAAATATAAGCCTTATTTATTTATTTTTTATCAATTGGATTAAAAGGACTTAGCACTGTAGAATTCTATGACATGGTGGGCTTGCTATTGTCAATGGGTCAATGACAGATCAGAGAACACCGTGGGGAGCTCATTCATGAATATTATCATCGTCCCTTGAAGGAATGATCGGGGAAGCTCATATTACATTTTTTTGCTCTGTTTTCTATAAACTGTTTATTATATAACATGTTATATCAACACTCTATACTTCCTGAGTGGGCTATGACAACAGTTACCTATTTCTGAAATTTCTGATATTTATTTTTGGACATATTTCAGTATGTGGCTAGAACTTGATATATCAATTTTTTTGATATATGTGTGTAGCAGGGACTGTATTTGTGCCTTATTTTGTACTTTTTGTATGGACCTTTATGGTACTTTCCGAATACACAAGCAGTGTATCTACAAAATGTAATTTTGTTCTCGAAAGATGTAATGAAATTATGTTTTTTTTCCCAAGTCAAAAACAAATAAGCATATATTGAATTTAAAAGCATAAGCAATATTTGTTTAATTTATATTTCTACATTTCATATAAAAAATACAAATATGTTAATGGAAAAAAACCTTGATTTAATATTTCTACATTTTAAATAAAAAATAAAAATATGTTAATGGAAATAAATAATTAAAATTATTGCCAAATTCTATTGTGTTGTTGAGCTTCTATAAAATGGATTTTATCAAGAGTACATCAAACAAATATGGACAATCTACCACAATTGTTAACATTGAATAATTCCACTAGTTTTACTCATCAAAATTGCATTTGAATAATTCCACTAGTTTTACTGATCAAAACTACATTCAACAAATATGAACACTTTGTCCTAGATTTGTTCAATGAGAATAATTTGATTGGTTTTTATTATGTCCAAAATAGTTAAAACAACATAACATACCAAAGAGTATACACCATGCGCAACAAATGTAAACTTAGGGTACAACTTCAAGATAAATAATTCAAATAAGTTATACAATAACTACTTGAAGAATAAAACATTCAAATACTCCAATACATTCCTATATCCAAATCACATGTTTCTCTCAAGAGTAATTATATGACGTATAAGTATGTATTCATTGTTTCCCTCGAGAGTAATTATATGACGTATAAGTATGTATTCATTGTTTCCCTCGAGAGTAATTATATGACTTGTATGAATATGTGTTCATTCATTACACATGCAGGTCCTTTATTAGGTCCAACAATGTTACATATACATTTTATTGCATAAATGTGCCTGTTGGGGTGATATAATATATATTAACTCTATGTGTGCCCGTATTGGGTCATAACAAAGTATTTTTCCCTCAAAGCTTTTCCCTCAATGTATTTGTACCATTAAGTGAATCAATGAAACATATGTAGATCACCTGATAAAACATGGATAACCAAAAACACTATGTATATAAGGCCATCAATCACATCAAAACGCCATTTCTTGCCTCTTAAATACGAACATGTATCTCAATGCTATCTATAACAAGTTCAATTCGAGGAGTCAAATAGCAATAGTGAAAATTAAACACTAAAATTATAGAAATAATTGTTTTTAATGTATTCTTCCTTACCATTCATTGAGCTCCTCTCTGTTTTGAGAATAGTTTACTATTCTCTACTAAACAAGACCAACCACGTGAAGGTGGACACTCTTATGGCCCCTCCCCCCCCTCACATCACTCTCAATTCCCAAAACCAATGCATGCACTTGCAAATAACAATTTAATACAAATTATTTCACTCAATAACTGAAAGAAGCTTTCATTAAATCATTCTTTAAATCATTCATTAAACCCTTCAATCATTCAACACCTGAAAAAAATATTTAAAGAATATGTTAGTGATGATGATGATGATGATAGTGATAGTGACGATGATGATCAACATGATGACGATGAATATGATGGTGATTATGATGATGTTAGTAACTCTTTTAAAAAAAAATACGATAAAAGAATAGGTCTAATTAAATATTTACCTTTCAATATATTTCATTGTCTTCTTCATCCATGTCATCATCTTCTTCATCCAAGTCATCATCCGTATCATCAAATCCAGAGTCAACATTGTAAGGATTGGCCATATCATCATCATCATCTAAGTCAATTACGCTCATCGTGTCATCGTCGGTATAATCTTCATGGGCATTGTCTGTTACATCATCTGATTCAACTAATTCCTGGACATCTTCTGTTGGATCATCATCATCATCTAACTCATGTTGATCATGATATTCATCATCGTATTCTTCTTCTAGATAACCCTATTCATTACCATCATCTAGGCTATACTTTACCGGCCCTCCCCTTGGATCATGTCTCACAACAAATGACTAGCACACTTTACCTGGAACCTCCAAGTAAAATACTTGTTCACATTGGCTTGGAAGAACACAGGACTCTGTTCCTGGCTCAAACAACCTTGTATTTACCATGGTAAATCCATTATCATGTTCAACAATAGTTCTATCGGGATCACGTTGATTCAATCGTAACCTGTACCATTTTACAACGAATAGAACCACCTTGAATGATTTAAATTCACACTGTAGAATATCTTCCAAATACCCATAGTATCGATTTTCTGAGAGTTCTAGATGTCTGTCACTTCTAGATGAAACATTGGTCACCTCAAAGACTATATATATCCCACAATTTGATGTTTTCTTTGTTTCATCCAATTTTTTGATGCGATATCTACAACCATTGTAGACCATAGCCTTATGGTGTTTTACCTACAACAAGCAATACATGAAAAGATTACACAACGATTCAATAGTTATGCAACAATACATGGAAAAGAACAACATGTACATCAAAATTTAATTTGCAACATAAAATATTTAGAGTGATTGATTAATATGCTTGCCATTTTATCTTTTAAACCATATGCTAATTTAATTTCCCTTTCTGTAATATTTCTATCTCCATTGTGATGTGCTGCTTTTACCAATGAAGCCACACCTTCCCATGATATTCCATGACCCGATTGTTCACACCATTCAATCCATACCTTCATCCAGTCAATATTGTTTGCGATGTATAAATGAATTGCATCCCATTCTCGACCAACTGCTTGATGACAATAATCATTAAAATGAAAGACAAGTGTAAATTTCCTGAACAAATTATTATATGCTCGTAATTGATGCAATAACTAGAAAATACAATTAGAATATGAACGATATTATAAACATCTACTAGCTAATAAATACCTTTCACCTTCCTCGATCTACTTTTCCCCTTCAGTTGCTCCCCTTCAAATTTGTGATTGGAGTATGGATCACAAATGCGACGTAAATTGAGCTTTGATGCTAGAAAAGAAAAATATTCACTGACATACAACATGTTTTGGTATACAATATATCCTTCCAGCATAGAACCCTTAGGATGTGCTCGTTGTCTCACCAAACCCTTCATAAATTTCAAGTGCCTCTCAACCATCCACATGGACCTTGAGTGCACAGGTCCACACATCTCAATCTCCTCAACTTGGTGTATGAGGTAGTGTTCCTATGCATTGAAAAATGCGGAAGGTAGATGCTTCTGCATTTCACACACGAGATGAGGAATTTCTCTCCTCCAATACTTTATATCTTCTTTATAGATTTATTTAGATGTCAACCATCTATAAGTGACGCAAACCAATAACGATATTCAACAAAAAATAAACATTTAATTACATATCATGAAATAGTGCACAAAAAAAATATAAATAATATGGAGAATTAAATAAACACTAAGCAAAAGCAACTAATCGCTAGTTACCTCATGTATTTACCAAGATTATATATAACTTGTTTGACATTGTTGTTGAAGTTTTCCGGGAGAGAGAGAGAGGTATAACATACTGTATCAATATACAACCCACACCATTTATTAAACAAAGAGTATACAAACAAGAAAAAAAATTATGCAATAAAATGAAAAAAAAATTATATAGACCTAACAATAATAATTACCTTGATGAAGATGTGCCAATCATGTGTTTTGACCCCTACACAATCACCTTTTTTTGTTATTATATTCTTCAAGTTCACACAAAATCCAGTGGGAAATTTAATTTTCCGCATTACTTCTTTGACAACGTTGCTTTTCTGCTTCGTAAACATCCATGGAATTGAGTTTATATTAACTTGGTCTCCGTTGCTATGAAATTGGATGAAGTCTTTCATTGCATGGTTGATTTCTTGAATATCTTTGCAAGCTTTCACAACTTTATCTTTCTCCCTCCTTAGCTCCAGTAGTCGCCATAATGTTTCAATCGCATTCTTTCCAATATGCATTGTATCAAACGGATGAGAAATTTGTAGGTGCTCATAGTAGGGAACCTGCTGAATTGTATAGGATAACTTTTCATTCCTCGTGGAAGCCCATTAATGCCTTCATGATCAATATGGACATCATGAACATTAGTTTATAAATAAATTACATCATAAATAAAATATGGCCACTACAGTAAACAACTCACAATAAAAATTAAAATACATAACAATTCATATACAATGATCCATACATACAATGATGACGATTTCTATTGTATTGCATCTTCCAAAGGTGAGGTGTCATTCTCCGTGGTTTTAATGCGGTCTCCTGGTTCCCATTGAAATGATTTTTTTTGGTTGTTCTATACCTGTGATTCTTAGAGAGGAAATTCCTATACTCATCAAACACCTCCTTTCTTAAGCTTTTTGAGCGACGAGATTTGATCTTAGGTCCACAAACTGGACATGCAAATTTACCCTTTGTCTGAAGACCTACAATATATAGATATGGAATCTCTATGTCAATTATAATTATATATAAACTATATTAACTACTTCATATAATTAAATGCAATTAAAGTGGAACTAAAAAATACAAACCACAAAATTGGGTTAACCCAGGGGCATCGTGTATTGTCCATACAACCATTGCATGGAATTGAAATTGCCTTTGTCGTATTGGTCTAGATACGTCATACATAGTGATTCCATTCCATAACTTCAGTATCTCATCTATAAGAGGTTCGATATATACATTCATATCTTTGACTTGGAACTTACCTTATTGATTTGAAGTACATATAGAATATATAATTATGAGAACCATTAAGATATATAAACCATGCACAAGAGTAATTAAAATAGAGAAATATACAAATGAAATTAGGAAACATAATATGACAAATGAGATGCCACAACTACATTAGAAATAAAACAGTTGTAGACACAAAAAACCTGGAATAATCATTGACAACATTATGTGCTCTATCTTTATTGACAACCATGGAGGAATGTTGTTGTTGATAACAAAAATAGGCCACACAGTGTAAATGGATTTCATCTGTGCAAATGGATTCACACCATATGTTGCCAAAGAAATCATAAGATTACGTGGTTCTTCTTTAAAGTGAGGCCATTTTTCCTCCATATCTCTAAAAGAAGAACCATCTGCAGGCATTCAAATAACATCATCTTGACTTATGTTCCTAGCATGGTAATCCATAAATTGCGCTATGTTTTTGCACTTGAACATTCGTTGCAAACGTGGAATGATGGGAATATAACGAAGAACCTTCTGAGGCACCTTTTTTGTTACTTGATTAGTTCGATATCTACTTATATGACATTTCAAACATTCTGTTGCAAATTCATGCTGATTATAATATATAACATGGTCATTGGGGCATACACAAATTGCTTCATAATGCATTCCAATCTCTTTCATGATGGTAGATAAATCTCGATATGTGCGAGGTAAGATATTTGATGGTGGTAACAAAAATTCAGCTATCAAGCTACAAAAAAAAATATATAGTTAATGTAATAAATAAATAATATTAACGAAACACACTTCATCCGTACGATGATCAATAATGAGTTAACAATACAATTATTAGAGGAATACAGATAAACTTCATGACGATCCTATATATGTGATTGATTATTTTACATAACTTAGCATCCGTCTGATTGATATGTTTGAAAGACCATTCATAACCTTCAAGTTCATTATCAACAATACAATAGAGAGAAGATTTGTTTTGGAGCCTTCATAAATGGGTTCATGTGCCTCATCGAGAAGAGGTATATCGTGAACATCATCAAAGTCATCATCATTTTCATTGTCATCGTCATTGTCATCGTCATCATCCATTCTAACATTAAATAAATCATGGATCAATGTATTTGTACCATCATCTTCAACTACGTTATCAGTATGATCATCTTGTTCAATATGATCATTCACTTGTTCTCCATTAAAAATAGACGCTCCATGATCTTGATTGGGAACTTGTTCTAAAAGAACTTCCTTTGGACAATATGTTGTCGGGTGTCTTTCGTTTATAAATACATGGAAACATCAATAGATATACATTAATATAGGAAATATTAAAAAACTACATACATTTACCAAAGCAAAGAATATAAAAAACTTTATAATGCTAAACCTACAAATGGATGATATTCATTCCCCCCCTCAGCATGTCCATGTTTCCTGCAATGTTTTGTGGCTGTTGAGATCAATATTCTTCTCCTCTTAAATCCCCTCCATTGAGTACACGGACAATAACATTTTCCATCACCCCTTCGTTTCGCTGCATCCCATAGCCTAGCAAGAAATTGTCGATTATTTTTGTTTGGATCAGGGATATTTCTATTTGACATTTTGTCACAAATTTCGTGAATGAATACTATCGATAATCTTAAAAAATCAAGTTACACGCATCATAATTTTCTCAAATGAAGGTTTGTCGAAGAATAAAAGTTTTCCTGCAAACTGTTTGTCGAAGAAAAAAAAATTCCCAGAACTACTCGTTGAAGAATAAAACAATTCCTGAAATCGTATGTCGCTTCGTAAATGTTTATAAACACACACTCGTTGAATATCCGACGGTGTAAACATAGTTACCGTTGAAAAATCCGATACATTCTTGTTGGATATTTGACACCATGACCGATGTCAATGCACCGTCGAAAAACCTACGCTATGCAAAAATCCGACACATGCTGGTCGGATATTCAACACTAGTACCGTCGCATAACCGACGTCAATGGGCCGTCGAAAAACCTACGTTGTATCTGTCTAAAAATCGACGAATCTAAAATATTTCAAAAGGTACAATACTTTTCGTCATTGCAATCTGACACATCCATACCCGACGTTGGGTGTCATCAGATTCTGGGTTCAAATCCTGTTGTGTTTGTATCCATATAAAAGGTTGGAGTATGGGCCAAGTGAGAGTGATGACAGGGTTACCTCCTCTCAAGTTTCGCTCTTCTTTGCACCTTCTCTTCCCCGAGGTGAGGATCCCTAACCTTAACTCTGTTTATTAGGAAAAGTTTGTAAATTAATTGACTGTGTTTCATAATAACGCCGGTGAATTTATGTGCATGTAAACAATGGCTTGACTCCTCCAATGATGCATTGGATCGATGCAACATATTTAAGGTATGCCTCGATTTGCATGTATGCGATATGAAGAGTTCCAGGATTTACTCTTTTTTTAGAGTGTTGGGAAAGATAAAGGGATTTACAGCCTCTATCAATTTTTTTTAAGATAAGTTTAATTATTAACCAATATTGGGTCTGTATTTTGATTTGGGGATTCATGGTTATTTGGTAACTTTAATTGTAGAGTAGTTTTGACAATTTACACACAACCATCGTGGATGATATAGTTTGTATTTAAATAGTGATGTGAGTTGGATATGGATCCAATTCAATGGATAACCAATACCTAGAACTTGATTCGATTTGAGTTACTGCGATTGCATTTCTTATATCCTGTAATTAAACGTGTTATTTAGACTTGTTAGGATCTTAACTAAATACTTGGTTTCAAATATGTATGTTTTTCTTGATATTCAAATGCTGAAACAAAGACTTGTAATTTATATGTTGATTTTATTTAAAATAGAGATGAAGTCCATGCAAAAATCCTTACGACTCATAAATGTTGTGATTATCTTACCTAGATTTATTTGGTTGTTTGCTTTGGATCAGCTTAAATCTTATTTAACATTTTAGGTCAGATCTAATATGTCTCTCTATATAGTTATTAAAGCAGAGATTTTTTATCAATACATAGGTTTGTATTTTAATTATACAAAAATATAAATATATACATATATATAATATTGGAACATTCTATAGCAGATTTGTATAGTTTATAATTAAAAATTTCTTGATTTATTCGTAGGAAAAATAATTGTGATTTCTCCATTTCTTGGCATAAGCAATTTAACTACGAACATAGTATAAAATAAGAATAGTATTTAAACAGGTTAAAAGAATCTAATTAACACATTGTATAATCTCAATTTATAAAAACATACTCATTATTATAATCTACTTTCATACTGTAATTATCGAGACAAAAACAGAAGATAAATTTAGTAAGTAACCTGTCACTACTGTGGGAAAAGCAAAATTGAAGATGTCGTTCCTCCTAACCAAGTCCTAGAGTAGCCAAATCTTGCTTTCTCTAGAACCCGTGAGCCTGCTTGTTGAACCAAAAGGGAAAATGTCGATCAATGCACCATATCTTGACATTGATATATTATTTCCCCATCCATTGCTAGCCTCCTTATTTGATGGACATACTATTTTCTAGTATTTTTCCTAGGACTTGGTCATTTATGAGCCTCCTTTTCTTTAGTGCTCCACAAGGATTCTTGACCTAATTTTGGGGAAGATGCCTCTTGCATCACTTGAGTTCTCACTCAACAACTTTCACGATTTGTCATTTCCCCTTGTGGGTCAACAAACACTCTTCTAATGACTACTTCAGTTCTGATTCCTCTCAGTTATTTAATTATTTAGTACTAATAATCCATTACATTTATTTTTACTTTATTTGTCCAAAAAAAATCAAAGTAATAAACAATTTAACAATTGTTTGGTGTATTACAGAGGGTTTATGAGTCTCTCATTTTTTTCTCAAACTTATGTCAATGGGGACAACTATTATGTTGATTCATCTGTATTGGTCTTTTATGTATGGAAATTCTGAAAATTTGAAATTAGTCGAATATTAGATGTAGTGTAATACAAGTAAGGGATTCTACTAGAAGAGGGAGATGTCTAGCATTTTTTTTGAATCTTACATATGTAACTATGTTTTAATCCCAATTGTGATGGTAGAAATGGATTCAACACCCTAAAAAACCCGTGGGGCACCCAAAATTCCAAAGCTTGACAAGTGTTACTTGGATTTTTAAAAATGTCGACCGAATTTTATCAAAATCATGTTGGAAAAATAAACTATATTCAATTTAAGCATTCATTAATTATATTCAATTGTATGTTGGAAAAATTGGAACAATAAACACCTTAGGACGTAGTCTCACTTTACACAAAAAATCCAATTAATAAGGCTGTTGAGGTCATGAAGAAGGCATCGAACGCTAAAACCGCTCACTTGGTTGATATATGCCTCAGGTCAACCTAATTTTTCTTTCAAGGAGAAATATATGAGAAAACATAAGGGGTCGCAATGGGCTCACCACTATCACTAATTATGTGAAATCTGTTCATGGAAGCTTTTGAGGAAAAAACGATCAATTCATCTCCACAAAAACCAAGATGGTGGCTCAAATTTGTGGATGATGTATTTTGTCCACATGGAGAGGATAAGTTGGAAGAGTTCCAAAAATATATAAACAATCAATGTGATTGTATAAAATTCACTCTAGAGAAGGAAGAGGATAAGACCCTTCCTTTCTTGAATTACTTATCACAAAGAATACTAATGGCTCTCTCTCACCAGGTATACAGAAATAAAACACATACAGATAGATACATTCACACTAACTCACATCATCATCCCTCCCCAAAAAATGGAATAATAAACACATTAGGATGTAGTCTCACTTTACACAAAAATTCCAATTGATGAGGCTGTTGAGGTCATCAAGAAGGTATTGAACCCTGAAACCTCTCACTTAGTTGAGATGTGCCTCAGGTCAACCTATTTTTTCTTTCAAGGAGAAATCTATGAGCAAACATAAGGGGTTGAAATGGGCTCACCACTATCACCAATTGTGGCAAATATATTCACGTAATATTTTGAGGAAAAAACAATCAATTCATCTCCACAAATAACCAAGATGGTGGCTTAGATTTGTGGATGATGTATTTTGGCCACATGGAGATGATAAGTTGGATGAGTTCCAAAAACATATAAACAATCAATTTGATATTATAAAATTCGGAACATATTAGTTATGAACTTAGACGTACTTATCACAAAGAATACTGATGGCTCTCTCTCTCACCATGTAACGGTAAAAATACCGTTTTACTGTAAATTCTCAAACTTCCACTTTCTAAAATACAAATAATCCATGAGTTGATAAAATAGATATGATGATAGATGTTAGGATATTACAACATAGCTCGCCTTTAATATGGCTTGAGCATTTCATAATGAAGAGTTATGTCGCTTCACATTAATAGCTAACTACTATAATAATTAACAATTATTATTTTATTTAATTATTATCCTTATTTAATTATTATCCTATTTATGTTTGTTACACACGAGGTATATAGAAAGAAAACACATATGGATAGATACCTTCATGCTGAATCACATCATCATCCCTCCCAAAAAATTGGAATGATAAACACCTTAGGACGTAGTCTCACTTTACACAAAAATTCTGATTAATGAGGCTATTGAGGTCATCAAGAAGGTATCGAACCCTGAAATTGCTCACTTGGTTAAGATGTGCCTCAGGTCAACCTATTTTTTCTTTCAAGTAGAAATATACGAGCAAACAGAAGGGGTTGCAATGCGATCACCACTATCACCAATTGTGGCAAATATGTTCATGGAATATTTTGAGGAAAAAGTGATCAATTCATCTCGACAAAAACTAATATGGTGGCTCAAATTTGTGGATGGTGTATTTTGGCCACATGGAGAGGATATGTTGGACGTGTTCCAAAATCATATAAACAATCAATGTGATAGTATAAAATTCACTTTGGAGAAGGAAGAGGATAAGTCCCTTCCTTTATTGGACGTACTTATCACAAACAATATTGTTGGCTCTCTCTCTCACCAGGTATACAAAAAGAAAGCACATACAGATAGATACCTTCACGCTGACTCACATCATCATCCCTCCCAAAAAAATGGAATAATAAACATGTTAGGACGTAGTCTCACTTTACACAAAAATTCCAATTAATGAGGCTATTGAGGTCATCAAGAAGGTATCGAACCCTGAAAACGCTCACTTGGTTGAGATCTGCCTCAGGTCAAAATATTTTTGCTTTCAAGGAGAAATATATGAGAAAACATAAGGGGTTGCAATGGGCTCACCACTATCACCAATTGTGGGAAATCTGTTCATGGAATATTTTGAGGAAAAAACGATCAATTCATCTCCACAAAATCCAACATGGTGGCTCAGATTTGTGGATGATGTATTTTGGCCACATGGAGAGGATAAGTTGTATGAGTTCCAAAAACATATAAACAATCAATGTGATGGTATAAAATTCACTCTGGAGAAGGAAGAAGATAAGTCCCTTCCTTTCTTGGATGTACTTATCACAAAGAAACTGGTGGCTCTCTCTCTCACGAGGCATACATAAAGAAAACACAAATGGATAGATAGCTTCACGCTGACTCACATCATCATCCCTCCAAAAATTTGGAATAATAAACACCTTAGGACATAGTCTCACTTTACACAAAAATTCCAGTTAATGAGGTTGTTGAGGTCATCAAGAAGGTATCAAACCATGAAACCGCTCACTTGGTTGAGATGTGCCTCAGGTCAACCTAGTTTTGCTTTCACGGAGAAATATATGAGCAAACATAAAGGGTTGCAATGGGCTCACCACTATCACCAATTCTAAAAAATCTGTTCATGGAATACTTTGAGGAAAAAGTAATCAATTCATCTCCACAAAAACCAAGATGGTGGATCAGAGTTGTGGATGATTTGTTTTGGCCATATGGAGAGGATAAGTTGGATGAGTTCCGAAAACATATAAACAATCAATGTGATAGTATAAAATTCACTCTAGAGAAGGAAGAGGATAAGTCCCTTCATTTCTTGGATGTACTTATCACAAAGAATACTGATGGCTCTCTCTCTCACCAGGTATACAGAAAGAAAACACATACAGATAGATACATTCACACTAACTCACATCATCATCCCTCCCAAAAAATTGGAATAATAAACACATTAGGATGTTGTCTCACTTTACACAAAAAGTCCAATTAATGAGGTTGTTGAGGTCATCAAGAAGGTATTGATCTCTGAAACCGCTCACTTAGTTGAGATGTGCCTTAGGTCAACCTATTTTTTCTTTCAAGGAGAAATATATGAGAAAACATAAGGGGTTGCAATGGGCTCACTAACTATCACCAATTGTGGCAAATATGTTCATGGAAGATTTTGAGGAAAAAACTATCAATTCATCTCCATAAAAAACCAAGATGGTGGCTCAGATTTGTGGGTGATGTATTTTGGCCACATGGAGATGATAAGTTGGATGAGTTCCAAAAACATATAAACAATCAATGTGATATTATAAAATTCAGAACATATTACTTATGAACTTGTTGAACAAATGCAAAAGGTAAAAGAAGATGTGCATCGAGAAGCAGAAGAGGTAATGAAGATCTATCAGGAGTTTCAGAGTAAACTAAACCCGATAGAAATTTCTGGCTCAAGAGGATAGGGATGAGCCACATGTGAGTGTTGGGGGTCTGTTGTCCCTAGGAAAAGGCAGAATAGTTTTGGTTGGAAAGATGGAGAGTTTGTTTGCAAGGAGAGCAAAGCTGCGACGAAAAATTCCACGACAAAATAAGAGAAGAGTAAGTCAAAATCAGAAGTTCAAAACTATTTTTTATAGGAGCTAGTTAAGTTAGACAAATAATCTATTTTGGGAATGGGCATGATTGCAAATTGGGCCAATAGATCCTCTATTGATGTAACGGGATGTTTTAAGTTTGTTAGAACAACCAGTCGACTGCTAGTTGATAAATAGTCGACGGATAAATCAAGAATTGTAAAAATCATATAAGGTTGATCCAAGCTATGTGCGGATGAGGAGAGCAGAGAGACCAGACCAAGTAGAGAGCTAGGAAGGCATGAGAGCATGAGAGGGGAAAAATCCTCATCTGTTGTAAAGAATATTTGAGAGAAGTCTGCAGTTCTATGCCTAGACCAAAGGCGCTCAAAATATCACTCATGTCAAATGAAGAACACCTTTGTGGTTTTTCCCATATGGGTTTCCACATTAAATATGTGTCTTTGATATCTGTGTCTATTGTGTATGAATCTGTATAAGTTTGTCGAACATATAATGACATAATATTGTGGAATGTCAATTGATATGCGTTAAAGTCTATATATTTAATATGTTTCCTATGTGTGTCGACGGAACGATTTGTCTTACTCCCTAGTGTGTATGTGTCGACGAAATTCCATCCTTCGGTTTTAGTCGAGTGGCTTGATTATGTTGTGATGAAGAAATCCTTTTCCATAACTGCAGAAGCCTCGTTCTCACAGTCCCCATATATATCTTGGGTGAAACCTCACTTGCGTCGCAGGTGTTACCAACGAAGTTACACTATGTCAGGTTGATATCTTGGGCTTTATTGACAGGCTTTGTTGACGGACAGGACGTTTGAACCTGGGTTAGTAGAAACGACACCAATAAGTAACTAAACAAAAATGACCACATAAAAATAACATTAAGAATATGAATTGGTCATTAAAAACAACATTAAGAATATGCAATGGTCATTATTTGGTCATTTTTATTTTGTCACTCTTACAATGGAAAACTATGATTTTGACAATGAATTTGTACAATTTACTAAATGTTAACATTTCTGATGGATTCAAAGATCCCCTAGAAGACATCTCTGAATAAATCTACAGTGTTAAAATTTAGTAAATTGTAGACCCCCTAATGGATTAAGTGGGTTAATTTTATAGTCCAGTTAGTGTTGTGTCTCGGAGATTGGTCATTTCTCATTAAAAGAATCATCATGTATTGAATTTTATACTGTTGTGTTCAACATATCACACTTATCGTGCTCATATTTCATTTGGCCAAAATCGACATCGTTTGACCCTTTTGACACTCGGTTGAAGTTTCGAAAAGTAAGAATACTCTCTTGCATCTCATCAGTTAAAATTTGATGCCTATTTTGTGCCTCCCAGTTAATTTATCGTTCTTATCTATGGACCCCAACTGATCATCATGCCTATGTCTAGAATGTTAGAAATACCATCTTAGTGTTCTTGTCGATAA
>LPNX010317559.1:384000-406498 GCA_001517045.1 Pseudotsuga menziesii | reverse complement strand
TCATTGCCATGTACATCATTAACTAAATTGATGCGCATTCTTATTCTTTGGGTATTTTTAAACAAATAATGGTGAAAGGTCAATCTACATTTTCTATATGGCCGTCCACAATCTATAGGGATCACAAGAAGGTCAATAATCAGCCATTTCACCGAACATGTCCACACGTACTTTTCTTTTTATCATTTTATAAAAAAATTTACTATATTAAAAAATTGGTTTAAATAGTTTAATTGCAGCGTTTCTATAAAAATAGCACAACAACTAACCAAAATCTTGATTCATATACGACAATGAATCATAGTTTAAATGAGTTTGAGGAACCATCACACATTTCATTTGCTTTCCTTTTGAAGTACTCTAAAACTTATCATAGTTGAGATCTCAAAGCATGGGATTTTTTTCTTCAATTGCGAGTGATTAAAATAAGAGTATAGGATATATAGTCGTAATTATTTGTCATCTAAAGTATACACAACTTCTATGACATGAGGAACATCTTGAGATTAATAGTACAAGATTGTGGTGAAAGATACAATGACTTAACACTTTTTTAACACTTTTTTATCCTCTTTGTGAATGCAATAAATCATACTCTCTTTTCATTATCTGAAATTAAGCTCATTTTTTAGTCATATAAAGATCAATCACCATTAAATCCGAATAGAGAGAATTACCGTTAAGGGATTAATTTATTATTGAATGGAGTAGTGAGCATCAACTTAAATCTAAGTTTATTAAGCATTTATAAGAGTAATCCAAGCTTTTAGTTTACCTTTTGTCTTATCAAAATTATAGTTACACCTATAGGTGTTTATATTTAAGTCTATTTTTGGTGGACTATGGCCTATGCTTTTTCATCTACAAACAAGGATGAGACAAGTGTACCATGAAAATTGATTCTATGACACTAGTTCAAAATTTGAAATAAACAAATATAAAAAATAACTAGTAGCTAGATAATGAATAGATAACTTGTAGCAATGCATATATAAAAATAATTGATAGTTGATAAATGGATAACATGTATCTAGGTATGGATAACTTAGAGTTGAATTCATTTAACTAGAAGAATATAATGAATAAAAAAATATTTCCAAACTCTTTCATTCCACAACTATCTTTCAACCATTTGATCATTATCTACCTGTTCCAGCCACAAACTATGTGAGTGTGCTAGTATCTTAGGATTTGGGGTAGACTACCATCTATGTTTTTCTTAGATTGAAGGAATATGGGACAAGTGTACTATCCAAATTAATTTTATGGGCATAGATCAAATTTAAAATAAACAATTATAAAAAAAAGAAATATAAAAAATAACAAGTGGAAAACTAGTAGTTCATGCATGGTTAACAGGTAGTGACAAACAACCCATTTAACTAAAGAAGCAGGTAACAAGGCATAGACAACAAGTTATTACAACTAAACATGGAGAAGAGTAATATATCACTTGTTCATGGCACTTAACTTGTAACCTATTGGTGTTCAACTACCACAAGTTAAGTGCTTGTGCTACTAATTTAAGAAAACTCATTTCCAAGCTTTTTGAATATAAATTTAAAACTCTAAAACAAACCAAATAATTCCTTAATAAAACCAACTCCATATTTTTAATAAATCATTATCAATAATAAAACAAACTTCATATTTTTAGCAAATCATTACTAATACTAAAACTAAATCCTTATTTTCAAAAATATCTCTTTATTATTTCCTCAAAACATATTTACCTTTTAAAAGATTATATTAAAAAAATAAAAATAAAAACACAATAAAACATTATATTAAAAATAAATAAATAAAACACAAACCGACAAGTATGACAATTTGTAATATTTTTGTTGTTTGGTTCCACTTCTCAATGAATGTAGACATGGATGATTTAACACCCTAACTTAAAAATATCTTTATGGAATACAATCTTCCAGCAGTCTCTTAGAAATCGGAAAAAAGCAACTAATTTTTTTAAAAAGTATTGTTTGGCGAAGTTGTTTTTTATAAGTTTTACCGTCAATGTTAGTATAAAGCAAATGAGACCACTGGTGATAAAGCAATTTTTTTTACCTTTATATAAAATACCACAAAATATCATGTTAAGAAAATCGTATTTTGCAGAGATTCGAAGATTTTACAAACATCGAATCATATTACAAAATGAGAGAATAAAATACGTTCCTACGTCCCTCTTTGTGTATATCAGATACTTGAACTTCTATACATCAAAGAGCATATTCAAAATGATAATCTACTCATAAACATTCCGGGACGCGCAAAGCAATTTACATCTACATTAATTCAATAAAGATATCTACTATCAAACTCAGTTGCTAATATTTATGTCGTTTGATTCAACTTCACAACGAATATAGACAAGGATGACTTAAAACCCTAACTTGGTAACAACTTTAAAATATCTTTACAGAATACAACCTTTTAGAAAAGTCTTTTACGAATTAGAAAAAGCAACCCATTTTTTTTTATAGAGTATGGGTTGGCAAAGTTTTTTTTTCAATAAGTTTGACAATCAATCAATATCAATATCAATATGAGTATAAAAGCAAAGTTTGAAATTATCTCCACAGATCCAGTAAAATATCTACTATCAAACTCATATCTTTTCTTTAGACTATCATTTTAAAGAATTAAACAATGACAATAAAAATTAATAAAAATATTCAATGTTTTTTATTTTGTAATTAATAAATTATATTTAAAAATATTATTTTATTAAATTAAAAAAAAATCTAATTTTAAATCTACATCGTAATTACAAACACCAATAATCACCCTGTAGTTACCAAAGCCAAAAAGTTTGTTAATAAACTATATGCTAAACTATCTATAATTCCTTTTTGGTAGGCAAATATGTTGGTGAAAGAAACATTGGGTTCCGCTTGTAACTTGTGTTGAGGAGAAGTCAATGAATGATCAAAGTGATCTAATTAACCATTTGGGTTTTCAAATTACTTTTTTCTGGAATAAGATTACAACTATTGGATTAACAATTTAACAATTTGTTTTAGATTTAAAATTTATTATTTTTTATTTATTTTAGATTTTAAATTGTAATTTACATTTATGGGTGGAAACCAATAGCTTTGGTAAAATGACTAGTCTAAGTAACAATCTAGCCTTATCCACCTCATGCAATGTGTGCAACACCTAACTCATATCCACCTAAGTGGTATACAGGTGCATACTTTAATATTCCGTGCACATGAAAGGAATAGCATTCATCAATGGCACTATTACATCTTCAAGTCAACTGCACATGGCACCGAGTGGGATGGATAATGATAAAATGTTATGTAGCCAAACCACCTTTGGTAACCAAATTTACACTCTTATGATTGTATCTAACATTGTAATTTCTATGTCTAAAGTGTGCCATATGAAAGACAACGTAAGAGTAGTAGAGATTTTATCTTTTTTCTTACTCTCTTTCACATAAAAATGTACAAATATTTATTTGGATGTGATTCTCATGAGAAGTTAAGGGATAAAATACTAAGAGTTAATACAACGATATAAACAATTTCAAGAAAATAAATGGAAATAATTAAAATAATGAAACATAAAAGATTTATATTCATTAAATTTAGTGGCAACTTATAATTAGATATATTAGGGAAGAACTTGAACAAGAATTTATTTAAACTTAAGTAATCCAAATTAGGGCATTTAGTAAAGAATGGTAATTATTGTTGTTTTTGAGGATTGTGCAATTGTTTTTATGTAATTTTTACTTTTCTTTATTGTAGTTTTTTAATAGTTTTTTTAAAGAATTTTTTTATCTTCTCGAATGAAAGTTGGGAAATGTCATTATTTTCAATTAGATTTAATATGATTTTAAATGGATCAATATATAATTTGTCATTCATTGGGTAGAAAGATTGGATGTATTGGTTTCTAAGGCTCATTTTAGGGTAAGTCTCACTTTGTAGATTTGGCTTCCAGAAACTTGTAAGGATTATTTGAGGGCTTAAATGATATTTACTGGGGTCAAAACATTGTCAGTTGTTCCATACCCCTTGTTAGAATTATTGTAATCCTCCCTTCTCCACTGTACACTAAATGTCAATTTCCTAGATTAGGAACATGTTGCCGCTTCATTAGTTCCATGGAGAAGTTATCTAAGGCCCACTTACCACTTGATGTGCCACTTTACATGATTTTAGGAGCTCCATAGACCATTCCATACATTTTAGGATCCCACACCGAGTCATGCGGATCCCACCATCAGTTCACCCTAGTCAGTGTTGAGTTGTGCTCTGCTGGGCCACATTCAGTTCATCTTCAGTTATCCTAGCACCACATTTGCATGATTTAAGGAGGTTAGGTGCTTTTTCTCACCTACCTTGGTTAGTTAAGTGATTGTGAAGTGATTTAGTTGTCCAAAGTTACACTAGTGAATCTCCAGTGGTGATTTTCCCACAGTTAGTGATCTCTTGATTTAGTCTAAGTAATGGAATTTGAATCTCTCCTAGAGGAATCAATTTCTCTTCATTGTATCATGGATGTATTACATACGAGTTAATGATTATGAGATTAATGTTATGCTGTCAAATTTTTGTCTCTTATATGAATAATTTCACCATGATTGTTTGACATTCAAGCACTGCGATTCTTCTTCCTCATTCATTCTGCTTTCACAGTGAGGTTTAATCTAGCCTGATGATCTTGTAGCATTTCTAATTTTACATGGTATCAAAGCAGGCGCCCAGGGAACTTTCAATCCTCAGACACTTCCATTGGTGACCCAGAAGCAACCGTGTTCCACATAATTCTTGGTATCTTTTCCTTGCTCCCTATGGATTTATCTAGAGAATCCTAGCTAGATGTGAAGCACCCTAATAATGTGCACATGCCGAAGTAGAGAGTGATTGAATTAGTTTTCCATCGAATTGAAATTTTTATGCAGGTAAATAGAAGAATTCATAAGAATTTTACTACTCATGAAGCTGCAAAATTGAGAATTCAATAGCCTTGTCATCGAGGATCCTCACACCCTTCAATTATCTGGATTGGAGGGAAGATATGCAGATTGTGTTGCACAACAAAGGTATGTACATGATCACAATGTGAAAGGAGTTCGAACCCCAACAAGCTTTAGAGAAATCGAAGCACCTGAACAAATTGGATGAATCCTTTGGTTTCATGTGAATTCATATCTCCAGAGAGTTGCTCCTCCACCTTAATGGATTTAAAACACCAAGGGAAGTATGGAAGAAGATCAAATCACTGTTTGGAAAGCAGGATGGGACGATAGGCCACATTTTTAGAGAATGAACTAATTTCTCTTCAACCTAGCAATTTCAAGACCATCCAACAATTCTTCTCCAAGTTCAAGTCTTTGGTCATGCAATGCAAGGAGTGTGGAATTGACTAGAAGTATGAGCAATTGCTGCTCTCCATTGTGAACAAACTTGGCCAATAATTTTCAGTAGTTGCGTCCACCTTCTACTCTAGGAAACTGACATTTAGACTATGGTGGAAAAGGGAGGATTACAATAATCCTAACACCCCCCCTTAAACCAAACTCGGATAAAATGTGGCTCTAAGGGCTCCCATTTCAATCTAGTTTTCTTGTTCTTGAATGAAGGATTTAGTGAATTCCCAAGCTAAAGGGATTCAGAATGGGAAGGAAGAAAAGAACATTGATTTTGAATCAAAGGAAGAGTTTGATCCATAATATGGAGCTTCAGGTTCTAAGAAGGACAAACATAAGAGGTTTTAAAAGGCCAGGTGTTCCTACTATAAGAAAGGAAACCATTCAAAGAAAAATTGTATGAACAAAACCATAGATCAAATGTCAAGACTTCTTGAACAACATAATATTGTCCTCCCTGAAGGCACACGACCGAATGATTATGGAGACAAGACTAAAGATCATAAGAGACTCCATGAATTGAAGGATGGCTTTTCAAAATCTTAAGCCTTCCTCATTGATTTAGGATCCTCCAACCACATGGTTGCCTCCAAATAATCATTCTGTTCATTAAATTTATTTGATGGTCCAAGTATTCACATGGGATATGATACTCAAATCCAATATGAAGGGAAGAGCACAATAAAATTAGAACTTGGAGTGTTAAAAAATATCCTATATGTGCCCTCCTTAGCAACAAATGTATTGTCTGTATATCAGATGACTCATATAGACTCACCAAAGTGAGTTGTATTTGAACTTGACTAAGTTGAGATCTTAGATATATCTACTGGGAAGCTGATAGTGAAATGTTTTGCAAACCATGACTCCAAGGCATATGAGTTCTCACATTTTTTTTCCATACTCAAATCCAGTGAAATATATGCAGCCAGTTAAAAGGGAAGGTAAATTCATTCTACCTAAACCATTTGCATATGATGACGTTTCTTGTGTTGATTCAGAATTCAAAGTTGAGGACCAAGTTGAATAAGATTTTGGAATTGAGGATGAAGTTCAATTAGATCTAGATCCAGATCCAAATCCAGACCCTACTCCCAATCTTAGGCCTAAATGGGCTCAAAAAGTCCTTGAGGCTATTGGGAACATGGCTGGAGATTCATTTAAAAAAAGGAGAACCAAGTCTCATATTCAAGATGGGAACCTTGCACTATGTCATACAAATCCACTTCTACCAGAGAGGTGCTATAAAATCCTAGAGAGATTCTACATGATGATGAGGTATGATCAATAGTTCTACAAAGTGGTTTTCCATGATTCACCAAGGCAGGAAGCCATGGAAAAGGAATATGAGTCACTAAATAACAATGATACACTGGATCATGTCTCTCTTTCTCCATAAAGAAGAGACAAAAGTACCTTTCTAAATGGTAAATTGGAAGAAGAAATCTACATGGAACAACCTAAGGGGTACTCTAATGATTCTTCCATACTATCATAGAGGTTTGAAAGATGCAAGTCGGGCTACAAAAGAAACAACACTTCTTCTCCTATTTGGCATCAGATTGGAAGATAGTGGAGAGGTTCACATTCATTGTATCAGGGAACTAGTGCACATAAGGACCATCACATTGCATTACTACTCGACAGTGGTGTAGAATTCAAAAATTTGTCACAAATTTTTTTTTCTTAGGAGAAATTTGTTTCTTGGCATGAAAGGTTGATCCAATTCCATCTTGTTCATTTTTTATGGGTGTGGGTTTGTTCCCAAGAGGTTTTCCCCCGTTTATTAGGTTTATTGAGCAGTTACTTTTTTTCATTAGATTGTATAGGTGACCTTTGGTCTCAGTTTCCAGGGCCCAACATGTCCAAGATTGGATTAAGGGGGGGTGTTAGGACTATTTTAATCCTCCCTTGTCCACCATAGTCTAAATTTCAGTTTCCTAGCTTAGGAACATATTTCTACTTCATTATTTCCATGGAGAAGTTATCTAGGGCCCACCTACCACTTGATGCGCCACTTTGCATGAGTTTAGGATATCCAAAGACCAATCCCTACATTTTAGGATCCCACACTAAGTCATGGGAGTCCCACCATCAATTCACCCTAGTCAGTGTTGAGTTGTGCTCCAATGGGCCACATTCAATTCATCTTTAGTTAGATTAGCGCCACATTTGTATGATTTAAGGAGGTTAGGAACCTTTTCTCACCTACCTTGGTCAATTAATTGATTGTCAAGTGATTTAGTTGTCCAGAATTACACTAGTGAGTCTCTAGTGGTGATTTTCCCACAATTAGTGATCTCTGGAGCCAGTCCAAGTCATGGAATTCGAATCATCCCTAGAGGATTTGAATTCTCTTCATTTTTATGATAGATGTATTACATATAGGTTAATGAATATGATATTAATGTTATGTTGTCAATTTTTTTGTCTCTCGTCTGAATAATTTCATCATGATTGTTTGACGTTCAAGCACTAAAATTCTTTTTCCTCATTCATTCTTATTTCATAGTGAGGTTCAATCCAGCCTGATGGTTCTGTATATTTTCTAATTGTACACCCCTTGATGTTATTGTACACTACATGACCATTCCAACGCTTCAATAATTGCCTCAACCAGAGTCTATATGAGGAATTTATGTCTACCATAAGTTGACTTATCAAGTTGGCCACCATGGTATTGATGGACTCCACTTCAACTATCATTTCTCACATATGAGGATCTAGTCACTTGTGGATTTCAAGAACATTATAGAAGGTGCTTAGTTTTTTGTAGGTCCATTCCACAACTAGAAGAGGATTTGTTGAATGGAAAAAATAGCGAGGAAAAAATTAGTGATTTGTGGAAGATGAAGCAAAGAGAGGAACTAGACAATTCGTAGTTGAGAATAAGAGGAATAGAGATGTAGGATGATTGACAAGGAAGAGTTGGGAAGAAGGTGTCTCCTATCAATAAGGAAAGAGACTACAAATTCCTATTACCAAGTAGTGTATTGTTGAATCAATCATACAAGACAACCCTTGAAGGCATTGTGGAAAAGTCAAAATTGTTTGGATCTGTGAAAAATGACAAAACCCTAAAAAGTGAACCCCCCATTGTTGGGGAAGGAGATAATGGAAGTGATGGAAACAACATGTCCTCGACTACTCCCAGGGAACTTTTATGAAATTTGGTAATTACCTTTCATAATCCCATTTCATGATTAACTTGGTATGATTAGATAATTGTTAGTCCTATCCATATACAACTTGCTACAATAGTAAGTGGAAGTAGTAGTAGTAGTAGTAGTTTGAGATTAGATCAACATAATAGTAGTAGCATTCTATCTCAACCTGGACCTCAAGGATTTGTGTTGGTATGAATTCTAGTCGCTAGTATGGTCGAGGTATAGGTGTTGGCATAATATTACCATGAACTAGGTCCACGCACAACAACATACTAAAAAAAATCTAAGACACTAGCCCAAAATGCTTTTATCCCTTTCGAAAACCCTTGCAGAGTAGGTGAGGTCTCACCCGAATTACCTATGGGGATTGTAGGAACTATGTTTCTCCAATAAGGAAGGATAACATTTCAATATTACAACAACTATATCTTTGACATATACAACTTCAACAGATCAGTAACTTCAACATTTTATTATTCTGAACAATTATAAGAACTAAGAAACATAAATCGCATTCATTTATTCATCACATATATGTATCAATTGATGCATTAGTAAACAAAGATAAAATTAAACAAACACATCATACACATTTGACACTAGAGATTTTAACAAGGAAACCAAGATGGGAAAAAACCAAAAAGGTATCCATAATTATTATGAGTTGCAGTAGGAATGCTTATCACTGTGCACACAGCTTGCAAACCTTTATCCGACAACCCATTAAAATTGATCCATTTATACGGCATGTAGATCACCAATAAAACTTATGAATCTATTAAGCTTACCATTCGACAAAGCTAAAAAACCATTACAATCGACACACAACAAAAACATATGGATTTCACTTCATAATTATCTAACCCCAAAATTCCCATCCCATTACATATTTACAGGCTCTTTCTATCCTTTTACCCCGTTCCCATTACTCGATCCTAATAATGTAAGTGGACAAAGATTATAATTTCCTAACTAACCCTTCAGTTAGACTTCATCAAAACAATTCAACTTCATGAATTCTCATCCCCTTCTTTGGAGTTTTCCACTTCGACTAACCACTTCAATGCAAACCTATTCACACTATGACCACTTCTTCAAAACTGGTCCCTAAAATATCCAAAAAATTCCTAGTTCCAACAGGCCCCCAACACTCACATTTGGCTTGGCCTGAGCCACTTCAGGCTTGTGATACTGGTGTGTTCAGCTTTAACAAAATGTCCTCATAAACTTTCTTTACTTCCTTAACTCATTGTTGGACATCCTGATTCATCTTGATCACTTTGTTGTTGACATCAGAAGTAATATGTTCTGCATTGTGCACCATGGTTATTGTCAGTACTTGCTTAATCTCTAAATGCTTCGGTCCAATTACCTTAGAGACCCATTATGCCTCAGTTTGGAGCTCTTCCACCCGCTCTTTCCTCTTCTACTGCTAAAACCTGAGTTGGTTAATTTATACTTGTAACACTTTTTTTTTGCAGCCTTCTTCATCTTTTTGACTAGAGACATTGTCTTCAACATGCTCTGCAAGTTTGCATATTGTATTTAGCTATTCCAAGCTTGGTCATGATTTCCTGCAACTTGACATCTTCTAATAGTGCACCCTAAGTTTGAGAAACTTCCCCATACAACTTCACACAGTAGGAATAAGATTCCTCCATATCCTGGATAACCCCTTGAACCTATTTATGTTGTTGTTTAGTCACCTAAGGGGTTATCCTGTGATGACTTCCCCAAGTCACGGTAACTTATCCTCATCACTTGATTCTTTAGGTAATCAATGGTAGGAAGATTTGACAGTGTCTTATAACTTTTGCTTGTGCTACATCAACTGATGTTTTTGTTCTTGGATTTCAGAAGACTCCTTTTTCGAGGGAGAATTTTGGCTTCAAAACTTCTTCATCATTTCATAGATTGATTTATCCTAGACTTTGTTTTCCTCTACGACTTTCTATTGAATGTTGTGCAACATGAATTCAGGTAGGATTGACATATTTAGATCAATGAAGTTGAGGTTATGTGCGACCATGTTCATTTCTACATTCCCAAAATTCAAATCTTTAGGAAGTAATTATACTACCCAACACGTCAAGGAGGTTGATGGTACCTATGTTCATTCCTCACATGATCAAGCTTTAGGTTTCCTCACTTCTTGCTATTGGATGGCTCCCTGCTGATTAACTAAAATCCGAAGGTATTTAATGACTTGACATAATGTAGTGAGGAGATCAGTCACTCCTTCGAAAAGCTTGACATTTCTTTCTTTTTCCAGCTTCCTTTTTTCCTCTGTGACATCAGCCATGCTTTCAAATAACATGTTAACATTTTCATAAGTTAATCCAGTTGCTATGGTGCCCTTCATCTCTTTTTGTTTCTTCTTCCTCATTTTCTTCAATGCGACAATCTTACGTTTTTTCCCCAATTCTATATTTGTCGGGGTGGCACTTGACTCTTAGTCACTACCATGATGTGAACATGTTGGGTTATCCTCTCCCTCATGTGGCAAGGTACTCTGTGGTGGCTCAAACATACCCTCTTATCACTTCTCTATATGTGAAATCTATGTGAAAAATTCATTAGGGGAGTTTTTAGATAAAAAATGGGACTCAAAATAAAAATTGTACCATTAAAATTCACTTTATAAGAACCAATAGGATTTAAGACGATGGTGTCAACCATAAGGGTAAAATTTGTAAAAAGAAATGGAGGGAAAAAGAAAAAACTACTTTTCTTATCGTATTTTTGGCATATCTCCTTATCGCTTCACCCAAATTTTGAGTTTGAGGACTCATTAGATGCATAATTTAATTCAACATCCAATCCATAACCACAATGCATACTTCTAAGGTACCTACGACACTCAAAAATGAAAATTTCAATAAAAAAAAATATTTTAATATTAAAATACTTCTGAGGTAAATATGGTACCTCAGAAGTATGCAATGTGGGTATGGGTTGGATGCAGAATTAAATTCTGCATCCAACAAGTCCCGAAACTCAAAATTTGGGAGAACCAATAAGGATATATGTAAAAAATACAATAAGAAAAAGTGATTTTTCTTTTTCCTCTCCAAAAATAGAACTTTTATTTTATTATTTCCCTTATGAGGCCCATTTTAGACCTAAAAATGCCCCTAATAGATCGTCCATGATAGGGAATTTTCACTCGGCTACCCATTCCTAAACAATGGCATCAATTTCCTCCTCTGTTAGTATAGAAATGGTTTTCAACCACTGGTTATGTGGTCCCTTCCTCTCTAGAATGTAGATATGGTGGGGCCTCGTTGTAAATCTCATAATATTTCGATAGTAGGGTATAATAGAGTCCTCTAACTAGGGGATTTTGATGACATTATGTTGGAGTTCCTCAACATGCATGTAAAACTTGACATTATTATCTTCCTACCTCCTGTTATTATCGGTGAACCATAAGTTGGAATATAGTGCCCCTTAGTAAGGGACAGACACCTCCATACCCTAATAATTGGGTAGATATTCCCATGCAACAAAATAAATTAAGGTTATTAATCAAGAATAGGAAAAAGAATTACATTTCTCATTGGAATTGACACAGTCATTGAGGAATTCATTCAACAAAAAGGTTGTCAATTTAATTTATACCCCACCCCTACAGTACACTACTCTACTACAACTATCACTAACACGACAACTTGGTTCAGACACATTTTTCTCAAGGCATTGATTTCCATGGCATTCACTACAAAGCAGATAGCCTGTTCATCGATGGAGGTTATGTCAAACCCCATCTTATTCATCTACATATTATATTCTCCTTCTTTCTAGTGGATAAGTATTTATCGTTTTGTTTTCCAATAAAGGACTACACATGGTCCACCCTACCCTTGGGAAACCTTGTAATCTGAGAAATGAAGTTAACATCCATAGATACTTTCATATCAAGCCATAAACAACCACCAAGGAAAGGAATGAATAACTACTTGATGCGGACATTGGCCACAGTTGTATGTCCAAAGTGTGGTAAGTGCATCAGCGACAAAATTCTTGACCTCTATGACAGGGCCACAATATAGGTATTAATTACAACCATCAAATCCATTTTTCTAATGTTATGGGGCATCAAATGAGCATAATATCCCCCCTTTTCTGTAGGCTAGGCTATGATTGTAGTTGATTTCTAAGTAATGTTGGAATGTGATTATATTTCCCTGCTAAATACACTTTTTAATGAGCTAATAAGTGCTTTAGTATCATATGTGGTTACATGCAAGTTAGTGGGACAAACCAAAAGATCACATTCTCCTTGGAGCTAACCAGAAGTGAGCTCAATTCCAACTGTCTACATGAAAGGGGAAGGAAGGTCGAAGATCCATTTATGAGACTACAAGTCTCTCCTTATTTTAAGCTAGTGGAGATCATCGAGCAATTAAATATCAAGACCACTATCATAAGTATTCTAGGACAATGTATTTTGAAAACTTGTAATAAGTAGAGACTCGCGCCTCGTGCGAGAGAGAGCTGTAATTTTCATATAATTTTTGTAAGCAAACCTATTTTGGATTTTTTCATCAGCAGTTCAATTGTATTATTGTAACAATGATGTTTTGAAGCAAATAATGTCATATTCATGTCTCATGCAACCTATGAGTTTATAGTTTCGTTTCAACTCCAATCGCATGCTTTGAGGTGGGCCCCCTCATTGCGTTAAGTAGGAGTTTTTTGTTCATTCTTATTTATTTTAACAATCATATTTTGTTTTAATTAAGTAGATGATTGTGGTCAATTTAAAGTTCATCATCAGTTTGATTTACATTTGTAGATAGAATTATGGAATTTCTTGTTTTCATCTATAGATGCACATAACAATGTCTATAGTTATTTTATACAACGTTTGTAGTCATGTAGGTGCATTCCATAGGAATATTTTAACATATTTACATTTTTATGCATTGGAGTAGTTCAGTCAGTTACTTTACTTTCCATCATCTTCTCTAGATTAGTTCCTTTCATGATTTATTAGATTAGAATGTTTCAGTAATTTCCATTAATTTAAATTAAAAATTGTAGAATAGTCTTCCATGATTTAATAATCATTTCTTCTTAGTTTAAGTTAATTATACGAATCAAATCCTTTCTTTCATTAAGTAGATTCTTTTATAAAATAGGTTTCCATGCTTTCATAAATCACAAGTTTAATTGTTTTTCTAGATTAGCTCATTTTACTTGGAACTTGTTTCTGAACTCCATAGGTTAGATATTTTAAAGTTGGATTCTCTAAGCAGTTGTGCATACAGTGCCTAGTTCCTCTTAAGTTTGTATGTTCCTTGGTCAGTAATTAAAGTAGGACTTCTACACTGTGAACCTGCAAAAAGGTAAATATATTATTAGATGACCACCATTTTTGGGCTCCGTTGCCGGGGAGGTACTAAAAATCTAAGAGAAGAAAATAATTCTTTTAAGAAAAAAGAAGGAAAGAATAAAAACAACAAAATAGAGATTCATAGCCGAAAATATTGTTTACCATGAATGCCTCGATGAAGGAGGGATGCATTTGGGTGTTTTCTTCCTAACCATCCTATGAGTAGAAAAAACTTAGGAAGCTTCAACTTTGAACTCTTTCCTAGATTTGATGAAGCTGGGTCCATTTACAATCTGGATTGAGATCATTTATTTTCCAAATCTAATTCATACACTACTATGCCTAATGAAGAAGAAGAACCCATGGAGATTTTTCTTTTCCCATTAGCATTCCCTAAGGGGACGCTTGAATGAAAAACATTAATCCTTCTAATATCCTCATCTTTCATGGATAGACCTCAGAAGACCCTGATACCTTTCTGTTTGAATTTGAAGTAATTTGTAGATCCTTTGGTTAACTAGATCCCCCAAAACTAAGACTCTTCCCTTCAAATATAAATCACATAACACTTAGATGGTTCATGAGCTTGGAAGGAAATAAAATTTTCACATGGGATCAAATGAAATATACCTTCTTAGAAAAATATAGGGATTACTGCAAGGCCAAATATACAAGAGATGAGAATTTTTGAAATGTAATAGAGAGAGAAGAACCATTGGAGGATAATGCACAACGATTTCATCTCAGCTACAAAAGAGCATTTAATTGTACATTAGATGAAGAGTTGTCGAAATTGGTACTACTTAGAGGAATTAGAGATAAATACGTGGAAATATTAAACCTCTTAGGGGATGGAGACATCTTCCAGAAATCCTATGAAGAGATCTTACAAATATTCAAAAACTATTCTAGATCTAGGAAAGGGAAGGTTGGAGTGAGAGGCATAAATTCACTAGCAGGAGGATCATCCTTCCTAGTGCTAACCCTAACAAAATATATTTAGGTAAGATTTTAAATGACATGAAAAGCGATATCCTTCAATCATTGACAATGCAACATGATGTACTACAACTCAAAAGAAACCAAGATGAAATCAATCAGGAACTCGCTATTTTTTGTCCAAAATGTAGGAAGAAACATGAGAAAGGGAAGTGTTCATTGGATGTGATCAAATTCTGTAGATTATGCATTGAAAACCATGATACATACAAATTTGCTTTACGTCATTCTTGCAAAGCATCTATGTATAAGATTTAGGATCAAATAACCTTGTAGAACAACTCTTTTTAGTTATCCAATGTCAAAATAATTTCTCTAGGCCATTCCAAGATAATAATTGATCCTACTTCAATCATGGAAACCATTACCATGCACCTAATTGGAGCCCAATCATTCAACCTGTTGCCGCTCCTGACCGATGTGCGTGTGTCAAAGCCCAAAATTAGGCACACCGGCTCAATGGCAACTGCGAAGAAACAAGCCACTGTCACCACGCTCCTCTCTTCCTCGCTCCAGGTTGGATCTTCTCCAACTCAAGGGGGGTGTCCCTAGTTTTAAGATCGCTAAGGCAGGAAACAATTGTGGACAGGGTGATTGGAAGAAGCTTCCTTAGTGAAATGGTTGTAGCGTAGGAGTATTTGAATGGTTGACAGAAGGAGGGAAGGATCAAACCCCACTAATGGACCAGTGCCGATATACCTAAAGGGAGAAATGGAGTCAAGGGAGAACCCATGAGGGCCTTGTGTCAAAGGGGTAGCTACTAGATCTTCTTCTTCCTAAACATAGAAGATGTGCTATGTAGGAAAAGGATATGCTACACAATCAAGCTTGATAAAGTGTAATCATTGAACCCATGCATGCACGCTCACAAAGGGGAAAGGCTAGAAACTGCTAGGATTTCCACCTTCCAATAGGATGGGATAATCTGTTTATGGTCCTGAGATGCAGACATAGAAAGGAAAAGAAGCTAGCAACAAATGCTCAATAACACAAGTTAACACGCCACACATCACAGCGAGTACTCAACTGAATAACCATGTAAACCGAAGAAGATATATTTTCTATTAATCTTTGTGGAAAAAATCCTCCCAGTTTTTCCATCCTTACACTGAAAGAGACTATGCTTTTTATAGGCCCAAAAAGGCTCCATCCCTTTTTCTAAAAAGGAAAATTAAATTACAACAAAATAATCAAAAAAATGGATCTAAGATCCACTTTCTTCTCAATTGAAAGACTCATAAAAACATTAAAGGGACAACCACTTTAACTTAGATGATCCAAAAAAAGGATTTTTATTAAAACACAGCTCATTAGTTGACTTGTTATTTAAAACCACCATGCCTCCAAAGATACCTGCAACCATGAATTGATTTCTCCAAGGTTTAGTTCTGACTACCACCTAAACCAAATTACCACATCAACAGTGGAAATAACTGAGGCTTAACTCTATGTAAATACACCCATCGGTTGACTGCTCTAAGCTTTGGTGTGTGAAACAAAGTTGCCAATTTAAAAATTCCAACTTGTTGAAACAAAGAACGACCACATAGAAATCGGCTCAAAGAAAAAAAAAATGACTCGGCTTCCAATCCATTGCTAATCGAATATTGTCATGCAAAACAAAAATAGTTTTAAAGAGGCCACCACTAAGTAAAAATAAGGGCTTGGAATATGAAATCGTTGATTGCTTCAAGTGGCCATGTGAAGATAACCATGCCTACCCTTCACGTAACAGCGAAAATGTTGCCAATCAGCTATCAATATCGATGTGGGCCCAATCTAACGTCCACCCTCTGCTATACTACGTGCCTCGACTGCTGAGGAGTTGTGAGCATAAACCAGAGAGGACACGCATTCAACTTACGGTCTTATTGAGGCCTGGAAAATTGTAGGCGACAACAACAAGGGATTCTCCCTAGTAAACGTTCCCAACTAGCCCGTTACTGTTTGGTACGGGGAATCCATCCGGTTTGCGGTCCGGCTACCGTAGGTCATGTAACCAAAATAAAAGGTTTTACCGGTTACGGCCTGGTCCATCATGTATCATTTTAGTTTTTTAGTTTTAAGTATGATATGCAAGTGCCTATCTAAAAATGCAGATTGATAGAGAATACGAGGAGCGGTCACAATGTGATGTGCAGGTTCTTACCTCTCATCTTAACTCTCTCGCATCTAAATCACACGCAACAAGAAAACTAAAACTAACTTAACTACACTGTCCCTAGGGAGCGAAATTATCATTTAATGAGTAATGTATTACTGTTCATGCATTAAGAAAAATCACAGGTAGTTGTTCTTTATTACAAAACACATAAACATGAATAGATAGATGAACAACAAGATAGCTCATTGTTTATGAAAAGCATTCATTACTCATAGAGGAAATTCCATAAAATAAACTAGAGAGCATTCATACAAGAACATAGGTTCAACAAGTTAGAACGATCTCACAATTAATGGATAAATGTTGAAAACGAAATAGTTCCCCTTCAACAACATCCATTGCACAGCATTTGAACATTCCACCAAAGCTTTCTCCAACAGGAAAAAATGTAATTATCTAGTGCAAAAGGAAATAGTTCTTCTAACAACATGTTCTCACAAGTCTAACTGGGAAAAATTATTTATTCCCTCTAACCTTCCTATATTTATACTACAAGAAAAACTCTTGGACTGCCCCTTAGTGCCCTTTGGGCTCCCCAAACCGTTTAATCTCACAATTTTGTCTTTTGTGAGTGCTCATGATTCACACAAACGTTACATTTCAAATCTAAGATTTAAAAGCACTTTTATGAAAAGGCCCAGCTTGGTAACCGACGAAGTCCTCCCAAGCCCGGGCCTTTGCTGTTATCGATCTGTCTGAGATCTCAACCCTTAATTTCTTCTCCTCCATTTCTTCATTTTCTTTCTCTTCCTTCCCTGCTGCCTCATTTTTTCTGCTTAGTCTCCTAAACATATCCTCTCTACAGTAGCCATCATCCTGTCATGAACAACCCGTTCTTAAATCACTTAATGTTTGACAAAGTAACTCAAACTGTATTAACACATACATATTGTAAAATGAAAAAATATTAATGCATGAAGAGAAAAATGATAATGTAGAGAAAATCCTACACTTTTGTATCTTGAACTCAGCTAAGTCCAAAAACCACAAATCCAAAAAACAAACTCCTTATCCTAATGCTAGCCGCATTTGGACCAATTCGACACCTCCAATGGCAGAATGAAAAATGACAAAGTCACCGCCATCGAAAAATAGGGTAGAAGCACACAGGAAAGGCGAGAAAACTCCTACTGGTGGGAAACACTTAAGCATCGGGTGAAAACACAACTCCCATCAGCAGGAAGAAACACCGTAAGACGGATGGTTAGCTCACTAAACCGCCACAACGACAGAGACCTTATAGACTAAGGATCCCGGGTCAACATAAAACATTAGCGAAATAAAACATTAAATGTTGCCATCCACGCATAAAAAATCGGAAGCTTGGAGGGCTAGGTATCGGAGACCAAAGTTTCAATGCTGCCGCCGTGTTGGTAACACAATAGGACTAACCCCCCGATCAGTAGTCAAAACCACTCCGATAGTGAAAAACAAAACATCGCAAAGTAAAAGTTGAAAAACCAAGACATTGGCGAGCATCAGAATTATCCATCGGCGAACAGAAAGACTGTAAATCGAGTGGTAAGTACACTATAGAGCCGCAACGGTGGGAAACATAAGGACTAAGGACCCGATTCGGAGATAAAAAAGACTTCCGATAGCGATAAAAGAAAACATCGAAAAATAGAAAATTGAGTGTTCGGACGACTTAAAGTTGCGCATCGGTTAACATAGTTCATTTCATCTCCGAAACAATGACATCATAGAGAAATAAAACCTCGACTTCAACTCAACCTCAAAATCCAAATTTCTAGCAAAGAAAAAAAGAGTTAGGGAATTCAAACAATTTCATGCAAGCTAAAATCAAAGGAGGATCCAAAATTTAAAAATTTGGGAAAATAGTTGCGGCTACAACAATTGGCGACTTTTTGGTGAACCCAAATCTCTAGACAACTTCTTCCGTAAGTAATAGACTGCTTGAGAATAAAACAATCATGTTGAATTCTTCTAGATGTCTTGAATCCCCCCATGGAAAATATATGTACTTTTAATCATTGATAATAGTCCAATTTTAAGAAAATGGAACCCAAGATTTCAAAGTCGAGATAACTCTTTTGAGGCCAGGAAGATGAGTTTCATTTTTACCTCTGTCTTCGGGTAGCTTCCAGCTCAGACACCACAGGATTGTAACATATGGTAAACATAAATATTCATTTGTTCCTCATTCCCATGCCCTTTTTGCACTTTTTTGTGCTTTTGTGCTTTTGTCCTTTTGAGTCCTCCTCATGCCTTTCTTTCTGAATTTTTTACTCAGGCTCCTCTATCCATAGAGTCCTTTTGTGTGAGAGATGTATTTAATTTTCAGCTCACGGACGGAGAAGAACTTTTTGCAATTTTGTACTCATATGATTCAGTACTTTGTTTCGATACATATTGCTTTCTTAGGAGTTTTGACTCTTATTAGCCTTTTGGCTTTCAATTCTTGGCATGAGATCATTTATATATAATATACTATTTACCTTGCTTCCTTTTTGTGGGTCTTTTGCTATCACCCTCTAGGACATTTTTAAATGTGAAATGGATGGAGCCTCGAAATAGTATTCCAGACCTTTTGATCCTGAGTTAATTTACAAGGATTAAGTAGGACTTCAATGTGTTCATAGCCATTCAGGAAAACTGATAACTAGAAGAAATCCTTACAAATAAATCAATAATACACAGTCTTATAATCAAGGATTTTAGTTAATCCAGAACTCTGATGTTCTCCATGCAACCAAAAGTTTGCTTCTTTATTGAAAAAAATTAAAATCTAACTAATCAACAGAAATAAAATAAATCACAACAAAAGATAAATAACCAAATTAGTTTATTTATGTATAAAACAAGAAACAAAAAATAAGGTAAAATAAGGTTTGAGAACTAAACCATTAACTGGTAAGTTCTCTTCCGACCCCTGTAAATCTTGCAATTTGTAGGTTGAGGGGCCAAGTTTTGCTGCAATCTGAAAAGGGCCTACCCATAACTATTGAAACTTCATGTGATTTCCCTTTTCATCATGCGGGTGATCCCACTTAAGAAACAGGTCTCCCACTTCAAATTCCTTTTTTCCAGCTTTATGTTTATCAAACCACCATTTAACTACTTCCTGTTGATGTTTAAAGCATTCTTTGGCTCTGGATCTAGACTCTTCTTCCTTCAAAAGATTATAGATTCTAATTTGCAATATTTCATTATCTGTGCCTCTAGACTCTTGAGCTATTATGGAAGAGGGTAGCATAATGTTGGGAGGCAGAATGGCTTCTTTTCCATAAACAAGGGTATACGGTGACACACCTAAGGAATTCTTGGGTGTGACTCTATCATCCCAAAGAGCATTTGGTAATGCTGAATGCCAACTTCTCTGGTTTTCTATCACAGTGTTTTTTAAGATTCTAATCAGATCCTTGTTTGTATATTCTGCCAAACCATTTCCTTGTGGGTAATAGTTTGTAGAATAATGCAACTTAATTCCCTTTTCATGAGAAAATGCAATTAATCTAATAGAGGAAAAATAAGGAGCATTATCGAAAACTAGGGAAATTGGAACCCCAAACCTGGTCATGATATGGTATTGCAAGAAGTCCATGACCGTGTCTTCATTCACTTTACATAACGGGATGGATTCGACCCATCTGGTGAAGTAGTCAGTTGTCGTCAAAATGAATTTGTGTTGCAAGGAAGAATTTGGTTTTATCTCTCCAATGATATCAATTCCCCATTGCTCAAATGGTTCTGTTATCATCACCGACTTCAAAGGTCCTGCTGCTTTGGCTTGTCTTCCCCCACACCTCTGGAAAATATCACACTTTCTAACATGGGCATGAGCATCCTTGAACAGCGTGGGCCAATAGTATCTGGATTTGGGAATCTTGTAGGCTGTTGTATCCCCGGAAAAATGGCCTCTAGAAGGCCCATCATGTAACTCTGTTATGACCCTTTTTGCATCTTCTTTCTCTAAGCATCTGAGAAGGACTCCATCATAATTATTCCTAAATAAAATTCCATCAATGATATGATATGCAGCTGATTTAAGGCACAACGCTCTTCTCTGTTTAGAATTCCAATGTTCTGGCAACAATCCTTCCTGAAGGTAATGAACAAGGTCTCGGTACTAGGAATCTGAAGCTATAAAAAGAGGACACACATCCATCATATGTAATTCAAATTCATTTTCCCAATCATTTTCTTCATTGTTTTTATCCTCAGCCATGAATTTGCACAGTCCTTGTCCTTTAACTATGCACACTGGCTTGAGTTCGAGGTCATATTCTTGTAAAGCTGTTACCTAGTTGCCTCTTCTTTCTCCTAATTCCTTTTGTATGAAAAGAGACCTCACAGTTGGGTGTGGAACCATTACCTTTGTCTGGTTCTTAAGTATGTATGGCCTGAATTGTTTTACCACTTTGAAGACTACATAAGCTTGTTTATCTACCGCTGGGTAATTCAATTTTCCCCCTTGTAGACCAGTGCTCATAAATGATATGGGGAACTCATCTCCCCCATCTTCCTTCTGAGTAAGCATCGCTGCTAGTGAATCATCAGAAGCGAAAGTGTACAAAATAAAATCCTTCTCAAAATCTGGACTTTTGAGAAAGGGTGCATGAGCAATAGATGTCTTTATTTTACTGAATGCATTCTTCTCTACATCATTCCACTTGAATTGTACACTTTGTTTCACCATTTGATGCAAAGGTTTAACGATTTGAGCAAAATTCAGCACAAACCTTCGCATGAAATTTATTGTCCCCATGAATGATTGCATCCCTTTTTTGTTATGGGGTAAGGGGATTTGTTCAATAGCTTTGATCCTTTCTGGGTCTATAGAGATCCCCTTTTTAGAAACCATGTGACCCAGTAGCTTTCCTTCTATAACAACAAACACACATTTCCTTGGATTCAGTGAGATGCCGTATTTTCGACAACACTCAAAAATTTCTTTTAAATGGAATGCGTGTTCTTCTCCATTCTTTGAAAATATCCTCAAATCGTCAAGATACACTAACACACTACAGCCAATTAGATCCCTAAAAGCTATATCCATATCCCTCTGGAAAGTAGCTCTAGCATTAATGAGTCCAAAGGGCATCCTTCTATAAGCAAAAATTCCCAATTTTGTTCTGAATGTAGTCTTAAGTCTGTCATCCTTAGCTACTAACACTTGATTGTAGCCAGAGAATCCATCTAGTAACGAAAATAACTCAGAACCCAAAACCATCTGCAATATCTGTTCCATGGGTGGGACTGGATAGTTGTCTTTCTCTGAAGCACGATTTAGGTTTCTGAAATCCACACATAGTTTGATTTCTCCATATTTCTTCCTAACTGGTGTTGGAGACATTTACCATCATACAAACTCTTCAGTCAAATTGGCCTAGTTAAACCACTATCCTAAGTTTAATTGACATCAAGGAGCATTAATTACCATCATCCCAATCACTCCCACGCCTACCTACAGTCAC
>LPNX010317559.1:286613-378424 GCA_001517045.1 Pseudotsuga menziesii | reverse complement strand
TTTATTGCACTCCAACTTCAGTTAGGGATTGGTGAGTCAATTAAGGTTTTTTGTCAAGTGGTTAACTGAGTGGTATTGCATGGCAAAGAGTCAGTTAAGATAGAATCATGCATGGGAATTCAAATTGTCCCTTAGTTATTCGAATTCTTCATTGAGTTAAGCTATGGCTCATGCATGGGAATTGTAATCCTTTATTGTTTATATAATATACAGAGAGGAAACCTATTTGGTTCCTGAAAATTTCCAATTCATGAGTAATTGTTAATAATTCTTTGATGAGATTGAATCTTAGTTCCTAGATCAATGTGAAGAATTAATAACTGGTACCAAATTTGAAACCCATTCTGAGTGTCTAACTTTGAATATAATTTTGGCATCCAATAATTTCTTCACTTCACTCTGAATTAACGGCTCCAGTTTCGAATGCATCTTCCTCAATGGTTGCTGATAAGGCTTGACTCCAGATCTAATAGGAATGATGTGTTTTATAATCTTGGTATCATATGTTTTAAGTTCTTCATATGTCCAGGAAAATACATCTTTGTACTGTTTGAACAAACTAATGAACTTATTTCTTTCACCCGGGGAGCAACACTTTCCCAAATTTACATATTTGGGTTTAACTTCAGTTCCCAAATTTATTAGCTCGAATTGCAAAGGCGAGATGTGAGTCTTAACATTTGCTGGTCTTCTGAACTTCCTGTCTAAATCAAACATCCACTCTAAAGTCCTGACCTCTTTAGGAATTAAGTTGTCAAATTTTAACTCAACTTGGTGTTCTTCGTCATCGATAATTTCCCCTTTGAAAGTTTCATCATTCATTAAACATTCCAAAATTTCTTGATCATCATCAAAAACTCATAGATTAGTAATCATGTCTTGAACCGAATGCTTGAAAAGTAATTCAATAGAACACTTGTTATTTGTAGGCACAAGCCTTGCAGCCGAGGTAGCTAACAAGTCAGCTGTTGCATTCTTAAGTCTAGGAATGGATAAAATATTAAATGCATAAAAATTTGTTAGCAAATCCCATACTTCATTCTGATAAGCTTTAAAATGAGGTGAAATGTAATGTATCTGTTTTCGAATCTATTTTACGATTATTTCAGAATCCCCATATACTTTCATATTTCCTACTTTTAATTCAATTTCTTTTCTTAGTCCTTGAACTAAGCTTCATATTCAGCTGTGTTATTGGTACATTCAAACTCTAATCTACATGAAAGAAAATGTTTATTCTTCTTTGGATCAATCAGGACACAGCCAACTCCTAATCCTTCCAAAGTTTTAGATCCATCAAAAAACAGTGTCAAAATACTATCTACTTCTATTGTACTTGAATCAACAACTACATTTGAAACTAATTCTACTATTTTACGGTCAAATTCATCAGCTCGTGAAAACCGAAGGAGATTAGGCTATGTTTCTGGTGTGCCGCTGACTTCTTCCACTTGGTAGTTTCCTGGTTCTAGTTCAATGAAGTAATTCCCCAATACAGAATTCACTGGTTCATTCTTACCCTCCAACTGAGTAACATTGTGCTTCATGTGGGGTTCTATTAATACTTTAATTTGATTGGGACTTCCCTTATAAGGAAACCATAGATGTGACCAATCTGAAGCAAAATACCCATTTAGCTTTGTCGACCAATCCTGACTCAAAACAAGTCCATGAGCTTCAGGTATGTCTGCTGCTACAATATCTATGCGCTGACATACCTTCTCATTTGAAGATAGTCGAATCAAAACATTCTTCATTTCCTCAATTAACTTCACATTTGTTATGTCTAACTAAATAACCTGCCAGGTAGATGGTTTAGGCTGTCGATTTATCTTTTTGTAGACTGAAAGTGGCATAACATTTACTGATGCCCCTGAGTCCACTAAACAGTTGTGTACGTTATGGTTGAAAATTTCAAAAGTTAGGAGAAAAAGTGGAGTTTTTCATTTAGGATTACCTCCCACACTTGCTTCACCAATTTCCTCTTCTTCTGGTTGATTGTCACTGGGAAGCTTTTCTTAAGGAATCTCAAGTGCTTTTAACAATCTTTCTTTCTGCTAAGGCATATTACACATTTCAAACAACGAGATATTTTCCTTAGCCCTCTTAATATATTCCACAATGTCATATTCCATCTTATACTCTTTGAGATTCTTTTTTACATCATCAGTCTTCTCTTCAATGGGCTTGACAGACACGTTGATTTGCTTTGGATCCTAACTTGTAATGGTGAATTCAGGTACTTTATCAGCTGTGATGTTTTCTGAATTTTCTTTACATTCTCTTGAAGTCTCTTAATTTTTGGGATTATTGATATGTCTTTACTTAACAAGCCTTGATTTCTTGTTGTCACATTTGTTTTTGCTATTTCTTCCTCTTTTGTATCAAAAAAGTGAGACACAGTCCCATAAAACCATAGCATCATCTCTTGTTTTTTTGTGGGTTTACTATCCTTTTCCTCCTCATCATCAGCTTCTGTCAGTTTAGAATCCAATAGTTGATTCATTACTAATGTCATTGAATTAATCCATTGAGGGAAATTTTTTTCAAAATGGGGCTGCTGATGAAAGGTGCAAAAATTATCCATACCCACCTCTGTTAAGTTCATTGATGCAGGACTATGTGGAGGAGGTTTATGTTGATTATTGTCCTCTCTCCTCTTATAGTAAGGCTTAAAAGATTTTTGAGTTTCCTTTTCTTTCTCCAAATCTATTATTCTGTTAGATAACTTCTGCATCATTTTTACCATCCCCTCAAAGTCATTTGACTGCTCTTCCTTGGGCTTAGTAAATAATAAGGCTTTCTTACCAAAAGTTTTTTCTCCCAACTGCTCAGGATAGTCTTCTATGCTCTCTCTTTCAGCTTCTACTCTCTCAGCTTCTTCATAAGTTTCTGATAATGTGGGTTTGACTTTCATCTTGGAAAAAATGTCCAAGTTAGGCCCCAAAGATGAAGTATAATACTCAATCAGAACTTTATCAGAGGGCTTATCAGTTGCAGAGAAATTCTTAAGATAAGCAGCAAACCTTTGGGTAAAACTATGCACCTTTTCTTTTCTTTCCTTCTTTAAAGCGCACAGTCCTTTCATGAGAGCTGCATGAGTCTTCTAGGCTGCATATTTGCTTCTGAATATCCTTTCAAAAGTATCCCAATCTGGGATTGAGTTTGCAGGCAGACCAAAATACCATGAGGCTGCTGCTCCTTTAAGGGTGCGTGGAAAAAGTCTGCAGACTACATCTTCATGTTCTCTAGCCTTTAGTACTTCTATGGCCAAGTAGAAACTTTGCAAGTGATCATCTACTAAAATCCTTTCACTTGGATCAAATTTGGCCAGCATTTTCTCAAAAGATTGAGGTAAGTCATGCAAAGGAGGTGTTAGGTTTAAAGGTGATCTGGCTTTCCAAGCAGGTTGTGGATTTGGTGGGATAGGTGGCTGATTAGTGTTTATTCCTGACATGAGTCTGGGTGGGGAGTGAGGTGGTGAATGAATAGGAGTATGAACAGGTGAACAGCAAGGTGTGTTTGAGCCCACTTGATTCACTGGCTGAACAACTTCCTGCTAGGCTGTTTCTACCAATTCTTCCAAATCTCCAACCAAAACTGCGTCTTCTAATACAGGACGGTATTTCTTCTTGTACTCTCTTCTGGGTAAATCAGGGATAGTCGATAATCCTCCAATACTTTTCACATATTCCCCAGTATGTCTTCTCAGATCATTAACAACTTTTTTGTCCACAGAATACAAGTGTTCTTTCCACTTCTCTTCAGGAATCAGATTGGGAAATAAACCACTTTCTGAACCATCACTGGTGGAGCAATTTCAAGGAAATGGGTTTCCTCGGCCAGCCATGCACTGGCGGCCCTCCTTCTAGCACCAAAACCTGTTGAGGCCTGGAAAATTGCAGGCGACAACAGCAAGGGATTCTCCCTAGTAAACGTTCCCAGCTAGCCCGTTACTATTTGGTATGGGGAATCTGTTCGGTTTGCGATCTGGCTACCGTACCTTAAGTAACCAAAATAAAGGGTTTTACTGGTTATGGCCCGGTGCACCGTGTATCCTTTTAGGTTTTTAGTTTGAAGTATGATATGCAAGTGCCTATCTAAGAATGTAGATTGATAGAGAAGACGAGGAGTGGTCACAATGTGATGCGCAGGTTCTTACCTCTCATCTTAACTCTCTCGCATCTAAATCACACACAGCAAGAAAACTAAAACTAACTTAACTACACTGTCCCTAGGGAGCGAAATTATCATTTAATGAGTAATGTATTACTGTTCATGCATTAAGAAAAATAACAGGTAGTTGTTCTTTATTAGAAAACACATAAACATGAATAGATAGATGAACAACAAGATATCTCATTGTTTATGAAAAGCATTCATTACTCATAGTGGAAATTCCATAAAATAAACTAGAGAGCATTCATACAAGAACATAGGTTCAAAAAGTTAGAACGATCTCACAATTAATGGATAAAAGCTGAAAACGAAATAGTTCCCCTTCAACAACATCCATTGCACAGCATTTGAACATTCCACCGAAGCTTTCTCCAAGAGGAAAAATTGTAATTATCTATTGCAAAAGGAAATAGTTCTTCTTACAACTTGTTCTCACAAGTCTAACTAGGAAAAAGTATTTATTCCCTCTAACTTTCCTATATTTATACTACAAGCCAAACTCTTGGACTGCCCCTTAGTGCCCTTTGGGCTCCCCCAACCATTTAATCTCACAATTTCATCTTTTGTGAGTGCTCATGATTCACACAAACGTTACATTTCAAATCTAAGATTTAAAATCACTTTTATGAAAAGGACCAGCTTGGTAACCGACGAAGTCCTCCCAAGCCTGGGCCTTTGCTGTTATCGATCTGTCTGAGATCTCAACCCTTAATTTATTCTCCTCCATTTCTTCATTTTCTTTCTCTTCCTTCCCTGCTGCCTCATTTTTTCTGCTTAGTCTCCTAGACATATCCCCTGTGCAGCAGCCATCATCCTGTCATGAACAACCCGTTCTTAAATCACTTAACGTTTGACAAAGTAACTCAAAGTGTATTAACACATACATCTTGTAAAATGAAAAAATATTAATGCATGAAAAGAAAAATGATAATGCAGAGAAAATCCTGCACTTTTGTATCTTGAACTCAGCTATGTCCAAAAACCAAAAATCTGAAAAAATGAACTCCTTATCCTAATCCTGGCTGCATTTGGAACAATTCGACACCTCAAATGGTAGCATGAAAAATTACAAAGTTACTGCCATTGAAAAAAAGGGTAAAAGCACACAGGAAAGGTGAGAAAACTCCTACCGGCGGGAAATACTTAAGCATCGGGAGAAAACACAACTCCGATCGGTGGGCGGAAACACTGTAAGACGGATGGTTAGCTCACTAAACCACCGCAACGGTGGAGACCTTATAGACTAAGTATCTCCGGTCAACATAAAATGTTGGCGAAATAAAACATTAAACGCTGTCGTCCACACATCGAAAATTGGAAGCTTGGAGGGCTAGGTATCGGCGACCAAAGTCTCAACGCTACCGCCGTGTTGGTAATGCAATAGGAGTAACCCCCCCGATCAATAGTCAAAACCACTCTGATAGCAAAAAACAAAACATCGCAAAGTAAAAGTTGAAAAATGAAGGTATCGGTGAGCATCATAATTATCCATTGATGAATAGAAAGACTATAAATCGGGTGGGAAGTGCACTACAGAACTGCAACGGCGGGAAACATAAGGACTAAGGCCTCGATTCAGAGGTAAAAAAGACTTCCGATAGCGATAAAAGAAAACATTGAAAAAACAGAAAATTGAGTGTTTGGATGACTTAAAGTTGCGCAGTGGTTAACATAGTTCATTTCATCTCCGAAACAACGGCAACATAGAGAAATAAAATGCCGACTTCAACTGAAACTCAAAATCCAAATTTGTAGCAGAGAAAAACAGAGTTAGGGTATTCAAACAATTTCATGCAAGATAAAATCAAAGGAGGATCCAAAATTTAAAAATTTGGGAAAACAGTTGCAGCTGCAATAGGTCCATAGGTAGATGTGGGAATCTGGCGATTAGTGGTCAAACAAACTCACCAGGTGATGCCCCGTGGCCAACTAAATTAGTGACATATCCGTCCCAAAATTCCAATGGCAATCTCATCTCAGAAATCGTGAAATGTAGGTGGGTATCTTTAACTCTGACATGGTTGCAAAAGCGATTTCGTAGCACTTCGTTTTGTAGTCGGCTGCTAATTTAAATAAACTAATAACCCGTAAAATAATTGATACTTAGAAAAATTCAGGCGAGAGATATTTCTAATTGCTGGCGTGGATTTGCTCCACAATATTCTCTATGACGTTTGGCGTTTGAGCTTTATTCATGGAGTAACATAAGCCTGAGGTGATCTTTAGTGTTGACACCCAAGAACTCTGAGAAAAGGCAGACAAGGCAGACATGGAACCAACACCACTGCTCAGCTACTAATGGAAGTCGTATTTACATCAGAGAAAATGCCAATGCTCCAATACTCCACGTAGCAACATAGTCCTCAAATTTATAAAAAATAAAATGACTCATCCCAGTACATGGTATTGATTCTATATAGTTGTTGTATGCTTAAAACCGGATATAGATCATGGGAAATTTATCTAGAGACTTCTTTGGATTCTGATGTATGACCAAGAATCCCACTGCCTACCTAATATGCTTGAGTGCATCCCAGGATGAGCCAACATACTCCTCTTTTGCGTTGCAGCACTAAAGTTCTAGTTTAGCCAACCTTGCTTTTACATATTCTCCATTGCTAAATGAAAAACGTTTACGATGTAAAAGGGAGGATGTTGAAAAACTGTACATTGATGTATGCAAATATCTGGGTAAAAACCTTGCTAGCCAAAATAGGTGGGACATAATTTCCATGCATAGTTTGGAGAAGATTGGTTAGGCTTTTGACAATGATTTGTTGCTGGATGCTTGTTGTGTGCTTGCATTTTCATGGGTAACAATTTCCTTTCACTCAAAGTCTCTAATCTTCGTTGACAGTTGAAAATTTAAATATTTTATGATCCCCTTACTACTGAAAAACCCATCCTATCCCTGGGTACCGTCGGCTCTTTCTCATCGCCGCTTATTTAAAGAATAATTTAGCCACTCCAAATGCAAATGCATTTGGAGGGGTAACATTTGGCTCCATGGGGGACGTGTACTCTTTGAGGAAGTATACGAGAAAACCAAAACCTATTATTTAAGACCAACTTTAAAAAAAAAATGACAATGTGATGGGGTGGCTCGATTCACATCCCACACACTCTTATTACAAAAAAGAGAAAATATACTGAAAAACTTTAAATGCTCATGCAAGAGCTTATTCAACCTACCAACCTATTCTATCAAATTCAACAAGAATGCTAACTATAATGATACAACCAATGGAGCCATTTTTGTCTCGCCTTTATGCCAAACTGTTTTTTCTTGTGCTTGGTTAGAAATAGGGACATATAGACCATAAAACCATTCCGTTATGCAATTTGCTCGTGAAATACGCTGAACCAAAATATCATATTGCTAGGATAAAAAAAAATATCAAAATTTTGGCAGGAAGCATGTCCACAAGAAGCCTCTATCCACTAATTGATAGGGCTCAAATACAAACCTCCATCATAAGGCTGCTCGAGCTGATCTGGAAAAATCATATTATGAACTTGAGGCAAGTCCAAATCTTCAACATGGAGTGGTTTAGGAATATTTTCAGTGACATAGATCTAAGGCAGCTCTATATATTCAGTAATGTCTTCAAGAAAGGGTCCTTGTACTGGTTCATCAATCATATCTTCAATGATATTTTATTCATGGATCTCCTCTTCAGAACCAGGTTCTGTCTTGGGGAGGAGGGCATCATACTCTCTGGTCAACTATTCTTTCATTCCAACACTGGAGAAACTTTTCAAAAACCTTTGCCATTGAGTTTATGATTTAATCCCAAAGGTCATTGAACCAATCTTTTGCATCTCCCTCAAAATTTAAGGAAAAAACAAGCATGAGATCATCCTCATGGTAGAATTTGAGATCTGCCATCAACTTGCAGAAAGAAGAAATATGATGGATTGCTGAGTCCTCATCACTTCCAAAGACTCTGGAACAGTTCTAAGTACTCTTTTATAGCACTCATGAGGTAATCCATGGATACCTGAGAAATCTAGTGGGGTTAAGGCTCCATGCAAGTGAGCATGAAGTCCTTCCATTTTATCATCCATATTCTCAAAAAGTGAAGTATTGAATTTGCAGTATACATATAGTCATACCTCAAGCTGAACTGTGGAGTCACCAAGGTGAGCTTGAAAGCCTTATGATTTCTGAGTGTGCTCACCTCTACACCCAAAAAGTCTTCAGATTTGCAAAAGGACAAGGGCTTCCTCCCTTAGTGGAGTTTCCATGTGAGAATCAGGATCTATAATATGATCCCCCGCAAATATCAATGAAGCGTCTTCAAATCTATAGGAACTGGACTTTGTCCAAAAATGTTTCCGCTCTTGATCAGTGCGCGTGTGTCAAAGCCCAATATCAGGCACATCGGCCCGATGTAAACTATGAAGAAAGAAAACACTGCCACCATGCTCCTCTCTTCCTTGTTTCAGGTTGGCTCTTCTCCAACTCAAGGGGGTGGTCCCTTTTGTTAAGATCGCTAAGGCAAGAAACAATTGCGAACAGGGTGATTGGAAGAGGTTGACTTAGCGAAATGGTTGTAGCATAGGATTATTTGAATGGTTTATGAAAGGAGGGAAGGATGAAACCCCATTAATGGAACAGTTCCGGTATACCTAAAGGGAGAAATGGAGTCAAGGGAGAAGCCACGAGGGCCTTGTGTCAGAGGGGAAACTACTAGATCTTCTTCTTCCTAAACGCAGAAGATGTGCCATGTAGACAAAGGAGATGCTACACAATCAAGCTTGATAAAGTGTAAGAATTGAACCCGTTCATGCATGCTCACAAATGAGAAAGGCTAGCAACTGCTAGTATTTCCACCTTCCAACAGGATGGGAGCATCTGTTTATGGTCCCCATACATAGACATATAAAGGAAAAGAAGCTAGAAACAAATGCTCAATAACACAAGTTAACACTCCACACATCATAACGAGTGCTCAACTGAACAACCATGTAAATCGAAGAAGATATATTTTCTATTAATCTCTGGGAAAAAATACTCCTAGTTTTCCCATCCTTACACTGAAAGAGACTATGCTCTTTATAGGACCAAAAAGTCTCAATCCCTTTTTCTAAAAAGGAAAATTAAATTACAATAAAATAATAAAAAAAATGGATCTAAGATCCACTTTCTTCTCAATCGAAAGACTCAGAAAAAAGTTAAAGGGAGAACCACTTTAACTTAGATGATCCAAAAAAGGATTTTTATTAAAACACAGCTCGTTAGTTGACTTGTTTTTTAAAACCACCATACCTCCAAATATACCCGCAACCATGAATCGATTTCTCCAAGGTTTAGTTTTGACTGCCACGTGAACCAAACGCCCACATCAAGAGTGGAAATAACTGAGGCTTAACTCTATGTAAATGATGGCACAGATATGGATCACTTAGTGGATACACCCACCGATTGACTACTCCAAACTTTGGTGTGTGAAACAAAGACTCCAATTTAAAAATTCCAACCTGCTGAAACAAAGAACGGTCACATAGAAATCGGCTTAGAGGGAAAAAAATGACTCGACTACCAATCCATCCCTGATCAAATATTGTCATGCAAAACAAAAATAGTTTTAAACTGGCCACCACTAAGTAAAAATCAAGGCTTGGCATATGAAATCATTAATTGCTTCAAGTGGCCACGTGAAGATACCCATGCCCACACTTCACGTAACAACGAAAAATGATTCCAATCAGCTATAAATATCGGTATGGGTTCGATCTAACGTCCACCCTCTGCGATACTTCGTGCCTTGGCTGCTGAGGAGTTGTCAAAACCCCAAATTTTCACAAAAATTTAAAATTTTGAGATAACATGAAATGCTAAATCTGCGGTTTACTAACAGCTAATGGTTAGAAGAAAAAGAAACAGTCTAATGATTAGTATTACATATTTTCAAATTATGATAACTAAGTAGTTTCCTTTTTGTAACATAATAAGGTTTACTTGCGCTTCGTTTTAATTTAGTTTACTGATGAGTCTTCTTTATTGCAAGTAGGTGGAATCTAAATTTGAATCCTAGGATTACTTAGCATTTATGCTAACGCAGCAAGATTACTGGTTCTGATAGGTTTACAGGTATGATCGAACAAGTAAACGTTTAAATTTATAAAGTACCAAGAAGTGTTTCTATTTGCAATTAAAATGCTTAGTAGATAAGCTGATAAATTCCAAGCAACTCAATGAGGTAAAGAATTTTATTTTCTTCAGTTATTCTTTGTATGCAAGATTCAATAAAAGAGTTTCTATCTTTATCGAACCTAGCGATAGTAAAGATAATTACTATGACTTTTAACTTGTAATATTTGTTACCTAGTAACTTCTACTTTGTTATTCATATTCTGCAAGGTTATACTTATTGTACCAATGTATCGTATACATTATCACAATATTTACTTGAATATCCAACTGTTCGATATTTTCATTTTTGTAGGGAAGCTTCTAGCCTATAAAACTTCTTGTTATTATAAGTGTAATTAGTGTAAAATCAACTACGTTGTTTCACATGGACAACTGTTTATCTTTTACTTCTTAAACCTAAGTCAATCCATGTTATTCCAATTGATTATGGACTTAAGTAAGATTATTCAATATGAATTTCATTATTACTATAATGCTTTTCTTGTATTAAGTTACTGTCTATAACAACTTCTAAGGTAGATGTTTTCTATACTGATCAACCTTATAACCTTTGCTAAGCACTAGTTATCTTTTATAATCATAAAATCATGGAAAATTACTTAACAAAAGCCAAGTTGAGAAACAACTAAAGACTATTAAAGTCTAATCCTAATTGAGCTATGTATAAGAGCTCAATGTATATTCTTTTTCTATACTAGTCATCTCTTTAGTTTATTACCATTTGAATTCATTGTTTTTAAGAGTTATAAACATGCATAAATTGTTATGTTTATAACATACAAATATTTAGTTAGTTGAAGGTTCTAAACAAGTCTAAAACAAAGTCGAACTTGTAAAGAAGTCATGATTCTGCCCTTTACTATGCTATCCAACTTTATAATCACCACTTGAGTTGTTGGTTAAAAAGGATTATAAATCATGCATTCTTAACATTGATACTAGCCTACTATAGTCTAAAAGATTCTTAACAAGGTTGTTTTTTGGGATAAATCAAATTGATGAAGTGATTACACCTTCAATAAATCAACGTTAAACATAATGTGGTTTACAAACTCTCATATCGTACTATCGGCATTACGATATAATTTGTTGAATTACAACCACTCCAAGTTTATTGATTAAGAGTGATAAGTTTGTTTTATATACCAAGCATATTCAAAATTGATTTACAAACATAACCAACTATAATTTTTTCGAAGAGTTTTTAAACCAAGATTTTGGAGTTGTATAACGACTATATGATTACTATACCTTCATGAGGTCAACGTCCCGAAAATCATTGATTTGCTTGACACCAAATAAACGTTAATCAATGTTATCATATATATATATGTTATGTTAACGTTGGGATGAGTATATATTATATTTCATGCATTGTTTGTTGAAAAATCATTGTGAAAATAATTGAAATTATTTGGTCGCAGGAGGAACTATTGAATCGACCCAGTGCATGGTTTATATTATTGAGAACATGTGGTCTTCTCCTGGCCAAGTGTTGGAGATATAAAAATCATTGTAACCCTAACCCTTTTCCATTCTTCCTCCGCAGTTCACGCTGGCCCTTGAGGCTGCTCTACATGGTTCTCATGGCGGCCGTAAGTTCTCCTCTGTTCCAGTTGCCCCGAGTCTTGGGTTAGTATTGCTTTAGCCTTTGGTATTCGGTCTTGATGCCATTCTTTGTGACTGTGGGTTTTCACTATGCAAGTGTTTGTTGAGTTTCGATGCACTTTGGCTTGCTGTTTGTTCAAATCTCCCTCTCATCTTTCTCGTAGCCTATCACTGCGTGATAGGTTGAGCTTTACTGTCTATTGGGTTGTGCTTTGCCCTCGTTGTAGGGTTTTGGAGATTCGTAAGAACAGTTTGAAAATAGTGACAGTCTCTTCGTTAGTCTACTCGATATTCTTATTTAAGTTAATTGTTTCATATTACTTCACCTATATAAATTATTCTGTATAGTAGTTGTTATAGTAGGGTTTGCAAATTTTAAGAAATTTGTAAATTAACACTCTGCATTGTAAATACTTTGTAGGAACTTGAGATCGTGTTTGCATTCCGGGATGAAGCAATTGCTGGCTGTCTTCGAAGGTCGTCTCCAAAATGGTAAGCCCTACGTTCATCATTTGGGTTCTTTCCCTTCTTGTAACATGGTTGTCGATGGAAACCTTGAGCTTGGAAGTTTGTCCAGCTTCATCTTTAGCTATACAGTTTCTTTTTACTGTTAAAGTATTCTATATTGTTTATGAACCCTCGCCTCATCGATGGGTAGTTCCGGCCGTGAGCTGGGTATTGTATTTGGTTTAAACCTTCAGCCTTGTGGATTGTTATGTAAAACAATAGTCTTTTTTGAAGACTTCTTTCGAGCTCGGACTCGGTTACAGTAGTACTATTTGATATTCGGTGTAATTAAGGGTTTTTACCCTATTCAATTGTGAATGAATATTATTACTGTTTTAAAATATTTTGTAATAGGTTATTGTTAATGTTTAAGACTGTCATTCAGTCATGATATAATTTATAAATTTTATTGTTTGCTCTGGTATATGAGCTAGGGTTTTCTTCGGATGAAACCCTTGTTAAAGAATTCTTTTAATTTATTTAAGTGAGCTCTGTTACTTATAAAACAAATATTATTTTGAGTTAATATTATCATCAATGTATAATGGCATTTCTTAAATTTTTATTTATTCATATATTTGTTATAAGGACTATGACTAGTCAGTAACAGTTTATTTGTTTATGGTTGTATATAAAGATCCAAACCAATGAATTATAGCTTGGTTGCTTTTATTAGAAACAAAATATTTTAAAACTAGGGTTTCGACCCTGTAGTTTTCTTTACAGGTATAAACCTGTCGATAATTTCAGAACATTTTTTACCTAGATATGTATTTTATTTATTATTTATTATCATATTCTTTTTGTTAAATTTACTTAAGCTAATAGGTTGGAATACTCCGAATTCAGCTTCTGCAACTTAGTTTAGTTTTGCTCTTTATATTTTATATACTTTAGTAATACACTACTTTGCTTCATAGTATTTGTTAGACTTGGTTTAGTTAATAGTTTTAGTAAATAGACTATAAGAATAGTAGTTATATATTCAATGGGCTGAATGTAAACAAAGTAGTTTAACTGTGTTTCCTTTACTGCATAAGCAACTCGTTATTAAATAATCATAAAGTAATATATATACAACCTAACATAGTTTACCCTGCTGCATATTTTAATTTGAATAGAAAGAATACTGTACTGTATAGCACATAACCTCTTATCTTTTTGGGTATTTTATTAACATAATAATCCTTTCTACCTATATTGGAATACTGCTATTTCATTATCAGTATATTTTCATAAATAAGAACATAAATAACCAGGTTATTGGACTTTTTGATAATAACCTTCAAACTGAAATAAATTACTCTGATATTATGAAATGCATAATACATCTATTCATTTCAGTCTCCTATCATATCCTTCATCTATTTTAAATACTTTTTGTGTGCTGGAGTACGGTCTGGTCCTTCCAGACGTGGAAAAACACAGATTAGCATTATTTTTCATCTATTCAAACTCATTCCTTCAATAATATAAAAGATTACTATTCTAACATTTTACAACTAAATATGTAACATTCATATAACAATTAGTTTCACATTTAACCATCTAACACAGTAAAACAAAAGATTTTAGAACCTGATTAGGATGGACAACAACAACGTTAGGAGGTTGTTCCTCCCTACCAACTCTTGGAGAGCACTCAAACAACGCTTCCTCAGGACCCTTGAGCCTGTTCCTGGTCTTCTTGGCTGAGAACTAGTGGAGTAAGAAAACAATAGACTAGTCCAATGAATTAATAATCACTCCACACTCTGCAGTAAGATCCTTCAACTGAAAAGTTGTACTAGATCACTTAGCAATTAACCCCTCAAATTCTTTCCACAAATTTCCTCACCATTGAATTTCTTTGAAGTACATTCACCTGAATGATCACTTCTCTAGTCGAATGAGCAGCCTCAGCTCTCTTCAATGGGAATTTTAATAAAGATTGCCTAGGTCTTTTGGCTTAGTTGTCATTAATTGAGCCACCTGCTCTGATCCCACTTTCTTGGGGGATCATGACCCCAAATGTAGGGAGGTTGCCACCTGCAACAGTTGGAAGTGGTTTGAGGATGCTGCCACATGTCTGTTTGCTCTCCACCCAGTCTCCTCCACCAATCTTACCAGTAAACACTCTTTTAACAACTCTCCTAAGTTGTTGTCTCCACCTTTATTTATTTATAATTAAAATATTCAGAATTACATTAAATATCCTTGACTTTGCTGAGTCATCAATTGCAACTTAGCATAAAATTTAACATATTGTCTTTAAATAAAATCAAATAAGATAATATTGTTTTTGCAAAATTGGGGCATGTGACAGGATTCATGAGCATAAACCAAAGAGGACCCATTTCAACTTACAACCCACAGGTAGATCTGAGATTCTGGTGATCGGTGGTCAAACAAACTTGCCAGGTGATGCCCTGTGGCCAACTAAATCAGTGACATATCCGACCCAAAATGCCAATGGTAATTTCATCTCAGAAATCGTGAAATGTAGGTGGGTCTCTTTAACTTTGACATGGCTGCAAAAGCAATTTCGTAGCACTTTGTTTTGTACTCGGCTGCTAATTTAAATAAACCGATAAACCGTGAAATAATTGATACTTAGCAAATTACAGACGAGAGAGATTTCCAATTGTTGGCGTGGATTTGCTCCATGATCTTCTCTATTACATTTGGCATTTGAGCTTTATTCGTGGAGTAAATTCAGCCTGAGGTGATCTTTAGTGTTGACACCCAACAACTCAGCCTGAGGTGATGTTTAGTGTTGACACCCAACAACTCTAAGAAAAGGTAGAAAAGGAAGACAAGGAAGACATGGAACCGACGCCCCTGCTCAGCTACTAATGGAAGTCCTATTTACATCATAGAAAACGCCAATGCTCCAATACTCCACGTAGCAACAGATTCTTCAAATTTATAAAAAGGAAACGACTCATCCCAGTACATGGTACTGATTCTATATAGATGTTGTATGCTGAAAACCAGATATAGATCATGGGAAATTTATCCAGAGACTTCTTTGGCTTCTGATGTATGACCAAGAATCCCACCGCCTGCCTGATATGCTTGAGTGCATCCCAAGATGAGCCTGCATACTCCTCTTTTGCGTTGCAACACTAAAGTTCTAGTTCAACCAACCTTGCTTTTTCATATTCTCCATTTCTAAATGAACAACATTTACGACATAAAAAGGATGCTGTTGAAAAAATTTACATTGGTGTGTGCAAATATCTGGGTAAAAAACTTGCTAGCCAGAATAGGTGGGACATGATTTCGACGCCTAGTTTGGAGAATATTGGTTAGGCTCTTGAGAATGCTTTACCACTGGATGCTTTCTGTGTGCTTTCATTTTCCTGGGTAACAATTTCCTTTCACTTGAAGTCTCTGATCTTTGTTGACAGTTGAAAATTTAAACATTTTATGACCCCCCTGCTGCTGAAAAACATGTCCTATCCCTGGGTACCTTCGGCTCTTCCTCATCGTCGCTTATTTAAAGAATACTTTAACCAATCCAGATGCAAATGCATTTGCAGGGGTAACACAATCTTCATGTCCTATTCAAATAGTCCCAACTCAATGGAATCAAAACCAAAACCCATACCATCAACCATACTTTACTCAACCATACCAAACCCTCCATCTTTCCAACAACCACAAATAAATTTTGGAAATCCATATCCCTCGAATTGGAGACCTCAAGCATATCAAACTATCCTAATTCCTCCACCATCACAAAATCAATAGCCACCAAGCCCACCTCCAATCCCAAATCATTCCTTTCCAAACCCAAGTAATAACAGACAAAAACAACAAGTTTACAACAATGAAGTAATGCAATTCCCAACTTATTTTATTGCAACACTCGATTTAAATTAGGTAAACTTGAGATTAGTAAAAGTAGTACCAGATCCATTTGCACTCGTGCAAAGTGAAAGAGAAAACCTTCAATACCAACGGCCTATAATTGTATACCTTCCTGAAGAAGAGAAAAATGAAGAAAAGTCACCAAGACCTACTAATTTGAATCCTCCATTTCCTGATAAACTAAAAGAAAAGGGTTAAGTAGAAACATTAAATGCTATCCTTAATGAATGGAGACATTTGAACATGCAAATTATCTTGTTGCAAGCTATCAAAATGTCACTATATGTAACAAATTCATAAGAGAAACCCACATAAAGGTACCACGAAAAAAGAAAAAGGATCTCCCCACCATTAACATTATTTGGGAGCTTGCAAACCTTATGTTGGGGAGGGATATCAACCCTAAGTATCTAGACCCAGGAATCACTGTAGTCAATGTAAGAATCAACAATAATTCTATCCCAAGTATCCTCATTCATTTATGAGACGTAATCAATGTAATGAAAAAGGATACTATGTTATCCCTAAACCTACAATCCTCCTTAAGGCCCACAACTATCATGTTATAGCTAGTAGACACATCCACTATCCGACCAAAGGGTATACATGAAGATATCATCATAAACATTGAATGTTGGGAATATCTTGCAGACTTCGTAGTCATATAGGTTAAAATTAAACTTAATGGATATCCTCTCATCCTTGGAAGACCATGGTTGGACACTATAGATGCCTATATAGGTCGTCGATCTGGAGACATGACCATAGCAGGTGGGAAATCCAAAAAGAAGACCACTATTTACCCTCCATTAAAGAAATGTAAATGTGGAATATATTCTATTTGTCTTATTATTGTTATTACCCCTTCCGGAGATGTTCCTTCGATTAGGGATGTCATTGATGTAATTGGTCGTGTAAATTCTTGAGGTAAAACCTCTACTGTAAGTCGCTTCAATAATACCCATAAAAGTATTATTAAAATATATTTTTTAGTCTTCCAAGGAAATTTTTCCCTGGTAGAGAGGAGAAGTCGGACCATTTGGGTTACTAGGCCTCTCAGTTGATCAGTATAAATAGGAGAGGCACCTCCCTCATTTGGACAAGCAACATAAATCAACAGTTGTGCTAGAGAGAGAAAGAGTAGTCCATCTAGGAGAGAGGAGGCAGTCCAGTATTATTCTTGGGGTCTTATAACTCTTATTCTTTGATTCTTACATTGTACTTGGTTTAAGTCTATATCGAGGAAGTTTTTCTAGGTTTTCTTCCCCATGAGGCTTTCCCATGATGAATGTTTGTGTTCTTTTGTGTGGTTGTGCTTGTCTTTATTTCAATGATCCTTTTGTATATGGTTATGATGTTATGATGATAAATGTTTTTAGATATTGTATAACCATTGAAATCTTAACACCCTCTACCAAACTTTATATGGGTACAGATAATCCTATATAGTTAGATGATTATGGAAACATTTGTGATCAAGTAGGGAAACCAGTCCTTATCATAAAAAATTCCTTAACACTTCAAGATGAGGATGAAGATACTTATTTAGCTAATTTCCTTCCAAATGTTTATCTTGACAATGATTTACTTGAAGGAATTTTTGCAGCAGGTGAATAAGAAGAGATGATTGGATCTTCATCTAAGGATATTGACACAATATGGTAGTGAGTATTATCTGTAAAAAAAGAACCTACGTGAATAAAGGTAGTGGAAATATTTCCTGGAAAGACTGTGAAAATTAATGCCAATATGAATCTAGGCCAAGAACAAATCTTAATTAAAGTACTTATAGATCATAACACAACTTTTTTATTGACATAATAATATATGAAAAGAATACATCCTCGTATTTGAAAAAATCACATATAAATTAAGGAAGACGATGTCATAACCAGGAAACTGCAAAGGAGAATGAACAAAACATTAAAGGATATAGTCAATAAAGAGTTACATAAGATACTTGATGGAGGATTCATCTATCTTATCTCAGACAACGAGTGGGTTTCACCTATGGTGGTAGTTCCCAAGAAAGGAGGAAAGTGGAGAATATGTGTGGACTATAGAGAACTCAACAAGGAAACCAAAAAAGACCACTTTCCCTTACCATTCATTGACCAAGTATTGGACACTCTTGCTGGGAACAAATTCTTTTCGGTTTTGGATGGTTTCATTGGATACAATCATATTAAAATCCACCCAAGTGATCGAGATAAAACCACATTTACATGTCCATGGGGGACATTTGCATACATAGTACTACCATTAGGGATTTTCAATGCCCTTGCAACCTTATAGAGGTCTATCCTGAGTATATTTGAAGATTTCATCAATGATCATATAGAGGTATATATTGATTATTTCACACCCTATAGACAAGACTTTCAACAAACATTGAACAGCCTGGAAGTTGTTTTGAAGAAATGTATAAGGATGAGTCTTTGTGTAAGAAATGAAAAATGTAAGATGTTGATGGACGAAGGCATAGTTTTGGGACATCACATATCTAAAAGAGGAATTGGAGTTGATCAAGCAAAGGTAATTGTCATCAAAACCTTACCCCCACCAGTCAAGAATAAGGATATGCGCATATTCTTAGTCCAAACATGATACTACAGGAGATTTATAGAAGTATTCAACAAAATAATATCCCCTATGTTTTCACTATTTACCAAAGATGCATATTTTAAATCAAATGATCAATGCATGGAAACATTTGAACAAATGAAGGAGAAAGCTATTACTTCCCCTGTTCTCTAAGGCCCGAACTAGAATTCACCATTCCACGTCCACTCTGATGCTTCTGACACAACCCTTGGAGAATTCTTAGGAAAAGAAGTGGAGAAAAATCCCTATGCTATATATTATATCAGCAAGAACCTACCAAGAGAAGATCTCAACTACATTGTCATCGAGAAAGAAGTCCTAGATGTTGTCAATACTATCAGCAAATTCTTGCACTACATCTGAGGATATCCAGTATTTGTGCACATTGACCAATGAACAATAAGGTACATCATGAACAAACCTAACACTTGTGCTAGGGTTATAACATGGATACTTCTTTTACAAGAATTTGATTTAAGAATTCTAGATAAACCAGAAAGACACAATATAGTGGAATATTTTCTATCAAGACTAACCCATGTTCAAGATAAAGAATTGGTAGAAGATGATTTTGTGAAAATTGAGTCACAGTAATCTTGGGACCAAGGAACAACTCACAAAGATTCATAATTAGTTGCATAAGAAATTTGACATGAAACACACTATAATTAGGAGTTGCAGCTGTAAGAATGTATTCAATAATCAAAAGTAGAGATACAATTTGATACACTTGCATGAATAAAAAGACAATTTGAATCCCAAGGAGGTAATTCGAATTGGAAAACATGAGAGTGTCTTAGTTGTTAGTTAGACACACTAAACACATTAGTTAACCACTAATCACAACCATAATTGACTCTAACTGATCCCTAACTGAAATTGAAGGTAGTAATGACTGAGTCTAACTAATTAGAACTCAACTGCATGTCAATCAGCGTGGGGGAACATATCTAACTCAAGTCAGCTCTGATGAAGTGAACTGAACTCAACTAGGTCACCATAAGTTTTTGGAGGCGCCTTAAATCACTCCAGTTAACTCAAATCAACCCAAAATAGACAAAGAGATGAAGAAGACTCTTTTCCAACTTAGCTTAACTAATTGTTAGGTGAAACAACATTCAGTCAACCAATTAGTGCACTTATGACAAGCAGATCACCCCAGAGTTTCTCCTTGATTGAGGAGGAATCCTAGTTAGCCTCCATGATTGAAGGAGAAGGCTTAGTTGGCCTCCCTGATTGAAGGAGGGCGTTGGTGTGCTGATCTTGATGTCAGGAGTGTGCTAGTGTGCTAATGCTAATGCCATTGATTCGAGTCAATACTTAGGATAAGTGGGTAACTAGGCCAAATTGACAAAATAAAGATGTGTGGGTTGGATAATGACTCCAACATATTTTTCAAATGAGTACCTATTTGCAATATCAGTGGAAAGACCCTGGTTTTCTAACATTTCCAACTACTTAGTCTATGAAAAACTTACACAACACTATGACTACAAATAGATATGCAAAATAATCAAGCAAAGTGCAAACTATAGTTGGATTCAAGGTTTCCTTTTCAAGAGAAGGCCATAGCAAATATTGAGAAGATGTGTGAGAGGATGAAGTTCATTAAATATTCCATCCTACTCACAATGAACTACGTGGGGGCCATTATGCATAGAAAATAAAATCCTATAAGATACTCCAAACATGGTACTATTGTTCTAGCATTCATAAATATGATCAAGAGTATGTATCACGTTGTGATGAATACAAAAGAATGGGTAAACCCACACAAAAAGATGAAATTACCCTCCACCCTAAAGTATCATTGGAAACATTTGATAAGTGGGGATTTGACTGTGTAGGACCAATTAAGCCACCTTCCAATCAAAATAAATATAACTTTGTATGCACTAACTATCTCACCAAATGGGAAGAAGTTAAATCACTTGCTAAAACTAATGAAACTAGGGTAATAAAGTTCTTCATAGAGCAGATATTTACCATATTTGGAGTTCCCAGAGAGCTTGTCTCTGATTAAGGGACACAACTTGAATCCAACCTAATTGAAGATCTATTAAGGGGGAACAAAATAAAACACTGGTTGTCTTCCTCCTATTACCCACAAGAAAATGGGTAGGTGGAAGTCACAAATAGAGAATTAGAGAAAATTTTAACCAAGACAGTTCAGTCACAAAAGAGAGATTAGGAAGATAGATTGAATGAAGCAAATTGAGCCTACAACACAACCTAGAATACAACAACTAGATTTACTCCCTATGGAACAACAAAATATTGTTTCTTGTCGGAATACCCAATTTAAATAAGATAAGTAATCCATGTATGGATGTAAAAATATGTTTTATAAGATAAGTGATGATATTACAATGAAAATGTTGTTCGCATAAACAACCATGATGGGTTCCCTTTCATAAAGAGACATAACCTTTCATTAAGGTGTCTCTTCTTTAAGAATTAGTTATTTAATTATTAGTAGTTATTAATGTTCATTTATTATATTTTTGTTCATTACATTGCCTCTCCCTTAGAATTTCTTTGTCCTCAAAGTACAATGATGGAAGAATTTATCCCTTGTTCTTGCTCGTAACGCTTTCTCATGACATTGTGTGTTAGTAGTTGGAACACTTGATGAAATAAGAAGATATGTTATTATAAATATTGTGTAGAAATGTTGCTTCATTTGTGAATCATTCCATCCAAGATCTACATTTAATGGAATTGTTTGAGGATGGATTGTCAGGAGTTGTTGATTTTGTCTTTTCTCTTTGTAGGAATAATACTAGTAATTTTCCTTTTGATCTTGTCGTCTATCATAACGACTTTTGTGATTTGGATAGAGGTACGACATTCGAGCCATTTTTGGAACCCTTGTAGAAACTTCAATTGTTTGTGATTCTCGTCATTTACTGGTTGATAATAACTCTGAGGATTTTTCTGATTTCTCATTTTTTAATTTTTTTTATTTGTTCAGTCAACCCTTGATTCAATTTTTCAAGTGAGAATTTTCTTCATTTTTTTCTAATAGATTATTATTGAATTCATTGTGGAGATCCACTTCCTTTTGGTGGAATTTCTCTTGTATTTATTCTTGTGATATTTTTTCCCTTTCTAATTTCTTAATCTATGCAATCAAGTCTTGACTATGATTCTTGAAATGAGTAATTTCTTCATCCTTACTGACGACAATCTTTTCAACTTTTTTTTGCTTCTTTTGTTCTGACTTCTTATTACCCTGTGAAATCATCTTTGATATATCCTTGAAGTCTTCAAATGTTGGGGCTTCTATATTTGAATTCATTGTAATTGTTATCAGGAATATATCACCTTCTGCAGACAGAAGCTGTTCCTCTGGTCTGAATGGTTTAGATCCAGAACAAATAAGTGAATAACTCAGTTGAAGACCTTCCCTAAACATTATAGATGATTGGAATGTAACTCTAATGAAAGATCTGTATACCTGTAAGACACATCAAACATGAAAAGACATCAAAGCTACCAGAAAATCATCTACACATCCATATTAGTGACTAAGGAATCCAATAACATATATGTGAGATTTACGCAACAAACATGTGGGAAGGAAATCAACTTTGCATTAGAAAATAAATGAAAGAGATTACAACCATGTGCCTTAGTGTCGAGACACTCCTTCACAAGACTAGAACCTTGTCCTCGATAGCTCCAACTTTCTCCACAATTGCTCTATGATGGATTAAGCCAGGGTATCAATTCAACAACATAAATCTACTATTCTTCTCTCTCCCCCCAACTATGGGGTATGAGATTGTATTTATAGGACTCAAATGTATATGGATAGTTGAGAGAATGGTGGGTGAGGTGGCCATAATATCCTAGAAAGAGGGATCTCGACTCTAACTAACCTAGGTCAATAGGGATAAGGTACGACATGAGGTTTTTGTTCTATAACCCTTGAGAATCCTCCCTTTTTTCCATTTTTACCAAGGGAACCACTTATACCCCTTTATGATAGAGAGGTGAAGGGCAAGAACCATGCCAACAAAAAAGGTCAAAGGCGGTGGCACTGCCTGGTTCTCACACATCTAGGGCGGTGCTGAACAAGGTATTGCTTATCTGATTGAGGATAGAAGCCCTGCTGCAATTTTGTATGTTGAATCAACATCTAGAGCATTGTCTTCACTCCAAGTTTGGGATTTAGAGAAAACATAGGTGTTAGGGATCTTATCACATGCTGGTGATAGGATTTGGGTGTAACAGAATGCCCCCCAAAGCATGAGGCTAGAGGGATATGATAGTCGAGAGCTTTAATAGAGCAAGTTATCACTTTCAAGGTAAGAGCCAGCTTGATCGGATCATATCATCTAACAGGCATCTATAATACATCAATATTGTAACTCATGAATCAATGTAACCTCGTCATGGTTGTAGACCAATACAAGGCAGATCCATGAGAGGAATAAACAACCATGGCTACTAGAATAAAGCATAGATCCATGTGATATAGGACTCAAACTTGGACATATATACCAGATATACAACGTAGATATATGTCATACAGATGCAAATTTGAGCATAGCCATGAACATACAAATGTGGATCCATGCTGGTACTTCATACAAAATACTCCATTGCAACCCGAGGAGAAAGCTATGAGCGCTAATCAAATACACAGGGTCTTCGTCTCGTCTTCCACAAAGTACGATTCTATCCATGTGATTACAATGTTCTGAAGTCGAACATGGTAGAAACCACTTGATTACTGGTTGATGATGTGAATGATTAACAAGTGCAAGGGAGATCACCATTGATGTCAATGATTCCCAAGCCTAGTACAATCTACTGAGTATGAATAGATGTCTTCATGTCGAACACTCAGCAAAGTCTTTCGATCAAAGGCCAATGATGTGAACCTATGCCGAGAGCGAGAGAATATGTCATTGAGCCATACAGATCTCAAGGTACTAAACTTGTTTCTAAGACTATTTCCCGAATGATGAGACGACGTTGACAGGAATATTCTTGTCGAAGGAGGGCCATGATGAATCCCACATCAATGACACGAAACTCAGAACAAAGTTCTGGAATGTCGTAGAAAATGTAACCATAGGACTAACTCAAAGTACTGACACAAAGAATGTTTTAACTGCAGAGGTAAACTTCTTTCTACCTTTGAACATTAGGTGGCACGAAAAAAGACTTGGAAGCATGACTAGACCATATAGACACACAGTGCAATAGTGGACAATGCATTCTTTTGAAAGACTCAAAGGAGTGACATGACTCATGAAAGTGGATCGACTTGTACATCAGCTGAATACCCAATTGAATGAATGATATGCAGACAAGTGCCACGTTCAAAGGTGACAAATGACTGCCATTGGATTTGCAAAAATGATTCCCTTCCTTTAATTCCCCCATCATGATTGATGAGTGCCTCTTTTATTTTTTATGAGTTCAAAGAGGGTAACAAACACTCATTTGAGCTTATCCGAAGACAAGTCCATTCTCATATATTTCACAAGCCTGAGAAAGGAGGGGTTCGATCCCAAAAAAAGGGTCTCTCAGTGTTTAGTTTAACGAGTCCAATGAAAGAAAACTTGGCATAGTTCATGTTTAGAGAGTCTGAACAAACTAAAGAAAACTCCAAAGGGTCCTTTTTCGTATGATTTAGTCCCTGAGGCCTGAAAAAGTATAAAATAATACCTTAGAGAACTATTCCAGTCATGATTGGATAGAGTGTTCCTTTTTCGTAAATAGTCCATCCGAGCTGAAAAATATATAACCTACCATTGGCGAGACGACTCTTCAAATACTTTTACGAGTATGAAGAATACAAGTACTCGACTATCTTTTCACATTTTAAGAGTCCGAAAAGAGTTTAAAGAGGACTCTATTAACCTTTTTCATGTTTAAATCTAGAGCATGAAAAAGTAGTAAGCTAAGCTCAAACCATTTTTCATGTTTTAACCAGAGCGCAAAAAATGAAAAGTAAGCTCAACACCATATTACTGTTTTTAACGAGTTCGAAGATCAGTTGAAAGAATGGTTGAAGATTGTTTTTATTTTTACGCAAGCTCGAAACCAATGGGTAAAATATGCTTGAAAAATCCCATTGACATGATATATAGAGGTTGGAATCTTTCCCCCAACATGATTACTAGCGAAGATTACCCCTAGCATGGTTTCTAGGGGCTTGACATGCCCCCCAAGATTCGTTTCGTCTGACGATTATTCTTCCATACCCAACCTAAAAAACCTAGTTACTAATGTGAAAATGTTCACCAGGGGGGTAGGAAGAACGAGAATCAGGCAGGTGAAAAGAAGGTTCAAGTTCTAACACTAAAGGGAAGACTCGACTCAAGGGAAGGGGATCTGTTTCATTTTTACACAAGCTTGAAACAAAAGGTAACTATGCTTGGAACATGGTTTAATTTTTATGCAAGCTTAAAAACAAAAGGTAAACTATGCTTAAGGAATCCTACTTCATTTTTTAACGAGATTGAAATAGAAAATGAACTATGCTCAAGAATTATTTCATTTTTATGCAAGCATGAAACCAAAAGGTAAACTATGCTTGAGGGGATCCATTTCATTTTTTAACGAGCTTGACATAGAATGGGAACTTTGCTCATAAGGATCTGTTTCATTTTTTAATGAGCTTGACACAGAATGGGAAGTATGCTCACAAGGATCTGTTTCATTTTTAACAAGCTTGACACAAAATGGGAACTATGCTCACAGGTATCTATTTCATTTTTTAATATGCTTGACATAGAATGGGAACTATGCTCATAGGCATTTGTTTCATTTTTTAACGAGCTTGACACAGAAAAAGAACTATGCTCACAAGCATCTGTTCCATTTTTTAATGAGCTCGACACAGAATGGGAACTATTCTCACCAACCTGCTCTTACCCAACATGATATCCAGAGGTTTGTAGGTTGCCCCTATTTCATAAAAGCTAGAGGATTGTCTCCATTATGATGTCCATAGACTGGAGCCATGCCCCCCATTTTACCTATGAAGGGAAGAAGCTAACTAGAAGAAGGGGAAGGAATCACAAGAACATGAGGCACATTCATGGTAGTCTGATTACTAGGAGTGACACGATGGTGAGGTGTAACAAAAGAAAGCTGATCAATGGTCACAATATTCCCATCATGGGGAAAATGCATAACTCTAAAGAGTGTGGACACTACAGCCTTCATGGCATAAACATAATCACATCCAAGGAGCAGATTGAAATCTAAAGGACCTTGGACCACCATAACATCAATACAGACAATTTTCCCTCCTAATGTAATAGGAAAATAAGGAAGGGTCCCTAAAGGTGTAGTAGAACTTCTATTAAAATACGGTATCTGATCGGTGGCTGGCACAAGATGAGGAGAACCTAAATCTTGCCAAGCAGTTGAGGATAGAATACTAACAGAATCCCATTCATCAACAATAGTGCAAAGTATCCTCCTAGAAGTAACATTCACAACTATCTAGAAAGGAACACTCGATTGAAGACGAGACTCTCTTAGGTTACTCCAGTCAAAGGAAATAACCTCACTACTCGGAGAGGGTTCTGTCGAAATAAAAAAAAATTCCTCTTGTCGAGAACAATCAGAACTAAGCATAAAAACTTCAGCAAGATTCATTTCATTCTCTACTGGAAGAGAAGAACAAGATGAATATTTGGTCAAAGAGACTACATCAGTCTTAATACTCTCTGATGAAAGAGAAGGATCGGGTGGAAATGACATCAACTCGACCACTTCACTCTCCGAAGGAAGAGTGGGATCAGGGATGATTTTAAGGAACCATACTTATTTAGAAGTGTATAAATGTTGGTGAATATCACTAATTCTTAAAACATCAACTATAAAACGATTGGCAATATTTTTCAAAAAATGTTTTAATTTCCAAGGATTTTATATCATTTGTATAAAAATTTGGTGATTTTTAGGGTGAAAAATTTTTACCCCATCAAAATTGGGTGAAATAGGGCTTCAAAAAATGGTGAATCTTTTTTGGGAGAAAAACATGGAAATATTGCCCACTGGGATAAATTTCGCCCCTAAAATTATCCTTGAGTGGGATCAATTATAGATGAAACTGAATTGATCACTTAGTCAACCAGCGAGGAATTGAGGGATAACTTACTATCACTTGTTGGAATCACCTCTTAATGATCAATAATATTTTCCAACCAACGCAAAGCTTCATCCATGCTTGGAAAAAGAAAAGTATGATGCATATCCTTGCATATCAAACAAGGATACAAGACTTTACCCTTATGACTTTTTACCAATGGGCCACTGGTTGAGGGAGTATCATCAACATGATGATCAGAGCTTGATGACACAGATGGTTTGGACCTTTTAGACCACTCTTCTTGTACACGGTAGAGACCAGGACACTCCTTAAGAAGGTGGTCCCCCTTGCAAATCTTACAAGGGAACTTGGGTTTTTTGAGTGTTCTCTTAGAACGGGCACCATCAAGAGCAGATGGTTTCTATTTTTTCTCTTTCTTATCCTTCTTCTTATTACCCTTCCCTTTCTTCTTCTTCTTCTTATCCACATGACTACTAACCATAGAGCTCTGGTCAAGCGAAGAAGAAGAAAGGGATGAAGCCACAATTGATGAATAAGGAGAGGGATTAGGTTGAGGTTAATCCTCTCTCAGAGGAGAGGTGACATTTGAGACATTAGGTGTAATAGGAATTACCGGATTAAATAGCCATATCGGTAATCCTATAGTTAACCCAGGAAGATTTAGAGTGTCAATAAAGGGAGGACCAATACCTTCACTTGGAGGGAATACAAAAGGTACAACTTGGAAATGGATCTCTTGATTGGTAGTCCCATATGGGGATGCCATCTCTAAATTATCTAAAAGCCCCCTAACCACCACGCAAAAGCAAGTACTACTCAAACTAAAAGCAACAAGAAAACATGTGAAAGGAGTGGATAATTGTAAGGAACCTCACAGGACATGCCAAAAGGATAACTCAGATGGTTTGAGGATTCCTAAAAAGGGTCTCTCAATATACGCTAGGTACATGGGAGCTCAAATCGGTAGTAGTGCTATCTAATGCACAAATGTTCACAAGGGGCCTTCCGATATACAATAGAGTACCTGAAGTACCTTTCTATATACCTCAAGGGTACGAGAAAGGCCGTTTGATATACCGACGGTACGTGGAAGAACCGCGTGAGTCTCGGGATGTAGTGCGGACAAAGTAACGACAGCTCGTACATTTTACGACGCCCGAACACGTCATTAACTTATCACTCAAATTGCTAAATTTTTTTAACCTAGTACTACCGTTAATTTTATCTTGTGCGTTTAGGTGGAACCATGGAGTGAAAACTTGAATTTAAAGAAGATGCACACTGATCTATATGATAATGAAATTTTTCCTCTTCAATGAAATTCTAACTAAGAGAGGGAGAGAGATTTAATTTTCTTCCAAAAAACGCACACCCAAATGCAAATGCAATTCTATCTTTTCAAACTAAAAGGGAAATATCAATGTACCCCAACAATATTCAAGGCAAATGAAAAAGAGATCTAGAGAACATCAAACATAAATAAACCAAAAATGTTTCCTATCTTTGCATGCTTGAAAAATATGCATAAAAACTTAATGGAAAGACGATTTCACTAACGTTTGCAAACAAAAATAACTCTAATGCATGCAAATATGAAAACAGATATTTCTTCTTAATGAAAGTAATACCTAGAATTTCGAACAATCATGCACAAAACAAGAAGAAAATCGTTCAACAATGCTTTCAAATAAAGCAAAGTAGAGAGAAAACTAAAACTTCTCTTTGAAACAGACAAGGAAACGAAGAACCAATCTTTCCTACCAATCACTGAAAAAATCAGCATGCAAAAGGAAACAAGAATCACCCCAAGCAAAGAAAGACTCAAAACAACATGGATCACTCATGCATTCCAAGTCCAAAACAAACCAAAGCATACACAAGAAAATGAAATGTATATTTCCAATTCCAATGAATAATATCTACATAAAAGAGCAAGAGGTTTCAAGCAAAGAAAATAATTTAAAATCCAACGCAAGAAACATAAACTCTCTTTGAATGCAGAAGGAATATAACAATCAAAGCGAATATACACTTCATTTTCATTGAAAAGTAAGCCAAAAACACAAAAAAATCAAAATACAAAGTGTGGAACAGGGCCTACCTGGCACTGCATAGATGAAGCTGCTGACATGCGGTTTTGAGGTAGAACCACTTCTTTCTCACTAGACTCAGGTGGTTGCACCGCCTACTGCTAACTAGACTCGGGTGGTGTCACCACTTCTTGCCAAAGGCACATGCACGGTTCTCTGTAATCACCCAGTGTTAATGTAATTGTAACTTTGGAATGTATTCACTTGTATTTCTCATCTATTGTAACCCGATGTTTATTCTGTGATGTTCTTATGTCATGTCATGCCCCGATGTTCCGATCGAGAGAATCAATAATGTAAAAAAGTCATGTCAAGTCATTGTGGGTAACCCTCCTATTGTCTAAGGGTTAAAGTCCCCGCAGTTCTGGGGCACTAGGGTTATTAGACTCTCCTAGTGAGGTTGGCCCTAGTAGGGTTTTAGTCATGTCAATATTAGTATAAATACAGAGTTGGACTCTCTATTTAGCACACACATCTCATACACACTCAAGTGTAGCCACTACTACATTTCGATCCAAAATCTGACGGAAAAATACGACGGCGCGTGGATTTCTCTTTTTAAACTTACCAAAAATCATAAGGATACATTTTTTTTTTGTAAATGTGGCCACAAGCGTCGGTGAAGCGACAACTATTATCATAACCGTCGGTTAAGCGACGGCGCGTTAGTAAGCGTCGCTTAAGCGACGATGCCTTTAATTGGTCAACTATTTAACATGGAAAGCACCGTCGCATATCCGATGCTTAAGTTCATTTCCATTGGTAAGTCAATATAATTCATGATTATATATCATGCGGTCTTTATATTGAGAGTTTTTGTAATTGTTTATTGTATCATTTTTATTTTTGTTACTTAATCGACATGACTAACGTTCTTTGTTTGATGTTTTAATTGTAATTATAAAGCAAGGGCCTCCTAGGGCTGTTTCGAACATGGAGAATGTGGTAATTGCGGAACAACTAGCGCAAGAGGAACGTCAATATGCAGGTCCTGGGAATACTGATCATGATCAAGTTAATGATGATATGGAATTATACGATGATCATGACGATAACATAATTGAGGATGATGGTGCAATTACATTAATCAATGATGCATTTAATGTTAGAATGGACGATGATCAACATCATGCACCGCCAATTGATGACTTTGAATATCTTCATGATTTACCTACACTTGAGAAGGTATTTGGGTTTCAATTATTATATGGACACATAATTTGAAGTCTAGGCGGAAAAGGAAAATGATCATTAACATAAAAATGCTTAAAAATCCTTTAACAATATGTAGGCATACTATTTAAATTACAATTATTTTATGCTGAAAGTATTTGAATGTCAATCAATAAATTCACTTCAACATTCCAGGTTCTTAATACGAAAACACCAATTCTATTTCATGGTGCCATGCATGCCTCATGGAAAAGGGTTGGCGATGATAACGATGATGATAATGACTATGATGACGAATACGACAATGACAGTGAGAATGATATGAATGACAATTATGATTATGACAATGCTGACAATGATGATGATGTCAATGATGACCATTATTAAGACCATAAGGGAAAGGGGGCAATGTTAGTAATGTCATGGAGAATGTTGATGATGATTACACTGACAATGTGAATGACATGAATGACAATGGTGATGACAATGATGATGACGATGATGATGAAAATGATGATGATGATGATGATGATCATTATTATTACAACCCTAATCCCTTTACTAGAATTATATTACAATGGATTGAAAACAATGGGCAAAAATTATACCAGAATATCCAATTTGGCATAGGATTTATGCAAAGAATATAACACATACCCAATAACAATGATGAAAATAATGATGAACAACGATGATGATGATGCCATTGACAATGATGTTCTTATATAATGATAATGATGAAAATGATGATGATAATGAGGACAATGATGATGACGATAACAATGACAATGATGACTATGATGACAATGAAAATGATGATGACAATGAGATGAATGAATATGGTGATAATGATGATGGAAATGATGAGGACGTTGATGATGATGTGATTATATGATATCACATAATTTGAAATATACCAATATTAAGACCAAATTTTATAAACTACAATAAAAATATCCTCTAGTTAAGATGTGAATGTGGATATATAGTTATATGGTTTCCAAACCTATTTGACCTATCCCACAATTAGAAGTTCAGGGGGGGGAATTCCCATAAAAATAATCCAAAAGGGTTTATTATTGAAACATATTATAGTATTCCATATTTAAATACAAAGGTGTCAATAGTGATTTCATTAGGTTCAATAGTACCGTGTAGTACACCTTCGGGATAAACTCTATTGACACCTTTAGTGGTACCATTCTTGCTACCAAAGTTATCTTTTTTACAACCATGAACATTGGTACAATTATTAGGCTAGTGGGTATCTATTGAAATCTTCTTTGTAATCCTTATGCCAAAGTTGACAACCAACTAGGGCCAACTAGGCCAAACACAATTCAAAAAAGCTAGATTTAATTGCGACAAGGATGAAAGATCATACACAATCTTAATACCATCAATAAAACCCTAACTAACAAAAAATTAGATGTCACCTAATTTGCAATATACACAATACAAAAGAGAAACCACCCATTTTCAATGTACACAGTAAAAAAGAGAATTTTCAATGTAAATAATACACAAAGAGAAACAACTCATTTTTCAATGTATACAATATACAAATGACAGATTATTTTTATTTTAGATGGATAGATTTTTTATTGTCACATATTTCTATAGACATGGATATATAAGCCTCCTATTGATACATAATGTCAATACGCTACCATGAATTAAAAAAATATCTATGAGTTGAAGTGACCATCAACAATATTCCTTTGTACCCTCCATTGTTCAAAATTTGAGTTGAAGATCCCACCACTCAAAATATTGTGATACTTTGTGTACAAATCATGACCTTTGAGGAAGTTGTTCTTTAACACATACTCGATGTTCCCAAAATTGTAGGACATAACCTAGTCAAGGTTGTTTCACCATGGACCTTGAACATGAATGTCCCTCCACTTTCTATTAATAAATCCAATACTTAATCTTATAAACAATGGGGGTTTAATATTAAATATGACAATATACCCACCAAATACCATGTTACAAATCCTTTTGAGTACCTTTATAACTAAATATTTAAATACACTAGAGAGAAAACTACCACAATACCCATCTTCAACCCATGTAAAATCTATCCCAACAAAAGTATCAACATCCACAACTCAATTACAAATCTAATTCTTGTCATTCTCCTTGGTTTGAAAAGTTGAAAATTTGAATGTACCATGGATACTTTTTATATTTGATGATATAAAGGACATTTTTTCGTGGTTAAAATAAAAAAATTATGCTCATAAACAATTAAAAACCACCTAAACAACACACCAAACTTTGCAACACAATTCAGACCCTCCCACGCAGGTGAAGTAAAAGAAAAATCCCTACGAATATGCAATCTCGCTATGAAAAGCTTCACATGGTCATGATTCCCTTGTGTTTATTGTATTCCCAGGATGTCAAAACCCGCGGGCACCATACCCTTCGAGATCGAAGACTTTCCAAGCATTCAGATGATTACACTCTGGAGGCAATATGGCAACGAGGAGATGAAGGTTGAAGTTATGTCCGGGGACGTTGGCGACGATAACGATGAAGAAAACAGTGGCAGTGATACTAATTCAGGTAGAGTCCGAGTCAATTTAACGGTCTCTATTTCTAAAGGAGAAGGTCCCTTCCTCGAGTTCATTTGCACTGGCTATTCCGACGGGGTTTCAATCGAGGGCATGGTTGTAAAGCAGAAGTAGGCAACATAATTAGATGCAGTTGACCCAATTCCATACGAGGGGCCTCCCTTCAAGTGAGTATCATGAAGCATAATTACTTGCGTGTTTTTCATAATTTTTTTAAGGGTTTGAATGGTTTTAAATATCCAGGGTTTCATATTTATGCGGTTCTTAGGGTTTTATGGTTTGTATTTCAGGTTTATTGGAATTCTAGGGTTTCAGGTTTTTTATTTTCGTGCTTGTTTTTCTAGGGTTTTAGTGTTTGGGAATATCATGCATGAGGGGTTTCAAGTGTTTGGATTTTCATGGTTCTTATATTTTTGGTGTTTATGAGTTCTGGATTTTTTTGGCTTTTGGGAATGGCTCAAATAAATGATTGTTGGGTGAAAGTTGGGTTATTCATTGTTTTGTTTTTGGCTTGTAGCGACTTGGACGAGAATTTACAGAAGGGATTTAATAAATATATGGAAGTGTGAGGCATCACCCCCAGTCTATCAAATTACCTGTGCGAGTACATGATAAACAAGGAGAGAAAGGAGTATACCAATTAGTTGAAAAATGTTAAGGAAATTGTTGAGAAGTAGAACTTGAATGACATTTTGTTTTTGGTAGCTAGTTATGCATCGGCTAAGGAAAGAGCCTGCTCAATATTATAGCGTATAGAGGAGGTAAATGGTTTCATTATTTATGGTACTATTTAATTCATGGGTGTTGGTGATTCCCCTACTAAAATTTCTAGAGAACTTTGTTGTATTTCAAGTTTTTTGATACGTTGTGTTATACAAGGTGAGAAAGGAGTATATCAATTTTAACGTAAATGCCAATTTTTCTCTTTTGGTAGCTAATTATGTATCAGCCAATAAAAGGCACTGATGAATATCAAAGTGTACAGAAGAGGGGAATGGTGTCATTATTCATGGTACATGGTTCACTTCATGGGTGTCTGCTAACTCCTTTGAAGCTCAACGTTTCAATGTTGTGGTTTGCTCTTTTAGCAGCTATATTTTCTAGAAATTGTTGATGGCATTTTTGTTTTGGTAGCTAGTTATACATCAGAAAATAAAAGGAGCCTATATATATTTAATTAATGGGTGTTGCAAACTTTCTTGAAGGCCAGAGTTTCAACATTGTGATTTCAATTTTAGAAAACTGCGTTGTATTTTAGTTTTTTTATAATATTTACCATTCTACCTGTCAATTTGGTTTTGTTTGCAATGATTCCACTTCATTCTGCAAATAATATTGTAGGATACATTGATAGCTACCTTCCATTCTTTATATTTTGAAACAGTTATCTCAAACTTTCTTACATGCCCAAAGGTGATTTTATCGCATACAACAAGAGGGGCTGGAGCTCCTTTATATGTCTCTATCATCTTTATGGCGCAGGGAGCTCCTTAAATGTCTCTATCATGAGTATGGATTTTGTTCAATCATGTACAAATTCCTGAAATGAAGCCATCCAAAAGTGATTGGCAAAATTTTAGTTCCTATTAGATGCAAAAAAGGCCTTGAGACTTAAGATGATAGCATTTTATTTTCTCAAAAGCTGCAAGCTACTCGCTGGAGGAAATTAAATGTCATATTTAGCTGATAACTCAAACAATAGTACATATAGCAGTGCCGTCCTGCTATATAAATTCATAATATAAATATCAGAAGAAAGCCACAACTCCACTTGGTTCACCACATCAAGAATCATTCATTAAGGGTATATAAATATCTGAAGCCCCCAACTCTACTTGGTTCACCACCTCAAGAACCATTAAGGGTTTCCTCAGTTGTAGGGACTCCTAGCCCTTCTTATTAAAACCCTCTTGCCAGAGCCACATTTAGAAAGCTTCACACCAACATTCTTCCCCATCAATAATGTGCCTTCCCATAGAGAGCTATTATATTCCTGAGAGGTGTCAAATTCCTTCAAGTGCCAAGGTCAATATGAGGCTGCAAGAAATGGGATTATTTAATTGTTGTCAAATTCTACCGCTACAATTGGATTCTTCCATTGTTCCATGCAAGTTCATTTCTGGTATATTTTAGAATTGAGTTTGGGTCATAGTCCAGAATCTAGATACTTGAGTCAACCCCATACTAAGAAATGGGTTGAGGATCAAACCTGGATTAATTGTGATAAATTTCCATTTATTTATGGCTAAACCATGACCCAACTAATAATAATAGTGCTGAAAATTTCGTTTGATCTTTTGGTGAAGATCCAAATAAATGTATGTGTATTTGAAAGATGTATCTAGTGTTTGAATCACAATACCAGGTGGTTTTATCTTAATAATGGAAATTGAGCTTCAAACTATCATGTAAAACTTCATTATGATAGGTGCTTAGTGTTACAGTGCAATAACTCCCCCTAGTTTTGCAAGTTGTTGTTTTGTGATTTTTTATAGGTAAAATATTGAGATTTCAATGCCATAGAGAATTTGATTTACTCTAGAATCAGTATTGCAACTAGACAATGCCCACAGTCAATGAACTACTATGGCATCTCTGTAGATTTGAAAACTTATGTATGCCCATGTCATATACTAGTGAATTCGTCAAACATAGGTCCATTATCCATAACATCAAGTTATCAACAGTCTTAGCAATTAAGCTCTCTGAAAAATTGTAGACCCTATATTGTATTCATAGGGAAGGACTAAGACTTAATATTTTGCATTCTGTGGACAGCTGCATTTATGTTCTCTTTTCCTTCAGTGAATGAATCGAAATTCATAGTTAATTATTTCTTGTAAATTTGAAATTTTCTCCATGGAAGTTGGTACTTGCTTCTGTCATGTCCCCTCTTTAAGATTTATTTGCATATCTAATTGGTAATGAAATATTTAACTTGAAAACATTGTAAGTTGCAAGCACGTAACTAGACAAATTATATAAATTTTAACATGCTTTTCTCTTTGGATTTTGCTCAACTTACAGGGTAATCTTTCTTTTTCAAGAGCCTATTGGGTCAGTCAGAAATTACTTGCATGGAACATGGAGATAGAACATGTTCAGTTCTACATGTTTGCCAGCAAAAATGCTAATTTGACTCTTTCAGCTGGAGGAGTGAAAGGTTAGAGAGTACAATTTGGTTTTTACTTTTGAGGTTCTTAATTTTCAATATTAATGGATCATTGCATAAATTTTCATACCGTGTACATCTCTTTTATGTTGCCATCTAAATGCATGTATGATGTTGCATTCACCTGTAAATCCTGGAAGACAGGTCATTGTGAAGACCACTCTAACATTTCTCTAGTTCTTAATGTAGGAAGTAGAACTAATTTATCCATTAGACTGGGAAGCTACACACTCATAAAGTATAATAAAGCCCTTGCTTGTCTGTTGTTATTAAACATCATTTGCTCATGTAATCCCACGCCTCTCTATAAAAATATGTATAACTTTAAGTTTACCTAAAATTAAATCGATCAATCCACACTCCTTTTATAAATTCATGCAGATAGAGCTCTAGAGATTCCCACATACTCTTAACAAAACTCGGATAGGCCCCTGTTTCTTGTACTTCGAGAAGACATCCGGTCTTTAACCCCTGTGTCTTTTATATGTATTCCTTTTGTCAATCCTACTGATTTTCTACAATATTGAAATTACCTGAGCCCTCCAGGTTATTGGTTGAGAAGCATAAAACCACTTCTAGCTTGTAGGATACATTCCTAGCTGTTGTTTTAACAAAGCAGGGTAAAACTTTGAGAAATTGACAAAGCTGATCTTGTTCCCACCTTTGCTATTTTTTTTTCAGTCAGCTTGCTTCTTTTATTTCTACAAGAGTTTTCTTTACATTGAAAAGCATTATTGTATTGTTTCTACACATTTCTAAGCTCCCAAAAACATCAGAACAGCAGGCTTGAGTTTTGGAGATGCCAGGAGTAGTTACCATGCAACTAGGCAATGTAGCCATGGTTGTGATCTATAATACAGAGTGACTTGGAGCTATTGTTTATAAAACACAACTGTGACCAACAAGAATACTGTTGATGAATTTGATGGGCCTCTTTGCTTTTCCTTCTGTACTAGTCATTTTTTCATTCACCCAAAAATTCAGAGTAAATCCATGTTTATGTTCTCTTTGAAATTTCTCTCTTCCTGGAAGCCATCTCTACATTCAATCAATGCCTTCTATAATATTGTCATTTCAAAGGACAAAATAGAGTTAAAAGTGCTAGTTTTTAAACAGATAAATACCCTCCAGCAAAGTAATAGATTGTAATGACTTGCTTATCAGCCTGAATGAGCAATCAAAGGACCCCATAAGAAGTTTGATCTCATTGAAGCCATGCTGGCCCTAAATCTATAAAATGCTATGTCGTGCAATTTAGATCATGTGACAGATATTATTCCCATAGTCCTAGAGATAGAGAAGCACACATGGAGCTAATTTGCTATGCATCAACCAAAATGTAGTGGACCCAATTTGAGATGAGTTCAAAAATTGTTATGCATTTGATATTTACCGACTGTCCACTACATCTCCATTTGTAACCTTCATCTATGTGCATTTTTATCTTCATGCAGGTGTTCACAGGATAAATTGTTCTCAAGTTGCACCTAACAAAATTGCTCAATTCTGGGAAGTTTCCCTGTTTAACTTTATTTAAGACAAGCTCCTCTGTAATAGTAATAGTTCATCTCTACCTCATTTAGGATGCTAATGGCCTTTAATTTTACAGATACAAGAGTATTAAGCACAATGCTCAATTTTTTTATTAGTCAGCAATAAACAGCAGTTCTCAAGATTGAAATACTATTCATTAGGTATGTCGACTTTTCTGCATGAAGTGAGGACATACCTCAATCCTAAGAATTTGAACACTCTTCCTGAAACACTAGGAAAAGGCTTACTTTTACCGAAACCAATTATTTAGGCATTGAAAGTGGGGAGTTAGTTGAAAACATCTCTGCAACTTTCCTGAATTCAACACAGCCCCTGTGTATAATAAATTCTAAGTTAAACATGTATAAGAAAACTGCCAAGTTAAGAGATAGGTTCTCATGAGTAGACATCAATTGAATGTCATCAACATCCCAACACATTCAAACAGCAAAAGGTGCTGATCGATAAACAAGGTAAAGCAATATCTTTCTGATGTCACACAATAATCTGTGGAAGAGCCTTGCCCTCTTCCCTCCGATTGTGTTCTCAGTTAAGTGCATAAGAAGATCTCAACCTGATAATATCTAAACCTGTATTCCTAAAAAATGAATGAGAATAAGTCCACTGTCAAGAGTCAAGACAGTTTCTCCAGAAGTAGATCAACTAAGTGAATTGAGGGCCAATGGAACAGATTCTAAATCCTCTCCCATTTCTCTTGAGTCTTTCAAGTAGTCAAATTTTTACCATACCTCAGAAATTAATAAATTATCCATAATTTACAGTGTTCCTCTTTCAAGTGATATGGCTGAGCAATACTAGCATTTCTTTCATTACCCTGTTTGGTTCTTGCAGCTTATCATTTGTGTCAAGTGACCTAATGAGAACACTAAAAGTCTTAAAGTTTGGCACTAGCCCCCTTTTAATCATTTCATCATAAAACATCAATGCATCTTGCATTCTACCTTCCTTACAAAGCCTGATGATAGATTCCATATCCTGTGAACTGACATGAGTGGCCAAAACCTCCGTCAGAATTTCTTCATCTGTATTAGCTGTCAGCATGGAAGTTGTATCAATGTCATCATCATTGACTGACCTATCAAGTTGCACAGTACAACTTGAAATACCAGAAGCTGGATTCTTTAATTCCAATTCCCTTAATATAGTTGCTGCTTCCTGTATCTTTCCTTCATGGTAAAGCCTTTTGATGAAATCAACAAACGAGATATCAAGCTCTGGCCCAACAAACAAATTATCAGTTCCCATAGAATTCAGTCTTCTAAAATATTCATAGTATAATCTACTGTCAGTATTGATGCCAAGAAGTAAATCCCTCTCAAGCAGTTCTTCTACAAGTTTACTTGCTTCTTCCATCCTGCCTTTACTACAAATCCCATTAATAAGGTTGGTGTAGCAAAAGAGATTTGTTGCAATTCCTCTCCTTTCCATTTCATGAAACAGTGTCAGAGCTGCCTCCATATTGCATATTTTGCAATGCCCTTTAATCAGTGACTCAAACATAAAACCATCTGGCAGAATACTCCACTTCTCCATTTCAAAGAGAAGAGTTGATGCCTCCTCATTTTTTCCTTGCTTGCAGTATCCAGAAATCAGGAGATTGTAAATATTGATGTTTGGGACAAGGCCCATCGCTAACAATTTCTTCAAGAGCTCCTCTGCATCCTCTAAATAGCCTTCCTTACAGTGACCACGTATGAGTTTTGAGTAAGTGGTAACAGTGGGAGTAACACCTGTTCTCTCCATAGCATCAAATAACCTGAAAGCTTCTACGAGGCGGCCTTCAATGCAAAGCACATCAATTATTGAATTATATGTGACCTCATTAGGCATAGTACCTTTTAATTCCATTTCCTTGCATAGTTCTAAAGCTTCATCCAAACAACCTTCTCTGCATAGGCAATAAATTACTTTTGCACAAACAACTTCATCTGCCACAATTCCCTTCTTCAATGCTGCCTTTAAAAGCTTGCATGATTCTTTCACCCTCCCTTCTCTGCATAAGAGATCAAGGACAACTGAACAACTAGAGACAGTTGGCAACATAGATTTGGCCTCCATTTCATTGTAAATCGTTAGAGCTCCATCTGTGTCCATTTCTTTGCAAAGTCTATAAATAAGTGAGTGATAAGTTTCCAGCGCTAGTAATAACCCCTTATCTTGCATTTCATAATGCAGTTTTAAGGCTCCCTTTATGCATCCCCTTTCACAGTTTGAAATTATCATCTTACTGTAAATATGAGCATTAGTTTAAAAATATTATTAGCCTCTTCCAAACTGCCCTTCTTGCAAAGACCATTCATAAGGGTGCTGAAGCTTTCAATAACAGGCAGAAAACCCATTTTCTGCATTCTCAAATGCATCTTCAATGCCATATCTACCTTTCCTACTTTGCAAAGTCCACCAATGATAGCATTGTATGTAGAAGCATTAGGTGCAACACCTTTCACCTCCATTCTGTCATACAAATTCATGACAAAATCTGCATCTTCCATGCATAAACAATCAATCGGCATATTGCAAGTTCTTACATCAGAAGCCAATTCTTTTACATAGGTGCTGTTCAGAATCTCATTAAACTCCTCCTTTCTACAACTTTTTAAGAGTACTCTGATAAGTGACATTTAACTGCTAATACTTGGGAGCATGCCTTTCCTTTCTATTTCATTGTAGAGTTTCATACCAGTATCAAATTTCCATTGATTGCAAAGTCTGTCAATGACAGTGTTATAGAGAGAGTCGTCTGGCACAATTCCACAACCTATCATGTTATCAAGAAGTTCAGAGGCCTCCTGTATATTTCCTACCTCAGAATGTGCCTTAATCAAAGCCCTATAGGTAATCACATCTGGAATTAAACCTTTGTCCAAGGCATCTTTAAGGAGGTTGCTTGCAACGGATATCCTACCTTTCTTACAAAAGGCATTGATAACTGAATTGTAATTAGAAATGTTGGGCATAACACCACGTCTTTGCAGTTCTTCCCAGAATGCCAAAGCCTCCTCTATCTTATCTGCTTTACAGTATTCACATGGTCACTTATGTACTCCACATAAGGCACATGGTCACTTATGTACTCCCTAAACCAAAATATTCCTTGCGCCTCCATAATGGTCTGATTGTTGTACATCAAACAAATCATATGGAAATTACTACTGTTTTGCCAATAAGATATATCATTTTTTTCTGAAAATCTAGTTACGACTTCTAAGGTTGTCAATAAGCAAAGAAAAGAATATGAGAAAGATTGTCATATATTATTTGCCAGCATTGCTATCCACACAGGAATAAAATTACAGCAGCAATATATAGGGCGGCAGACAGCTTCATTCCAGAAATGACTTTTAGTGGCTGATAAGATTTTTCGCACCAGCTAGTGAATTTGTACTATCTGATTTCCTACACCAAATCACATCAAGAAATGCAAAATAGATTCTCATAATGTCCCATGACATGAGCTTGATCTCTAACGATGAAAAGATACTGTGTGGAAAAACTCAAGAATGAATTCCACCGCTCATGTCATATAAAACGTGGTCTCAATTGCGACAACTCTATCAGAATGTCACTGGTTAAATATTCAGATCTATTTTCACTTGAGTTTCAGCATGCCATCCTAAAGTTCATCATGAGTTTGATTCTCTTGGTTTAATGAATCCAGGCGCTTTTGCAGTTCCTGCAAAGGTTAGGACACACATTAAAATCTTCTTCTCCATCTTAATTCTAAGTGCCAACTTTCTAAAATACAATAAATTAATCCAACTGAGGTTGCATCAAATTTAAGTGATCACGAACCAGTAATCTTTCTTCTCGACAGAAGGCTGGAGTTAATAGGCTTGCAACGTACCTGCCAATTTAGAGTTCTTTTTATTAGAACAAATATTCAGCTATTCATGTTTTAATTAATCAAAAAACAATCCAGATTGAAGTAGCCATAAATATATATATTTTATAACACTCACTCGCATCAGCTTGGTTCATCAACATCATCAAATTCATTCTTCAACCCACATCTAAGGCTGATCTGTAATCAAACATAAACTGGGTATTAAATTAACAGAATGCCAACTACATATACTTAACAGGTGAAATGCTTGCCAGTGACAATAAACTAATGTTTTTGCTCACCAGAAAACTGCATAAACCAACGTAGAATACCAAGGAAAACCTTACCTTTAAACTTCTATCTGGACCATTCCAACACCTATCACCATTTGAAAATTCCATGATCTTGTAGGAGTCTTTGAACCCATCCCAATGTCTGAACATAAATTCAATCAAATTAAGAAATACATCTTCAACATCACCTACAACTTCATTCAATAGCCCCACCATTGCTATTTATGTTCAATATGTCAAGAAGTGTTTACTGCAATGATTTTGTCAAAACAAAATCCCCATCCCCAAACACTTTGTAGAGATTAATACATTATAAATAATTGCTAGAGTTGACACATCAACTTTGCAGGATAGAGTAAGCAGCGCCAAAATATTTCAGACCACTATGAATTCCCATGCATAGTCAAATTATGCAATCTAATAGAGACCTCCCAAAGCCCTTCAAGCCTGGCCTTCCAAGTAGGATCTGCATCCATATTTTAATTTTACTTTATTGAGTACTACAACACTTTCAATCAAGTATTCCATTAGCAAAGTTTCCAACAAAAACCCATCCTAAGAACCTACATGTTTCTTGTAGTGCGAATAAATCTCAAGTTTCTGAAATATCTCAAGTTTTGTGAACTTTGGTTTTAGAATTTTAGAACGTAAAAATGGTACCTACGACTAGAGGAACGTGTTTCTTGTAGTGCGAATAAATCTCAAGTTTTTGAAATATCTCAAGTTTTGTGAACTTGGGTTTTTAGAATTTTAGAACGTAAAAATGGTACACCATCTAGATGCACACACATTCATATATGTATGTATATATGTGTATAAATGCTACATGTATACTTTATATTGACGTAGCTTACTGATATTTGTTAGCAACATTCACTTTATTGTAGTAATTTCACAATCTATACAAACATCAAGGTGTGTCTCCAGTAATCTGGCATTTGTATTTTTTTTTTAAACATTTTTAGCCGTCAGTTAAGCGACGGCCTGTAGGTGATTTAAAAAAAAAAAATTCAATACCGTCGCTTAACCGACGTTTAAGTTTTCATAATCTGTCGGATAGCCGTCATTTAAGCGACGGCCTGTAGGTGATTTAAAAAAAAAAAAATCAATACCGTCGCTTAACCAACGTTTAAGTTTTCATAATCCGTCGGATAGTCGTAGCTTAAGCAACGGCCTGCAGGTGATTTTTTTTTAAATTCAATACCGTAGCTTAACCGACATTTAAGTTTTCATAATCCGTCGGATAACCATTGGATAGCCGTTGCTTAAGCGACGACCTGTAGGTGATTTTTAAAAAAAAAATTCAATACCGTCGCTTAACTGGCGTTTAAGTTTTCATAATCCGTCGGATAGGCGTCGGTTAAGCGACGTGTGTTTAAAGTTTAATATGAATTAGATGTCGGATAACCGACGATTTACATTTAACCGACGGTAAACTGAGCTGTCGCTTAACCGACGGATTGGAAAGATGTCGGATAACCGACGAAAATTCACCGACGCTTAAAAAAAATCATAGTGTCGTACATGCGACAGGGAAGTGTCGAAAATTCGACAATACGGCCGTCAGATTTTTGGCCGAAATGTAGTTGTGAGCGCATAGTTGAGGAAGAGAAAGACACTAGGGCAAGAGGAAAGAGCTTACTGCTGTCGGGAGATTGTCTTACTGTTTTTGGGTTTCACTTTGGTGCTGATTCTATCTCAGAGGAAGTTGCGGGTTTTTCTCCATTTATTGTTTCCCCGAGGAAAAAAACTGTGTTCATTGTCTCTTGTGTTTGATTTCTATGCTTGTTGTTCTCTTAGTTTAAATATCTTAATGATATGGTAGTTTAATGTCGAAAAATTAACATGGTATCAGAGCTAACCTGAGAAGAAGACACTGTGCAGCTGCAGGAACTAGGGATTCCTATTTTGTGGATCTCTCTCCATAGATTTTCAGCAAAAGTAGGGTGGAACAACTCTCCTTGCTAGGGCACATCTTTCTGTCGAAGCAGAATCCAATTCTGAGGTTTTTCAATTTTGGACACAACACTACTGCCGGAAATTAGGGCTTTTCACTGACGAGGAATTTTTCAGTGAGCCCAGGCCTGGATTGATATCCTCCCCAAAATTGAACTTAGGGATCAATTTCAAAGCATTTGGTTGGACGGAACTCCAGGAAAAGCAAAACCCTAATCTGCTCCCGAACCAGTACTGCAGGATTTCAGCTTCAAATCTAGATCCGACATCCTGACCTGGTAAGATCTAAATCTTTTGTATTTCCATTTGAGGTTCTCAGTTAAGATGTCTCATCATACCAATATTGATGAAAAGCTTGAGGGAGCTAATAACCTCCGAGCTTGGAAGTATAGGATCTCCCTGGTCCTAGAAGAAAATGATTTGGACTCCTATATCCAGGAGGAGGTTCCAGTTCTAGAGGGAGATGAGGCCAAGGCCTTACATAAGAAGAAGTTGGTTATGGAAAAGAGGATCATTATAGATTCTATCAAGGATCACCTCATTCCGTAGGTGTCCTCCCTTAAGACACCTAAAGCCATGTTTGATGCCCTAACCAAACTGTTTGAAGGGAAGAACATCAATCTAAAGATGACTCTAAGGAACCAGTTGAAGAATGTCAAGATCCAAAATGAGGAGACCATCCAATCATAGTTCATAAGGGTCTCCCAGATCAAAGAACAACTAGAAGATGTAGATGAAGAAGTGGAGAATGCAGAAATTGTGATGACAACATTGAATGGCTTCCCTAATTCATGGGATTCTTTCATCCAAGGAATTTGTGCTAGGAAGAAGTTGGTCAAGTTCAGCAGACTGTGGGAAGAATGCTCTCAAGAAGAGGCTCAGATAGAAGCTTGAGAAGAAAATATGGGAAATGAAGATCAAGCTCTCACAGTACACTCAAAGAAAGGAAGAAGGGAAAAGCATCATCACCAAGGTAAGCATTCTCATCATAAAGGTTCATATAAACTCAGATGTTATACATGTGATGAAATAGGACACTTTGCTAGAAACTGTCCCATGAATAAGAATGGATCCAAGAAGAAGAAGAAATACAAAAGAAAACATTATGCTCACACTGCTGAGGATGATGATCCTCCAAGGAAGAGAGTAAAGCAATAAAGTGAAGACTCTTCAAGCAAGGATGAATATGTTCTGATTTCTGCTCTCACAGGAACTGTCACTCATGGAAGAAAAGATTGGCTTATTGACAATGGGGCTTCCAAACACATGACAGGTTTCAAAGAATCCTTTGAGAAACTATCCGAACATAATTCACCCCATAAGGTAAAGCTAGGAGATGTCTACCAATATCCAATAAAAGGTAGTGGTGAATCCTCCTACAAGCTAGACTCTGGAAAGTCTATAAAATTGAAGGATGTTCTATTTGTACCAGGACTCAAGAAGAACCTTCTCTCCATATCTGCACTAGATGCGAAAGGCATGAGGGTTTCATTTATAGATGGCCAAGTTATCATGTGGCCAAGAGGAAAGACTATTGACGATGCAATAGTGATTGGAGAACAAGAAGGAGGTTTATACAAGCTGAAGGGCCATTCAGAACAATCTATGGTCCATGACACAGTAGAGCCAAATGAACTATGGCATAGAAGGCTTGCACATGTGCATTATAGATCACTACCACTTGCAAGCAAAGCTATTGAAGGTCTTCCAGAAATTCAAGCAAAACATGAAGGGGTCTGCAAAAGATGTGCGAAAGGGAAGAATACAAAGAAGACATTTCCAAGTAGCGAGAGCAAGGCAAAAGGAATCTTGGAAATCATCCACTCCGATGTATGTGGTCCAATGTCATAAAGTTCACTAAGTGGGTATGTATACTATGTTTCTTTCATTGATGACTTTTCTAGAAAGACATGGATTTATTTCATGAAGAACAAAGATGAAGTGTTCAGCAAGTTCAAGGAATTCAAAGCCTTGATCGAGAACCACACAGAAAAGAATATCAAGACCTTTCGATCAGATAATGGTGGAGAATTCACATCAAATGAATTCAAAGACTTATGAAAAGAATCAGGGATTAAGAGGGAGTTGTCCACTCCTTACAATCCACAACATAATGGGGTTGCAGAAAGGAAGAATAGAACTATCATGGAAGCTGCAAGAGCAATGATTCATGATCAAGATATTCTTATGCATCTATGTGCAAAAACAGCTAGAACATCGGTGTATGTGTAGAACCGTACTCCACACAAAGTACTCGAGAATAAGAATCTTGAAGAAGTCTTCTCCAGCAAGAAACCAGAAGTCAGCCATCTCAGAATATTCGGCTGTCCAGTGTACATACACATACCAAAAGAGAAGAGAACAAAACTGGATCCTTCAGGAAAGAAGGGTATGTTTGTGGGATACTCTGAAAGCTCGAAGGCTTACAGAATATACTTCCCAGGATACAAGAAGATCGACATCAGCAGGGATGTAACATTTGATGAAGACACAGCTTACAACAAATCCAGAAAGAGGCCTGCTGAATAACCTAAAGAATCCGAAGCTCCCAGAATTCATGATAGAACCATGAATGAAGAAATTCAAGAAGAAGATCGAGAATTTGAGGAACCACAAAGACCTGTAGATCCACCTCAGGAGAAGTATCCTCACAAGAGGAAACCTTCTTGGGTACGAGAAATTATCCAAGGTGTGGAAAGATATGGGGCTCCAGAAGAAAATCATAGAGAAAGAAAGAGAACCAGATCTTGCTCCAGATATGTAGCCTTACTATGTGACTTTATCAAAGAAGAAACTTCCAGTTATGAAGAAGCGGTAGAACGAAAAGAATGGAAGGATGCAATGATTGAATAATATCAATCAATCATGAAGAATGATGTTTGGGATGTTGTCCAAAGACCAGAAGGGAAGTCAGTTGTAACTTCCAAATGGATCTACAAGATCAAGCATGCTACGGATGGTAGCATAGAGAAATATAAGGAAATATTTGTGGCTCGTGGCTTCTCACAGAAGGAAGGAATAGACTATGAAGAAACCTTTGCTCCTGTAGCCAGATACACTTCCATCAGATCAATACTTGCTTTGGCTACAGTAATGAAATGGAAGATACACCAAATGGATGTCAAGACTGCTTTCTTAAATGGTGTAGTGGAAGAGGAAGTGTATGTAGAACAACCACTCAGTTTTGAGACACATGACAGGGAGTATCATGTGTGCAGATTGAAGAAAGCCGTGTATGATTTGAAATAGACACCCAGGACATGGTATGACAGAATTGACATCTTTTTATCCAGTTTGGGCTTTACCAAGAGTAAAGCAGATTCCAACCTTTACTACAAGGTTGAAGATGGAAACCCAGTGATGCTTCTACTGTATGTAGATGATCTGTTTCTAACAGGTATGGATGGGTTGATTGCTGATACGAAGAGAAAGCTTGCTGCCAAGTTCGAAATGAAGGACTTGGGTATGATGCATTATTTTCTAGGTATGGAGGTGTGGCAGAATGCGAATGGAATCTCCCTCGGATAAGGGAAGTATGCAGTAGAGATCCTGAAGAGGTTTCTGATAATGGATTGCAAGGATATGGCCACACCTATGGCATCAAACCTTAATCTATTGAGCGATGCTTCATCAGAGACGTTTGATGCTACGATGTATCGTCAGATGATTGGGTCCTTGATGTATCTGATGAACACGAGACTAGACATTTGCTTTGCTATGAACACCTTGAGCCAGTTCTTGACAGATCCGAGAAATTTTCACTTGACTACTGCAAAGCATATTCTAAGGTACCTGAGTGGTACAATTGATTATTAGCTCAAGTATGAGGTGAATCAGAAGATTAACCTAGAGGGTTATGTTGATTCAGATTGGGCAGGTAGTGCTATCGATAGGAAGAGCACTTCAGGGTGTTTCTTCAATATGGGATCAGGTGTGATCTCTTGGTTCAGCAGGAAGCAATCCTCTGTGGCACTGAGTACAACTAAAGTAGAGTATGTCACAGCTTGTTCAACTAGTTGTGAGGCAGTATGGTCGTGGAACCTACTATCTGATTTATTTGATCTCCATATGGATGCTACTTGTATACATTGTGACAACCAGAGTTGCGTGAAGTTGTCAAAGAATCCAGTGTTCCATGACAAGTCGAAGCATATTGAGATCAAGTATCATTATATCAGGGATATGGTGCAAAGGGGAGTAGTGAAGCTCCCGTATTTTGCGACGAAGGAACATATAACTGATGTATTGATGAAGCCATTAGCTATGGTGAATTTTGACTACTTCAGGGAGTAGCTTGGTGTTATCCAGATCAATTTTTCCTCCAAGAGAAAGTGATGATTCACATAGCCATTCTGACATGGTGGGAGGATTGGTTCCTTCCATGGTCAGATGTAAGGGTTGAGCCATTCTGTCATGGTGGGAGGATTGGTTCCTTCCATGTCAAATATGAGTGCTGAATGCCATTCTTTGAGTGGAGGTACCTGGCCAGTTACCAAGAACACTCAGTCCAGGACTAAGAGAGCCATTCTAACGAGTAGGTCAGATGTAAGGGCTGAGACATTCTGTCATGGTTAAAGGATTAGGTTCGTCACATGTCAGATGTGAGTGCTGGCCATTCTATCGAGTAGGACAGATGTAAGGGCAACTGCCATTCTAGGAATGGAGGCACCTGGTCAGTTACCAGATAGCTCAGTCTGGGACTAGGGTCCATTCTGATATGACTATAGGATTGGTTCCTACTTGATCAGATGTGAGTGCATGCCCTTCTGAACATGCATGTTGAATTGGTTCCTCACATGTGTCGAATGTAAGTGCAGATCATTTTTGAACATGTATGTTGGATTGGTTCCTCGCATGTGTCAAATATAAGTGTTGAGCCTTTTTGAACATGCATTTTGGATTGGTTCCTCGCATGTGTCAAATGTGAGTGCTGGGAATTTCTGACAGGGTCGTGGGATTGGTTCCCACATGGTCAGATGTGAGTGTTGGGCATACCTTTCTGATATGATTATAGGTTAGTTCCTGCATGATCAGATGTAAGTGCTGGGAGAAGACCTACATGGTGGCTAGGCCTACATCCAGCATGAAAAAGGGTTAGCTCTGTAGAACTTCCTATGATGAGAAGAATCATGAGATAGCACCTGTGAAGATTCAGTATTAATGATCCAGAAGAGATGATCCAGATCGAGGGAATATTAAGATCCAGAGATGATCCAGATCAAGGAATGCTGCTACAGATGATCCAGATCGAGTTATGATCTAGATCCAGTGATGATGATCCATATCGAGTGATGATCCAGATCTAGAGACAAAGATGACTTGAAGACAAAGAAGACTTGAAGACGAAGGTTACTTGAAGATGCAGATGACAAGAAGACCCAGAGAAGAAGACTAGTGACGAAAATTGTGTCGAGAGAATACATTCCTAGTTAAGAGAGAGTGTTAATGTAATTGTAACTTTGGAATGTATTCACTTGTATTTCTCATCTATTGTAACCCGATGTTTATTATGGGATGTTCTTGTGTCATGTCATGCCTCGATGTTCCAATCGGGAGAATCAATAATGTAAACAAGTCATAACAAGTCATTGTGGGTAACCCTCCTATTGTCTAAGGGTTAAATTCCCCACAGTTTTGGGGCACTAGGGTTATTAGAATCTCCTAGTGAGGTCGGCACTAGTAGGGTTTTAGTCATGTCAGGATTAGTATAAATAGAGAGTTTGACTCTCTATTTAGCACACACATCTCATACACACTCAAGTGTAGCGCATAGTTGAGGAAGAGAAAGACATTGGGGCAAGAGGAAAGAGCTTACTGCTGTCAGGAGATTGTATTATTGTTTTTGGGTTTCACTTTGGTGCTGATTCTATCTCAGAGGAAGTTGTGGGGTTTTCTCCATTTATGGTTTCCCAGAGGAAAAACACTGTGTTCATTGTCTCTTGTGTTTGATTACTGTGCTTGTTGTTCTCTTAGTTTAAACATCCTAATGATATGCTAGCTTAATGTTGAAAAACTAACACCCGAAATAGTAGGAGAGCAAAAAATAAAGTTAGAAATGCGAAAAATCTCATAAAAACTTATGAATCAACCACAATACAGAGCACAGAAAGTTAGGGTGGCTCAGATATGAAGAGATCTGAAGGTTTCAAACCAAAACTTTCAGTAGATCAAATGTAGATCTGACTACAAAGATAGGAGGCTGGAGCTTGGATTCGAACAAGAGTATTTCAGAAACTGAGGATTAACAAGACATTGCTTTCCCCAGTATGGTCGCCAGATTTGTTATCAGGAATATATCACCTTCAGTGTGGATAGAAGTTGTTCCTCTGGTCTGAATGGTTCAGATCCAGAATAAATGAGTGAATAACTCGGTTGAAGACCTTCTCTGAACATTATAGATGCTTAAAATGTAACTATGATGAAAGACCTGTATACCTGTAAGACATATCAAACATGCAAAGACATCAAAGCTACCAAAAAATCATCTACACATCCATATTAGTGACTAAGGAATCCAATAACATATATATGAGAATTATGCAACAAACGTGTGGGAAGGAAATCAACTTTGCATTAGAAAATAAATGAAAGAGCTTACAACCATGTGCGTTAGTGTTGAGACACTCCTTCACAAGACTAGCACCTTGTCCCCGATAGCTCCAACTTGCTCAACAATTGCTCTCTGATGGATTAAGTCAGGGTATCAATTCAACATCATAACTCTACTATTCTTCTCTCTCCCCCCAACTATGGGATATGAGCTTGTATTTATAGGGCTCAAATGGATATGGATAGTTGAGAGAATGGTGGGTGAGGTGGCCATAAGATCCTAGCAAGAGGGATCTCGACTCTAACCAACCCAGGTCAATAGGGATAAGGTAGGACACAAGGTTTTTGTTCTAGAACCCTCGAGAATCCTCCCTTTTTCCATTTTTACCAAGGGCACCGCTTATACTCCTTTATGATAGACCCATTAAGGGTAAGAACCGCGCCAGCAAAAAAGGTCAAAGGCGGTGGCACCGCCTGGTTCTCACACATCTAGGGAGGCATTGAACAAGGTACCGCTTATCTCATTGAGGATAGAAGCGGTGCTGTAATTTTGTATGTTGAATCAACATCTAGAGCATTGTCTTCACTCCAAGTTTTGGATTTAGGGAAAACATAGGTGTTAGGGATCTTATCACATGCTGGTGATAGGATTTGGGTTTAACAGTAATATATTGAAATGTGATTCTCTTTTTCTTATAGGAAAATGTCAGAAAATTCCTTTCGGCATTTAAGATGAAAGTCCCCAATTTTTTTATCCAAGGTAAACCCAAAAGTATGTCACCATCAAAGCTCCATAAGGAACTAACAATGAAATTTGATGTGACCATATAATATCCAACATTCAATTGTAACCCCTTATTTCAATTTGTTTCATGTCCCAAAATCCTAGCTCTTCACCTATATTTGACTCGGGAATCACTAAATGGTTAGCGAATTCGGTACTAATATAATTATTACTTTCAACAGGTGCAATAGAAATGGTGATATCCTTCCCTGCAAGTGTCCCTTTAATTCTGAATAGTATTGCAACATTTATTATTAAGGTGATAGGAAACTTTTACTTCTTTTCAACATTAAAATCTATATTCTTGAGTTTTCTTTGAAATTTATTCAATATCTCTTTTTTTTCCAAGAGTTATTAAAATTAATAACTATATCTATAATAATAACAAGAGCCACAAGGTGGCAGTGTCCCCGCCAATGTTAATAGCTATTGTAATTAGGGATGAAAAATTATGCATCAATTTTTTAATAGCTATTGTAATTAGAGATGAAAAATTATACATCAATTTCAAGGAAATTTTGAAATGCTATCTCAATTCTCAACCACTATCAAGTAAGAAACCTTCAATAAAAATAATAATATGGCAAGTGCTGACTATATGGTGTAAGTTGATGCCAACTATATAAAATGGATTTATTATAATCCCACAATATAATAATAATAAAAAAAAATTTATTCGCTTTATTGAATAACAATATATATTATAATTATTATTTTTTATATAAAGATAATATTATATCCAAAAACAATGTTAGATGAGAATTATATTTAGTACATTAGCTTTATTGAATAACAATATATTTTAGAATTTTATACATTAGCCAAAACCAAACAAATTTGGCCAAAAACCAAACTTAGAAGTCCACATTTTATGACACCCTGTTGAAAATATCCTTGGAAGCTTAAATAAAGCTCACCATAAGGCACCAGTATTTTTGTCTGATGATTGTCAAACATACATCATATTACATCACATCTCTTAAATATCGGAAACAGATTTATCAACACAAGAAAGACAATATGCAGTTCAAATTATATTCACCCCTTGGGTCGTGGCAAGTTGTTATCTTTACCCGACCATGCTATACAAAAGCTCTTAGAGCTTCGGCTAGACTCTCTAATTATTAGTTTATTCAGTGTCCTATATTAAATAAGAGCTCCCTAAAAATATCAGGACAATATTCTATATATTAATGAAAATCCCAAGTGCCTGTGCATTCAAATAGAAGAAAAAAAAATTATTTGTAGGCCAAAGATATTATGCATGCTAAGAGTTCTAAAAACGTAAAGCTTAGAGATGTCAATGTGAAATTCCAGCCGCAAGTAGGGTTATATATCCCACATAGCTATCTAATTATGTATTTCTGTCTGTGTCAAATATCACTAATAAATGTTTTTAAAATTTATAAGATACATACTCTGTTTCAGCTTCCATTCAAAAAACTGGGCAGCCCTGAAAAGGGACAACTGAGGTCATGCTTATTAAAATCCCACTAAAATGTCTTCCTTTCAAATAAACATTTCATGAGAGTTCACTCCATGGTATAAGGAATCGATCCAGAATGATCTGTTTGACTTTTTGGCTCTGTCTTGGGAACATTATATACATTTTTGAGCAAATCTTGTATTTTAAATTTTGCACAGCATGAGCATTTGGAATGGGTCAGCCTGTAAACGTGAATGTTCCTGAAGTTGATTTTTTTCAAATTTAAGGTATCTACTAGCATATTCCTCCTCTGCTTTTCAGACTTTGTGAGGGCAATACGCTACAGCCTGTCAGCCTCTCATCTTGCTTCATCAACCTTGAGTTGGAACATATCTGCCTTATCCTGTTTTAAGCGAGCAATATCTTCCAGTTCCTCTATGTGTTTATTTTGTCTTCAAGTTCCCTATCACACATATCTAATTTAGGACATGCTTTTTTGAAAACACGATATTTCGCCTCTGCAACAGCTTCCATATTCGTTACAACTTCCTGCACTACATCTGCAATACGAGTGCAAGCTTCTTGAGGTGCTATCATCCTTCTCTCTTCACCCTCAGCATTTTTGACAACCTCTGTCTCTAACTCTGCATCCAAAACACAAACCCCTGTTAAAGATCAAATCGGTTGGTTTGATGGCCTCTACTAGCAGCAGAATGTAAAGTAGTTCCACCTCTGCCATCTTTGCACCAAATCACCACATTGAGATGATGATGCCTCTGAAGGCCACTACACTGCTTTACCAACTCTCTCAAGATCACCACGTTTCCTCCTCTCGACGCAGCATGAAGGGCTTTGTTCATAACTTCAAACGGTACATCTATACCCATTCCCCTGCAATACTCAATCTGATTATTATTATTATTCGATCTGAAACACTGAGAATGATAATCATCGTTAACGAAACACCAGGATTTCTCTGAATATTTTCGAGCTATTTCCTCTGGAAGCTGCATAGAGCATGTCCGTCAGGCCAAACTCCTTGTCACCGAAAACCAGCTGCGGCTTTCTCCTCAACAGTCTCTGGACAATCCCTAAATCTTCTGCTGCAGTGGCAGTATAGAGAGCCCAAGGGCCGTAGCCGGCCTCGATCACAGAGTTGGAATTTACATGCCATTCGTGAAGAATTAGCTCCCTGGCGATGAATCCACGGGCTTGCGGTCAAATTCATGTAAGTTGATTTCAGTCTAATAAAAGCATTTGTGTGCTTCCTGTTTCTTCATGTATGCTTCCTGTGTATGTGCATGTATGTTGTTGGTGTTGCTCCTGTGAGCTGTGCGTTTTAATTGGCTTCCAGTCGTTGCTATGCATACTGAGAGTTTAGGCAAGGGGTGTGTTGTGTGTCCTGCATCACATTTTCTAGTTATTGTTGTTGTTGGAAGCTCATATTTGTAAGAACAAAATATTGGAATTCAATGTCGACACAAGAACCACTTCAAACATGCCATTGCAACAGTTAACGTACCATTTTAAAGAAGCAATTGTCATGTGAAGTTTTGTCATCCCATACAAGCAACAGAACACGTACTCCTTCTTCAGACTTGAATTTCAGAAGCTGCCCCAGGTTCAAATCCCATCCATTTGGCAATTGTCTTGTAGGCTCCCGCACAAGCCTAAATTTTTCATATATGGACCATCCAACAATATATACCAAATGATGCGCTTCTAAAATTGCCTGGCATATGTCTTCCCAGCATGTTCTATGCTGAAACAACTCCCCTCCATCTAGCATAATATCTGGAAGTAAGCCATTCTCCACATGAGAATCTTGATAAAGGGAAACCCTCCCGCCTATCCAAAGTGGGAAATAGGTATTAGGCACCCCCCGATAATCAGGGCCAGAGCCCACACCGTATTGGTACAATGGATTCGTTTCCGCTGGATAAAACTTCATTGCAATCTTTAATGCAGTTCGAGGCTTAGGAGGTTGTCCATTGGGGCCGAACACAGGGAACCAACCATCAATCGACAGATCTCTTAAAACTGTTTCTGCAGGAATCGCCGTAGTCCCTATAAGATCTGTTCCCAGAAAATCATTGTCTTTAATAATAAAGCGCACATTGTCCACTAAATGAGCCACTTCAATCTGAAAATGCTCATTCCAGACCGAATGCTGACTGTTGCTTATTACACGAGTTTGGGCTACAGTGGCATCACTAAGATTCACTGAAACATAAGGATCGCTGGTTATGATTTTGCGATGCTCACTACTGTGCTTCCGGTTCTGGAAGGGTGCCTTGCAGGTATCAAAGAGTGACATAAATTTTCTGAGCCTCTCGGAGAAAAGGTCCATGTTCGGCAATTCAATGGCCTCGTAAATCCATACATCTAATGTTCCGTACAATGTAACGTTTTCCATGGACATAACAGCCTGTGTAGGTGGCTTGTTTGATCTTGCACAGTAACGAAAAAAGCCAAATATGTTTCTATAAGTACACCCTGAACCATACCGCCTACTTATATCATCATCGCGCGTCATTGTAACAAATAAAGATCACCTATTCAAAATTCCTTTGCAAAACTTGCACGTTATTCTCTTTTTCCAACTTTTCAAGATTCAAGTCATTTCTGAAGGTAGCTTGTAGTTTCCTAAAGCCGGAAGCCACCAATGGACGGCCAATTCTTTATTGGAAAAGAAAACTAAAAATTTATTTTCAAATTTTTTGCCTCAGAGATAAAAAATTTAAAGATTTGAAAACCTCTTTCATAAATTTAAAGATACGAAAATATCTTTCATGAATTTAAAGACGTCAAATTTTCGGTGTTAACTGACGTCCAGTTGAAGCTTCCCCTGCTATGAAAGGATAATACTCTTTTCACCTCCTAACCAAAAATTTAGATAGGTCGAACTCTCATTAAGATTTACTTGGCGTGTAGGTGAACTTTTCCTGCCACGGGCATATATATAAGTAATGCTTTACTTGAAATGACACTCGTCATCCCAAAGATCTTCCAGGCGACGGATTCATGTGAGAGATGCGAGATGTTTCATGAGAGAGGCCGCGTCCAGTTTGAGCAATTTAATGGCAACCTCAACAAATCCATTGGACGCATCCCAATCCAACGGTGTTGCAAACCACCACCGGTATCCATTGTGTTCTTCCCGTCTCAGAGGCAAGTAATTAAAAGGGAACTGCAAAGAATTTGTCATATTCCATGCAAAGAATTTCTCATATTTCATGGCAAGTGGCAAGTGCAGGTCCGTGCAGGTGTGCGACTGAGTGCATGGTAGTATAGATGGCAGTCAGTGGCAGAGATGGTTAATGGTTGCAGATGGCACATGTAATTCTGAGCAAGTCTCAGTAGGTGACAGAGATGGCAGAACAATCAGAGCATTGGATAGAACAATGCGGAAAATGAAAAGTTAATGCTGCTAATGTTAGCCCACCGCCGGGTCTTGGGGCACAAAGTCCCACACCTACGTCACCTATATAAACCAATAAAAAGCAAGATAAATCAGTATTTAAATAATTCCCCAAAAAAAGTTAATACAAACTATAGGAAAATTTATATGAGTTTGTTAAAGATGCAACAAATTACTTCGAATAATCGCCTTGAGCGATTCATATATATCCCCTCAGGCGGGGACATAATAATACATGTTATTATAATTAATAAAAATATTATAAAGATTTGGGATTGACTAATTTAAAATATTAAATGTTATTATTATAAATTAACATATACGAGGTTTAGAAAAACATAATTTTAAAAATTCAATATTAATAATAGGAATATTATTGTGTAAAATTCAAATTATTAAAGTATGTGTTGTTTGTGTTTGGAAAATAAACCATGTGTTGTTTTTAAGTGTGGTTTCTATTGTTTTTACTTTTCCCTTCCTTTTTTTCTTTTGTTTTCCTTCTCTTCTTCTTTGTAATTTTTTAAAACTTTTTTTTAACTTGTTTTTTTTATAGCAAGGTCAAAAGACCTAGTTTGGAGAAACTCCAGAAAAATTTGACCAAAAGCTGGTAAAAATACCCAAGAAGGGGCTTTGACACTGCTGGAACAGTAAAATATTATTTGTTACTGGAATACTGAGTGTAAATAAGATAAGTAATCCATGTATGGATGTAAACATATATTTTATAAGATAAGTGATGATATTACAATGAAAATATTGTTCATATAAATACCCATGATGGGTTCTATTTCATAAAAGACATAACCTTTCATCAAGGTGTCTCTTCGTTAAGAATTAGTTATTTAATTATTAGTAGTTATTAATGTTCATTTATTATATTTTTGTTCATTAAACCCTATGAGTTTGTATTTGACAAGAAAGTTATGTTACCCATTGAATTTGAAATCAAGACACTCAGAAAAGTAGTTGAACTAAGCATGGAACTGTTTGAGATTCAACAAGAACGAATCCTCTAGTTAAGTGAACTAGATGGATACAAACAACAAGATTTATCAAACACTCAGATTGTGCAACAACAGAGGAAACTATGGCATGACAAGAATATAACAACCAAGAAATTCAACGAAGGAAACTTAGAATTTCTATATGATTCAAGGTTTCATAATTTCAAAGGAAAGTTGACAACTAGGTGGCTAGGACCATACGAGAAAGACACCATCTATGATAATGGAGAAGTCAAGATCAATACAATAGGTGAAAATGATTTTCCAATGATGGTCAGTGGATGAAGTTTCAGACTCGGAGGAGTAGGAATTTCAGAGATATAGCAGAAACAAGATCAAGCAATTATGTAGAAGAAATTGGAGAACACTACGGTTTCCTATTCCGGGAACTTCACTCCACCGATCTGTTGAAAAATGAGGATTATCAAATTCGCCTTGGGAGGGAACACATGTCTATGGAAGAATTTTCTCATTCTGTGGATATTCAATTTTTGATGTAACACTGTTGCCGGAGAAAATTAGGGCATCAGATATTTTGTAGTTTTGTCCATAGTTTGGGAAAATGAGTATGCTTATTAACTCATCTTGAAGATGTACATATTTCTATACAATAAGATCTGAAAGATACCTAAGTTGAAAATTTAGAGTTTCTCTGTCAAACTCTAGGTCCAACAGAAGCAGTCTTCTAGAAAAACTTTCAGGAAGAATGCACACAAGAATAAGCTTGACTCATAAAAAAATAGGGGAATATGGGCGCAATTGAAGATCAATCTCTAATAATTTACTCTAGAACAAATCATAACAAGAAGGAGAACCATCATTATAATAGAAGACAAAATCAATTTAGAAGAGATCCATCTAAACATTCAATGCTACACTTGTGATGAGAAGGGACATTACTCTAGAGATTGTCCCAGAAATAGAGGCTCCTTCAATAAGAATTCAAAAAATAAAAGACATCATGCTCACACCATTGAAGATGATGAACCAACTAATCAAAGATTCAGAGAAGAAAAGGAAGATTCCTCAAGTAATGAGGAATATGAATTCTATTGGTAAAGACAAATATTATACTCTTATCCATTTCAACATTAGATAAGAAGGAATTCATTTAGTGACACTTAGAACCAGTACACAGGTTCCCAGAATCAAAAGTCAAAGGCTCTAGTTATTCTTGCAAGGAAATAAGGATCAAGAAGGAGTCCACCCATCAAACAAACAAAGACAGGTTCCCAGAATCAGATGATGAAGTAGAATACTGCAATTATTCTTGCAAGTACATAAGGACCAAGAAGGAGTATACCAAACAAACAAAGATAAGTATTTCACTTTTCATTTCCTATATACCTAGTTAATTAAATAACATTGTTTAGTTGTGTACATATCTATGTTCAAGGGAATGTATTATGCATGATAGAATGTTTTCATTATTGGACAATATACTACTAATATGCATGTGATGGGTAAGTGGACTATGGTGCTATACAACATTCCATTGCTACTTATCTAGAATGAAGCATCTTTGTTGAAATATTCGGATTAGTGCACAATCTCAATAATGTTATGGTAGATATGTAAGGCATCTAGAAATATTTGGTGTGTATATGGGATATGGATGAATGTTGTATTGGCTAAAATAGTTGCATGATTATATTTTTAAGCATAAGAATTTGTCATTATTAATATTTATTGAATATTATGAAATGTTTCTAACCATGCAATTGATTTATTTGACTTGTAGGAAAGATAGTTTCTAAGAACAAATGGCGACAGTTTAGTTAGAATATTCACTACAATAAACATACATGAAGGTGAACCTGAAGCTCCCAGGTTCAGAGACACTGTGACAAAATAAATATCTTCAAAAGAATATAAGAATCATGATATGACCTAAAGAGAGAGGTAGATCGGGCCTAGAGAAGTGAAGATCATCTTGGGCATGAGAGATAATTCAATATGAAGAAAAGTATGACAAAACTTCCAATGAAAGTAAGAGGATTCAGATACACTCTAATTGTGTGTCATTGTTGAGTCACATCATTGATGCAGATCCATCTAGCTATGAAGAAGTAGCCAAGGAGAAATGGTACCAGTTGATAATGGGGAGTGATGTCTAGGATGCAGTCCTGAGACCTGAAGGGAAGTCCGTAGTGTCTTCCATGTGGATCTACAAGATCAAGCATGTAGAAGATGGAATCATTAAGGGATACAAAGCAAGGTTCATGGTTTCTATAAGAAAGAAGGAGTAGACTATGGCATGACATACTCCATTGACCATACAGACTTCTCCAGTAGAGTAGAAGTGTATATCAACTAGAGAACCACATGTTCGCAAAAGAATTTGTACGATATCAGAAGGCACCCATGGATAAGCACATCCAGTTACATGAGGAGCTTGGAGATCACCTAGAGTGATAAAGATATTAACCTTTGCTACAAAGTTGAAGATGGAATCCTATAGAGGACGACAAGCTCACATATGGGTGCAAGAGGAACTTGTCAACAAAGTTCAAGATAAAGGATCTTGGTATCTGGTGACCTGAGATGGATACATAGAATATCAGTAGCAGAGGATGCTACCTGTCACTCCAGTACATAATGTTTCGATATATAGAGTACAAAATGTAGAGCGAGGATGATGCTTCGCTTCAGAGGGAGTAACTTTAGAAGATATTCGTGTTTGACAAGGTACAATAGGATGGACAACTTCATGATGGACTAAGGCTTTACCAAGAGTAAATTGGGTTCCAACCTTTACTTTAAAGTTGAGTGCGAAAGAATGGTATATGTCAATGACCTCATAGGAGAAGATGAACTCATTTTAGACACACAGAGGATGTGCTAGAAAGAGCACACCATGATGATGTTTTAGTTTGGGATCAGGTGTGATCTCATGGATTAGTAGAAAGAAAACAAGTGTTAGACTTAGTACAGTCGAGGATGAGTACATTGCAACATGATTCAACCTATAGTGAAGCAATATGATAGGATTGTTTGATGTCAAGATATATGCAACTGATATTTATTATTACAACCAGAGTTGGAGAGAACCTGGTGTTTCATAAAGTCTAGGATATGATACAGAGAGGAATCGTGAAGATCTAGTATGTTCCTACAGAGGAACAAGTTGTGGATGTACAAGAAAATAATAATGAGCCCCAATGATTTGGTCACTGTATAAAGATCCTGGTTGTATCTTCATGGGTAGATCCCAATATGGTTAGTGACATCACTTAGGGTGGGTCCCAATATGACTAGTCGTATCACTAAGGGTAGATCCCAACATGGTTAGTGGTATCCTCACAAGGAAGATCCTGGGAAGGTTGACTGTATATTCAAATAGGAATATCCCAATGAGATGTGGTCCTACATTCATTTGCGGGAAACTACATGAAGATCATCATCATCTGTGGAACATAATCATCATAGAGCATCACATTTCGATCATTATATCATGGGAACATCATCACTAGCATCGTATCTCATCACATCATTGTGAGAATTTATCACAAGAATTGCATCTCGACACATCTGTTATCACTCCAGGAAACTCCTCTAGGTTGTAGCTTGAGGATGCCTGGTAACTTAAATTTTTTTGTGGTTTTTCTAAATGGATCAAGTCAAGTGACCTACAGGACCTAACACTCTCAATACATGCATGAAACTCAATAAAGGATAAGGCTTCTAACTACCACTGTTTAGAGGTTTGATAATATGGTGCAGAGATGGAGAACTTATAATGCTGGCAGATTCATACATAAAATATTTATATATAAATGGCTAATCATAACAAGGAAAGCACTTATAATTCAAATCATCAACATGCAAATAGGATGACATTTATCAAATAACATGAATAAACCTAAACAACACGTTCAAGCATAAGCACAGAATAGACAAGAAATGGAAGCTAAACATATGATAGCAAAAGAGCTTATATTAGGTCATGAGCAATATGAGAAGCTTGATAATAGTAATGGTCTACAGGTCCCCAAAGTCAAACCCTTTCTATAACATAAGTTTTAGGCTTTATAGTAATTACAAAATATTCAGATCCTGAAAAATTGGATCTGATTTATTAAAAATAGACAAAATAAATATTTTTTGCAGAATTAGGTCAAAAAACCCTAATTTAATTACTAGTCTATCTAACTGTAAAACTCGTTCACTCTCTGAACCTTTTGATGACTGTAGTGAGTACTAAGGATAAAGCTGTAACTCGTTCTCTACTAGATAAGTCACTGTTTGCTAAAACAGGTAGGTTTTGTGACCCTTTCCTCTTTGATGTATCCTCAAAACTGGAATAGACCTCCTCTGATGGCGTATTTCAGCAACCTTCAGCTTTACACTTCATCCCTAGGCTAGGTGTTTTTACCAAAACTGGTCTTTTATGCAAAAATTTCTTTCTGCACCTCTTTCTACTTTCGGTGGTTAAGGAGTCAAAATTTCAGGTCTGTTAGCTGCTGGAAGCACTGCTTTTAGTGGCTAATGAACTGCTTCAGCGTCCACCTAAGCCACCGAAAGCCCTGTTTTTGCAAGAATTTTAGGCAACCTCCCAAATTAAATTTTTTCAGTTTTGTTTCTTACCTTCTGACCCTTCTTCAGTTTTCTCAACATTTGGAAGATCAACAGCAACCTGGATTGATTCTGGATTTTGAAGGCTTACCGCTGCTTCAACTAGGGTTTCTAGTGCAAAATGAGTGCCAAGGTTTAGTCTAGAATTCTTCACCTGTAACCTCAAAATCCTGATAATCTTGTACAGCCTGGTGTTTTCCTTCATGTATCTTAGGTTTCTTCTTTTCAACAAGATATACATTCCTCTCATCTCCAGGAAATAATTGTGCAACTCCTTATTCCTCTTGGTCAACATGGTATTATTCATTTTTATCTCTCTTTCTAAAACTTCCACCTCATACACTTGTCTTAGCAACTGGTTTACTTTCTGTGCCCTGGGCTTGCTAGAGGAAGATTTTTCCACTGGTTCATCCTGATCTTTTGGTGTGGGTGATGGAAGTTCTTCATTTTTTGCTACCACCTGCTCTGCTAGGTCAGCACCTTCCTCCCTTTCTTCTTCTGAATCTGAGTAGGGAAGGTTCAAAATGTTTCCACTATGTGCTATGATTTCCTTTACCTTTTCACTGAAGTCTAGGTTTCTTTTAGCTTGCTTGGTTTTAGAAGGGGAAGAATGCTACTCTACTGTTGCTGGTGAAATAGACCTTCTTTTCCTCTTTCCACTCCTTGGGTGGTGGACTTCTTCGAAGCAGACTTTCCCTTCTCTTCTAGTTGTAGGCCTATTTCAAAACCATTCCAAAACAAAAATGTGTCCATTGCATATTTCTTCCCTTCAGCAATTATTGGATAAGGAGTTGTATAAGGCCATGGTGAGACAATCTTCCAGCAATCTTAGATTGATGAGCCTTCACCTGGTGTGCCATTTTTGCCAGGATCCTGTGTAAGTAGAAAGGTAAATTCAGAGGGATCTTTCCTGTTAAATGGTTCATTATTTTGAAATGATATATCATTGCCCTGTTGTATCTACCTTCACAAGTTATATATACCACAATGGATTTCATTAATTGATGCCACGTCTCTTCTAGCCAGGCGGATGGAACACTTTTCTTCCACACCGCCTCTCTATGTTCAGTCTTCAAATAGGATCTGAACTCCACATCTTTAGTAATGGTGGTTTAAAACCACTTCTCCCCATTTCTTGGGAGTTCATTCACCTCTGAAATTAGGGTTTCATCCACCATGAACTCCTCCTTACCTATCAGTGCCTTGGAGCCATCAAAAGAGAGGGAAAATGCTTCAGCAACCTGCTGGTGTGAACCTTGAATTTTCTCACAAAATTTGTAGCAGCCTGCATATTTGAAGAACTGGAAGACTTCTGGATGTGATTCCAGGTAGCTGATGTCTCCTAGTTCTTGCCTAAGAGTGGGCCCTCCTTTCTTCATTTTCTGAATTGTGCTCTTGAGTGCCTGCAAAAATCAAATTCAAATTCTGTGGAAGAGGTTAGCAGGATGATTTTTAGAGGTGTCCTTGAGTAGTAAGGATGCATGTAATCGAAGGTGGAGTGTACTGGAGGGAGGGCACTGATTCTGAGGGTTTAACTACTTGGTAAGTGCTTGAGTGAGAGGACGATAGCTTTTGGTGATATCTTCGAGACAACTTGCCTAGTAATCATTTTTTAATTCGAACTTGATATTCAGTGGAGATTTTCTGCAGTCGTGGGATAGATGGAGGGTAGATTAGGGTTTTGATTCCCATCGATCAAGTCAGATCAATAACGACCTCTTCAATCATCAACTTACACCTTACTGCACCTTCCCCATCCTTTCGGTGGTTTACTTTGCCAAATTATGACCTATCTTGTGCTGACGAGTTTTGATTTGATGGATAGTTAGCCATTTCCTCTTTCTACCTTTTCGGTGGTTAAGAGCACCTAGGGTTTTGTATTCTAGCTGCCGAAAGCTGAGCTTTTGGTGGCTAATGAACCACCGACATGTTCTCCCAAGCCACCGAAATATGCCCTTTCCAAAAACGTATTTTATTTGCTTTCGATGGTTAATGCCCTTTCCAAAACCAAAGATTTTCGGTGGCTAATGAGCGCTTGAGAATCTCACCTAAGCCACTGGAAATCCTTTTCCCAGTTTTTTAACAAAAAATGTCATGAGCCAACTTTCGGTGGATAATCATGGTCCTGCATTAAACCATTAGCTACCAAAATCAAAGCTTTTCGATTGCTAATGAGCTGTTGGAAAGCTCGCCTAAGCCATCAAAAGCTAAAACTTTTAATTTTATCACATAACAAAATGTCAGAGATCCTCATTTTGTTAGCCACCCTAATATCCTTCATAATATGACTTGAAATTTTCATCTCATCAAAAAATAAATCGTTTGAGTGAACTTATTGAAAACTAAATTTATTTTGGGAGTTAACAACATCATCACGAGCATCGCATCTTAACACTTCATCACAAGCATCACATCTCTAAACCTCACCATGAGCATCACATCTTGACACAACATCATGAGCATCACATCTCATCACATCATCACATCATCACAAGAATCATATCTCGTCACATCATTATGAGCATAAAACATCGAGCATCACATCTCATTGCATCATATGAGAATCAAATCTTGTGGCATCATCACAAGCATCACATATCGTTGCATCATCATGAGCATCACATCTCATTGCATCATCATGAGCATTAAATCTCATCAAATCATTACGACGTCAATCACATCTCATCACATCATCATGAGCATCACATCTCGTCACATCATCATGAGAATCACATCTCGTTGACTCATCACGAGAATCACATCTTGTCACATCATTACGAGCATCACATCTCATTGAATCATCATGAGAATCAGATCTTATCACATCATCATGAGTGTTATAGCCTGTTTTTGCTTCTCATTTTAAAGCATTTGCTTGTTTTTTGAAACATGGTTTTGTTCATTTTTAAGTTTGGATTTTAGGTTACTTTAAACCTTTTCTTTGATTGTTATGTTTGTATTTAGGTGACTTCATAGATTTTTTTTTCCAATTTTGGCTTTACCTAGCAAGATTTATAATTTTCAAGGGCTTGTAGGATGTTTATAATTAAAGGTCCTAAAAAATATCATAAAGTTCTATTCTAAGCCATTTAACCAAAGTTAATCATTTGTTATGAGTTTTATTTTTGAAAATTATTGAAACGGGCATTCTTGTAGGGAAATCCCAAAAACCTTACACACGAGCACTACAAGAAAATTGCGCTATCTGAAAATCATGGTTTTTCGTTCAAAGTTTTGGAAATTCGCACATAGGAGAGGTCATTCACACTTGTTAATGGGTTTGATACGTGTTCTCGTCCAGAGTGATCATTGTGAAATGCGTTAACAGTACAAGCAAGCAATCATTAGGGTAAGTTGTGATGGTATGGAAGTTATGATACAGAGTAGTGGAACATTGATAATTATTCATGATGAGGAAAATTCACCTTGAATTACGCATCTCCTGAGGTGCATGAAGAGCATACGAGTTCATGGCAAATTTTTGCAGTTTGTAATCAAGGTTGGAAGAAAGTTGATAATTTAGGGCTTCAAAGGATGACTATTTGGCACTATCGTGGCGGTCAGAGGAGGATTAAAGAATGAAATTGGACACCTAGCAGATAGGAAAACGCATTTCGAGCAGCTGAATGCACTATTCTGACAGGTAGGAGGCGAATTGTTATCATATTCCATGTATTTGGGTTTTCATTGAGAGAAGATTAATTATGGAATTTAATGAAGAATGCTAGTATGTAAACCCAATTGATGCTAAATGTCGAATTTTCTCTTTCAATAGAATTAAGATACTTATCAGTTTAAGTGATAAAATCCAGTTTAGGGGTTTAGTTTCCCAACATATGATTGTCTGTCAATATTTCCAAGGTCTTATTAGAGTTAGAGTTCTTTACTGAAAGAAGCAATTTGTTCAATCATTTAAAATGAAGAGGAGTGGGAAAACAAACAGAGCTGAACCCTCAGACATGTCTTGGGTTCAAGCTTTCCCAGACTGTGCAAGATTGTTTTTAGAGGTAGGATGGTTAAGATTTTTTGAGAAAATTGATGGGTATCACACAGAGGTCTCATATAAGTTTTCTCAGTGTTTGGATAAAGATATTGTTTTTTCCAAGAAGGATAAAGATATTGTTACTTTTGACACCTTGAATATTGATTTGACCAGAGAACTGATAGAAGAAGCTACAGGGATCCTAGATGAAGGCGAATATTGGTTTTAAAAAGTACCTTTTACCTTTGATGCACATAATTACTTAATTCCAGATGTGGTTGTAGACTGGGGAAAGGAGTACATATCCAGAAATTCAAACCAGAGTGGAGAGAGCCAATAAAAATTCTGCAAACTTATATCACTTGTGAAGGAAGATTTGCATTTGTTTTTAAGTATCATTTAAGGTTTTTGCAACATATTAACCATGAAGCAAAGATGAATCTTCCATTCTTTTTCCTCAAAAGTCTACAAAAGATGTCTAGCAGGGTAAAGGAACATCAAGACCATACTAAACAATATATATTTCATCATGGACTAATAAAGCTAATCATAAGTACTGTGCTTTGAAAGAAGGAGAAAACATGGGATTTGTTTCTATTTTGGTCTAGATTTCAAACAGAGAAGGAAGATCAAGCTCAGAAAAGACAGTTAAATAAAGGTCATAATTTGGTCAAGAAACTGAAGAAGAGAGTCACAGTCAAGATTGAAGAGGATAATGTACCAGAAAAATCTATGACTCAAGGAGATGAAAATGTTGAAGTTGAACAACAGACCAATATTGAGGAAAATGAAATTTCAAAGGTAGGAGTGAAAGATGTGGAGCCTGGTAGAAGATACTCTTGATGTAGAACTAAACCAAGAAGTAAAAGAAAATGTAAAAGAACAGGAACAAGTTCCTATTACAGTGCAGTCTGAAGATGAGGAAAAGTCATTGTCTGATGAAGCTAGGGTTGACACTGAACAGGATGTACAGAAATAGTCTGAAGAGGGGGTAATGTCACGAGGGATTAAAATAAAGGTAGTTCAGCTATCTTTTATTAGACATCAAGGAAAAGCTTTGTGTATGTTAGGGGAAATAGGGGTAGGTTGGAGGCCCAAGACTAGACCTAAGAATAAACTTAGGTTGAATATGAAAAAATTGTTAAACACTAAACTAGCTCAAAATAAAATTACAGTAGTTGAAGACTCTTCATCTCAAGAAGAGTCAGAAGACAATGAAGATCAAAATGAAAAGGAGATAAAGGGTAAGAAGCAAATTATTTTAGAAAATAAATTAGCTTTCACTGAAACCAAAATTTCAGATATATTTGAGGAAGTTCGAAAGAAGGTAATATTAGACCAGCATCAAGATGATTTAAAGAAGCATCATTGATTCATATCAAGCTTTTGTGTAGAGAAAGGAAGGGTTGCAGAGAAATCAACCCAATGCAGTGTTGAAGTCAAAGAAAATTCAGAAGTCCCTGTGGCCATGACAGAACAACTGGAAGAATATGAAGAGTTTTTTAAGATGTTAAAAATTCCTTGGATGCCAGAAGAAATGCATCTAGTATCAGAATGGAAGTGCATTGATTCAGAAAATGAAAATTTGCAGAGGAGTATCAAATAGTACAAATATCAGATAGAGTACCTGCATGAGACAAATGAGGGATTAGTGACTGCTAACAGAAGATTGAGAGAAGATTTAGAAGAGGTAAATAGCCACTATCAGGAATTAATTGCAGTTTCAAAGGAGGCTCTGAAAAGGAAAAGACAGACACAAAGTCTGTATGCAGAACTGAAACAAACCATTCAAGAGCTAACATAGCAGAATTAGGAGCGTTCAAAAAGAGTTGAAGACATGGAAGTTGATCACCAGAAAGCAAGAAAGAAGACTCAATCTTTAGAAGGGATAGCTCTTTTAGCAGAGGCTTCTAAGGACTTGTAAAGTGCTTTAAGAATTTTTCGTTATTAGTTAGTTGCCGCAATCCACAAATCTAGATGTCAATCCACAAAAATAGTAGATCAATTGTCAAGAATGCATTTGCAAAGAAGATCAATGGATGATTTTGGTCATGAAGGTTTCATTGTGTAATCCGCAAAGAATCATATCAATGGTCGGGACTTAAGCCACAAGGAATGAATGGTGTGGAAAGTATAAAAGTCAATTTAACAAAAAATTGGAGTTTCCGCAACCCACAAACCACATTCGCGGAATGCAGAATGTGGGAAGAAAAAGATTAAATTAACAAAAATTTGGAGTTTCCGCAACCTGCAATCCGCAATCCGCTTTTGCGGAATGCAGAATGCGGTAAGTAAAAGATTAATTTAACGGAAATTTGGAGTTTTTGCAACCCGCAATCTGCAATCCGCATTTGCAGAATGAGGAATGCATGAAGTAAAAGATTAATTTAATGGAAAAAATGGAGTTTCTACAACCCACAATCCATGACATGCATTTGCGGAATGCTGAATGCGGTAAGTAACAGATTAAGTTAACAAAACTTGGAGTTTATGCAACTCGCAATCCTCAACAAGTCAAGATCAATGGTCAAGGTTGATTCCGCAAGGAATCAATGGTGCAGAAGGTAAAATATTTATTTAACAGAGTTTGGGATTTCCACAGCCCATAATCCCCATTGCAGATAGCAGAATGTAGAATCGAAATTGCAGAATGGTTCTTGCGAAGGAGCAGTAACTTAGTTTTTTGGATATTTCGTTTGGAAATCTAATTTTTGGGAAAGGGTTTCTAAGGTTAAGGAGATGATGATCATTTCATATGGCCAGGGTTATGATTTAAACTCCCTATTTGTTGGTAATGTCTCATAACAGTTAGGCATTTTATTAATATGTCTGAAGATATATGGTTATAGAATTTTTTATATTTATTTTTGAAATCTGAGGTATGTTACATATGGTATCAGAGCACGGTTTCAGCACTAGGCCTAAATAGGCTCAACACACTACTGCTATAAACAATAACAAACTAGCTCATGTTTATTTTGTCTTGAAAATTTTCTTATACATAGTAAAGAGAAGTACAAATATATTTTGCAGGAAATATGGCAGATGCAGGAATGTCTGTAGAAGAGAAACGTCTCCTGGAACAAAATTTAAATAACGAAGAGGGTAATATAACGGATGGAGAGTTCTGGGTAGATCTAATTGAAAGTCAGGAAAATAAATATGAATTAAAAATGTCTGTGGATGAACTAAGGTTTGAATCAAGAAAGGTTAAGGAAGATAACACACGAATTCTGAAGGCTCAAGAAGAACTGAACACTATCTTGTTAGCAAAAATCCATAATGAAGAAAAAAATAAAAATAAGGATTTTGAACAGGAACTGCCTAAAAATGCCCCATATAATAAACATAAGGGTAGGAAGCTGGAATTTTCTAGACATAACCCTGACAATTCAAGTGAAGAGCTAGTCAAACATAACAGAAAATCTCAAGAGTCAAGCGAAAGCAGTGATGAAAATAAAAAGAAGAAAAAGTACAAACCCTATGAGGAAATCTCTAGCGAGTTCAAGAAAATTAAACCACCCATGTTTAATGGGGAAATCAAGAAGGGAGAGGAGGAAGAGGAATGGCTGTCTGGAATGAAAAACTACTTCCAAATATATAATTACTCAGATGAGTTGAAAGCAAAAATGGCCATTTATAATCTGACTGGAATGGAAAATATATGGTGGAAAGACATAAAGAAAGTTAAGGGTAAAAGAAAGGTATGTAACCTAGAAAGCTTTTAAGAAAATTTTTAAAAGAAAATATTTATCTAAACAATATTATGAAGAAAAATCCAAGGATTTTTATGAACTAAGGTTAGGGGCCATGACAATGAAAGAAATCTGTAGTAAGTTCTTAAGCTCACTTCGTTACGTCCCCTACATAATTGATTAGAATCCCAAGATACAATGGTTCCTTAGTTTCCTTCCCCTCATGTTTAAAGAACTAATTGAATATGACAATCCAAAGACACTAGAGGAAACGATGCGGAAGGCCAACTTCTGTTATGACCAAAACAAGAATAGAAGAGAAAGTATACTAGCTTGGAAAAATCAAAGGCCAAATAATTTTGATTCTAAAAGAAAGAAAAATAAGTTATATAAAAACATGGGAAACAATCATAGAGGGTATCATAGAAATAATTACAAAGGTTTTAAACCTCAATATTCTACGGTACCCTCAACTGTGCCTAATAAAAACCCAACACAAAAATAACTCTTAAAATGTTGGGAGTGTGGAGAGCCACACTACTTTAAAGACTATCCAGCAAGGAAAAAAAAATTTAATGTTCACTCTATTATATTTTTAACATTAAGCTAGCATTATATTAGGATATTTAACTGAGAGAATAACAAGCACAACAATAAAACACAAGAGACAATGAACACAATGTTTTTCCTCAAGGAAACCATAAATGGAGAAAACCCCACAACTTCCTCAGAGATAGAATCAGCACCAAAAGTAAAATCCAAAATAGTAAGATGATCTCCCGACAGCAGTAGCCTCTTTCTTCCTAGCCCTAGTGTCTTCTTCTTCCTCATCTATGCGCTACAACTAAGTGTGAGTGAGTGTGTGATAAATAGAGAGGCTCAATCTCTATTTATATGAATTCCCAACTTGACAATGACCTACTAGGGCTGACTTCACTAGGTGAGTCTAACAACCCTAGTGCCCCATAACTGTGGGGACTTTAACCCTTGAACAATAGGAGGGTTACCCACATTCACTTGACATGACATGTTTACATTAGAGAAACTCCCGATCGGAACATCAAGGCATGACATGACTTAATTACATTACAAACACTTCCCGAAATAAACATCGGGGTACAATACATAAGAAATGCAAGTGAATACATTTTGAAGTTACAATTACATCAACACTCCCTCTTAACTAGGAAGGTATTCTCTCAACACAATTTATGAGCACAAGTATTCTTATCTATATCATCTGAATCATCCTCGAGTCCTCGTCATCTTCAAGTAATCCTCATCTTCAATTCATCTTCATCTTCAAGTAAACTTCATCTGGATTTAGATCATCATTGGATCTGGATCATCATCATAGGATCTGGATCATCACTTGATCTAGATCATCTCTGGAGCATCATCACTAGATCTAGATCATCACTCGATCTAAATCATCACTACTAGATCATCATCACTAGATCATCACGGGTGCTATCTCATGATTCTTCTCGTCACTGGAAGTTCTACAGAGCTAGCCCTTTTTCATGCTGGTTGTAGGCCTAGCCTCCATGTAGGTCTTCTTCCAGCACTTATATCTGGCCCTAAGTCAGAATGGCCCGCCCATCACTTATATCTGATCATGTAGGAACCAGTCCTATAATCATATCAGAAAGGAACACCTAGCGCTCACATCTGACCATGTGGGAACACATCTCACAACCCTGTCAAAAAGGCCCAGCACTCACATCTGAAAACCAATGTTAGAAAGGCTTAGCACTTACATTTGACCATGTGAGGAACCAATCCTCCATGCTGAAAGTCTGTGCACTTACATCTGACAACCAATGTCAGAAAGTCTCAACACTCATATCTGACAACCAATGTTAGAAAGGCTCATTACTTATATTCGACCATGCGAGGATTCAGGAACCAATCCTCCATACCGAAATGGCTCTGCACTTACATCTGACAACGAATGTCAGAAAGACTCTGCACTGACATCTGATCATGGAGGAACCAATCCTACAGTCACATCAGAATGGCCCTCAGTCCCAGACTAAGCTTTCCTGGTAACTGGCCAGGTGCCTCCATTCCAAGAATGGCATTCGACGGTTATATCTGATCATGTAGGAACCAATCCTACAGTCACATCAGAATGGCTCAGCACTCACATCTGACATGGAAGGAACCAATCCTTTCACCATGAAAAAATGGTTCAACCCTTACATCTGACCATGGAAGGAACCAATCCTCTCACCATGTCAAAATGGCTCATGGACTCATCACTTCCCTTTGGAGGGAACCTCGATCTGGATAACACCAAGCTTCTCCCCGAAGTATTCAAACTTCACCCTAGCCAATGGCTTTGTCAATACATCAGCTATATATTCATCCATCGCAACATATTGGAGCTTCACTACTCCCCTCTACACCATATCTCTGATATAGTGATACTTTATCTCTATATGCTTCGACTTGTCATGGAACACCGGGTTCTCCGACAACTTCACGCAACTCTGGTTGTCACAATGTATACAAGTAGCATCCAACTGGAGATCAAATAAATCGGATAGTAGCTTCCTCAGCCATACTACCTCACAACTAGCTGAACAAGATGCGACATGCTCTACTTTAGCTGTACTCAGTGCCACACAGGATTGCTTCCTGCTAAACCAAGAGATCACGCTTGATCCCATACTGAAGCAACACCCTAAAGTGATCTTCCTATTGATGGCATTGGCTGCCCAATCTGAATCAACATAACCCTCTAGGTTAATCTTCTGATTCACTTCATACTTGAGCCCATAATCAACTGTACCATTCAGGTACCTCAAAATATGCTTTGCAGCAATCAAGTGAACATGTCTTTGATCTGTCAGGAATTGGCTCTGTTCACAGCAAAGCAAATATCTGGTCTCATGTTCATCAGGTACATCAAGGACCCAATCATCTGACAATACATCGTAGCATCAACCACTTCTGATGAAGCATCACTCAATCACTTCAATTTTGATGCCATAAGTGTGGTCATGGCCTTGCAGTCCATAATCCCGAACCTCTTTAGGATCTCTACTACATACTTCCCTTTTCCGAGGGAGATTCCATTCGTATTCTGGCACACCTCGATGCCTAGAAAATAATGCATCATACCCAAGTCCTTCATTTTGAACTCGGAAACAAGCTTCCTCTTTGTATTAGAAATCAACCCATCCATACCTGTTACAAACAGATCATCTACATATAGTAGGAGCATCACTGGGTTGCCATCTTCAACCTTGTAGTAAAGGTTGGAATTTGCTTTACTTTTGATAAAGCCCAAACTGGATAGAAAGCCATCAATTCTTTCGTACCATGTCCTGGGTGCTTGTTTTGAACCATACATGGATTTCTTCAATATACACACATGAGACTCCCTCTCATGTGTCTCAAAACCGAGTGGATACTCTACATACACTTCCTCTTCCACTACACCAGTCAAGAAAGCAGTCTTGACATCCATTTGGTGTATCTTCCATTTCATCACTACAGCCAGAGAAAGTACTGATCTAATGGAAGTGTATCTGGCTACAGATGGAAAGGTTTCTTCATAATCTATTCCTTAATTCTGTGAGAAGCCACAAGCCATGAATCTTGCTTTATATTTCTCTATGCTTCCATCTGCAACATGCTTGATCTTGTAGATCCATTTGCAAGTTACAACCGACTTCCCTTCTGGTCTTGGGACAACTTCCCAAACATCATTCTTCATGATCGATTGATACTCTTCGATCATAGCATCCTTCCATTCTTTCTGTTCTGTCGCTTTTTCATAGTTGGAATGTTCTTTATCGATGAAATCACATAATAATGCTACATATTCAGAGTAGGATCTGGTCCTCTTTCTTTCTCTGTGATTCTCTTCTAGAGGCCCATATCTTTCTACACCTTAGATAAGTTCTCGTACCCAAGCAGGTTTCCTCTTGTGAGGACTCTTCTTCTGAGGTGGATCTACAGGTTCTTTAGGTACTTCAAATTCTTGATCTTCTTCTTGATTTTCTTCATTCATGGTTGTGTCATGAATTCTGGGTGCTTCTGATTCTTCAGGATCTTCAGCAGGTCTCTTTCTGGATTTGTTGTAAGCTAAGTCTTCGTCAAATGTTACATCTCTGCTGATGTCGATCTTCTTGAATCTTGGGAAGTATATTCTATAAGCCTTCAAGCTTTCAGAGTATCCCACAAATATACCCTTCTTTCCTGAAGGATCTAACTTTGTCCTCTTTTCTTTCGGAATGTGTATGTACACTGGACAGCCGGATATTCTGAGATGGCTAACTTCTGGTTTCTTGCTGGAAAAGACTTCTACAAGTGTCTTGTTCTTGAGTACTCTATGTGGAGTACGATTTTGTACATACACCGTTGTTCTGGCAGCTTCTACCCATATATGCATGGGAAGATCTTGATCATGAAACATTTCTCTTGCAACTTCCATGATAGTTCTATTCTTCTTTTCTGCAACCCCATTCTATTATGGATTATATGGAGTGGATAACTCCCTCTTAATCCCTGATTCTTTGCATAAGTCTTTGAATTCATTTGATGTGAATTATCCACCATTATCTGATCGAAAGGTCTTGATCTTCTTTCCCGTGTGGTTCTCGATCAAGGCTTTGAATTCTTTGAACTTGATAAAAACTTCATCTTTGTTCTTCATAAAGTAAATCCATGTCTTCCTAGAAAATTCATCAATGAAAGAAACATAGTATACATACCCACTTAGTGAACTTTATGACATTGGTCCGCATACATCGGAGTGGATGATTTCCAAGATTCCTTTTGCCTTGCTCTCATTACTTAGAAATGTCTTCTTTGTATTCTTTCATTTTGCGTATCCTTTGTAGACTCCTTCATGTTTTGCTTGAATTTCTGAAAGACCTTCAACAAATTTGCTTGCAAGTGGTAGTGCTCTATAGTGCACATGTGCAAGACTTCTATTCCAGAGTTCATTTGGCTCTACTGTGTCATGGACCAAAGCTTGTTCTGGATGGCCATTCAATTTGTATAATCCTCCTTCTTGTTCTCCAATTACTATTGCATCGTCAATAGTATTTCCTCTTCACCACATGAGGACTTGGCCATCTACAAATGCAACTCTCATGCCCTTTGCATCTAGTGCTGATATGGAGAGAATATTATTCTTTAGTCCTGGTACAAACAAGAAATCCTTCATTTTCATAGACTTTCCAGATTCTAGCTTGTATGAGGATTCACCACTACCTTTTATGGGATATTGGTAGTCATCCCCAAGTTTCACCTTATGGGGTGAATTATTTTTGGATAGTTTCTCAAAATATTCCTTGAAACCTGTCATGTGTTTGGAAGCCCCACTGTCAATAAGAAAATCTTTTCTTCCATGAGTGACAGTTCCCGTGAGAGTGGAGATCGGAATATATTCTTTATCACTTGAAGAGTCTTCACTTTCTTGTTTTACTTTCTTCCTGGGAGGATCATCATCCTCAACAATGTGAGCATGATGTCTTCTTTTGGAGTTCTTCTTCTTCTTGGATCCATTCTTATTCATGGGACAACTTCTAGCAAAGTGTCCTCTTTCATCACATGTATAACATCTGAGTTTGGATGGATCCCTTCTTACAAAATTATTTTTCTGATGAGAATGCTTACCTTGGTGATGATGATTTTCCCTTCTTCCTTTCTTGGAGTGTACTGTGATAGCTTGATATTCACTTCCCATCTTTTCTTCTCAGGATGTTATTCGAGCTTCTTCTTGTGAACATTCTTCCCACAATCTACTGAACTTGATTAGCTTCTTCTGAGCACAGATTCCTTGGATGAAAGAATCCCATGCCATAGGGAGACCATTCAAGGTTGTCATCACAATTTCTGCATTCTCCACTTCTTCATCTACTGCTTCAAGTTGTTCTTTGATATAGGAGACCCTTGTGAAGTATGACTGGATGGTCTCCTCATTCTAGATCTTTACATTCTTCAACCGGTTCCTTAGAGTCATCTTCCGGTTTATGTTTTTCCCTTCAAACAGTTTGGTTAGGGCATCAAACATAGCTTTAGGTGTCTTGAGGGAGGACACCTGTGGTATGAGGTGATCCTTGATTGAATCAGAAATAATCCTCTTTTCCATAACCAACTTCTTCTTATGTAAGGCCTTATCTTCATTTTCCTTTGGAACTGGAACCTCCTCATGGATGTAGGAGTCTAACTCATTTTCTTCCAGAACCAGGGAGATCCTATACTTCTAGTATTGGAAGTTATTGGCTCCCTCAAGATTTTCATCAAGCTTGGTATGATGAGACATCTTAACTGAGAACCTCAAATGGAAATACAAAATATTTAGATCTTATCAGGTCAAGATGTCAGATCTGGATTTGGAGCTGAAATTATGCAGTGCTAGTTCAGGAGCAGATTAGGGTTTGGCTTTTCTGGAGTTCTGTCCAACCAAATGCTTTGATCTTGATCTATAAACTTTGATTTTGGGGAGGAGATCAATCCAGGCCTGGGCTCACTCAAAAATTCCACTTCTGTAGAAAGCCCTAAATTTTGGCAGTAGTGTCAGGTCCAAAACTGAAAAAGCTCAGAATTGGATTCTGCTTCAACAAAAAGATGCACCCTAGGGAGGAGAGTTAATCCAACCTTCTTTTGCTGAAAATATATGGAGAGAGATCCACAAAGTAGGAAGCCCTAGTTCCCGTAGCTGCACAATGTCTTCTTCTCAAGTTAGCTCTAATACCATGTTAGATTTTTAACATTAAGCTAGAATTATATTAGGATCTTTAACTGAGAGAATAACAAGCACAACAATCAAACACGAGAGACAATGAACACAGTGTTTTTTCTCGGGGAAAACATAAATGGAGAAAACCCCACAACTTCCTCAGAGATAGAATCAACACCAATAGTAAAACCCAAAATAGTAAGATGATCTCCCGACAGCAGTAGCCTCTTTCTTTCTAGCCCTAGTGTCTTCTTCTTCCTCAGCTATGTGCTACAACTGAGTGTGAGTGAGTGTGTGATAAATAAAGAGGCTCACTCTATCTTTATACTAATTCCCGACTTGAAAATGACCTACTAGGGCCGAATTCACTAGGTGAGTCTAACAACCCTAGTGCCTCGAAACTGCGAGGACTTTAACCCTTGAACAATAGGAGGGTTACCCACATTGACTTGACATGACTTGTTTACATTATAGAAACTCCCGATCAGAACATTGGGGCATGACATGAATCAATTAAATTACAAACACTTCCAGGAATAAACATTAGGGTACAATACATAAGAAATACAAGTGAATACATTTTGAAGCTACCATTACATCAACACACTCTACCCAAGAAGCAGTTACAGTTGGGGATATGACCATGAGCATGCCCAGAATTTGCACTGCACTGGAAAATCGACAAGAATACCACCATAATTCCATGGTAAAAATTGATGGTATGATAAACAATCAACCTATCTCTATATTAATTGATCTAGGCACAAGCCTGAGTTATATTTTACCTAGAGTAGTTGATTTATGCAATTTGGTACTTGAAAATTTTGATAAGTCGTGGCTAGTACAGTTAGCCACAGGTACAATGAGAAAGGTTACTAGTATTGTTATAAATTGTAAGATAATGTTGAATGATTTCGTTACACATGTGAATGTAAATATATTTCCTTTAGGATATTATGATATGTTAATAGGGATGGATTGGATTGAAGAGCATAAAGTTTTGCTAAACTGTTTTGATAAAACATTTACATGTATTGATAATAATGGAAATAATATAAAGGTGAAAGGAATTCCCAGGAAGGTAACCATCAGAGAAATATCTACTATGCAAATGAAGAGATCAGTAAGAAAAGGATGTAAGGTATTCTAGTGTATATAATGAATGATAAGGAAAACAATATGAAACCTAAACTAAAAGACATACATGTTTTAAAGTAGTTCGAAGATATGTTCCGGAAGAAGTCCCTTGACTTCCTCCAAAAATGGATATAGACTCCATAATCGATTTGATACCAGAAGCGGTACCAGCATTGAAATCTCAATATTGAATGAACATAATCGAACTCACAGAACTAAAATCACAAATACAAGAACTAATCAATACAAAGTACATTCGACCAAGTGTGTCTCTCTGAGGAGCACCAGTCTTGTTTGTGAAAAAGAAAGACGGTACACTAAGATTATGTATAGATTACAGGAAACTAAATAAAATGACTATTAAAAACCAATACCCACTTCCCCAGATAGATGATCTGTTCGATCAGTTCCACGGAAAAACTATATTTTCAAATATAGATTTAAGGTCGGGTTATCATCAAGTGCGAATAAAAGATGAAGATATTTTTAAAACAACATTTAGGACATGTTACAGTCACTATGAGTTTGTGGTAATTCCCTTTGGGTTGAAAAATGCACCTGTTGCGTTCATGTGTTTAATGAACACCATCTTAAGTAACTATCTGGATAAATTTGTGGTTGTCTTCATTTACGACATATTAATCTACTCTAAGAAGGAACAAGAAGACGAAGAACATCTGAAAATAGTTTTGCAAGTATTGAGAGAAAAACAACTATATGCAAAGTTCAGTAAGTGTGACTTTTTCAAAGACAAGATTCAGTACCTCAAACATGTAGTGTCCAAGGATAGAATCTCAGTTGACCCAGATAAGGTAGAGGCCACCATGGAATGGCCAGTTCCTAAAAATGTATCTGGCATCAAATCATTTATGGGAATCACTGGATACTACAGGAAGTTTATAAAAGGATTTTCTAAGATTGCCTACCCCATAAATTCCTTACAAAAGAAAGGAAAAAAGTTTGAGTGGACTAAAAAGTGTGAGGGAAGTTTTAACAAATTAAAACACCTACTAAACACCACCTCGATTTAAAATTTTTTGATCCATTCAAGGATTTCGTCGTATGTACCGATGCTTGCAATGAAGGGTTAGGTGGAGTTTTACTACAAGACAATTATGTTGTATCTTATAGAATCCAGAAAACTAAAAGATCACGAGAATAATTATGTGACACATGATCTAGAACTTACTGCTATAATTCACGCCTTAAAAATGTGGTGACATTAATTAATTGGGAGAATTGTTTTACTTATGTCAGACAACATAAGCCTTAAATATTTATTTGATCAACATAATTTGAACGCAAGACAAGCCATATGGTTGTCCTTTATAAATGAGTATGAATTCGAAATAAAACATATAAAGGGAAAGGAAAATAAAGTAGCATATGATTTAAGTCGTCATGCAAATTTACGATGTGGAAGTAGCAGCTACAAATATGATCTAGGAGATCAGATTTTAAGTACTTGAATTTTTTATGGGGAATATTAGAGTTTAAAAGAAATTACTGCTAAAAATGAACAAGAACAAGTAAAAATAGACTTTAGCCTAAACCAACAAGGACTATTGTTGTATAAAGACAAAATATATATACCGAACATGAGAAAAATTAAATTGATAGACATGGATGAACTACATAAAAGACCATACTCAAGGCATCCGGGGTATGAGAAAATGATTACAATGATCAGAAAGAACTTCTTTTGTCCAAACATGAAAAAGGAAGTGGCTAAATACTTAGCTTGTTGCCTTGAATGTCAGCAATTTAAAGTAGAGCATCAACATTCCGCAGGATTGTTGCAGTCACTACCCCTTCTAGAATGGAAGTGGGAGACCATCAGTATGGCTTTCATCACCAGATTGCCCAAGAATTTTAGACAACGTGATTCCATCATGGTTGTGGTTGAAAAATTAAGAAAAGCGGTTCATTTTATACCTTTCAAATCTACCTACAAATCTATTAATATTGGAGACATCTTCATGAAAGGAATATTCAAGTTACATGGCATATCTAAGGTAATAGTCTCGGATAGAGACATGAAGTTTACAAGTAACTTTTGGAAAGACTTATTTAAAGGCTTGGGTACCCAGTTAAATTTCAGTACTGCATATCATCCACAAATGGATGGGAAAACTGAAAGGGTAAACTAGGTTCTAGAGGACATGCTAAGAATGTATGTTATGGACAAACCAGGTAGGTGGGAAGACTACCTACATTTGGTTCAATTTTCTTATAAGAATAATTGCCAAGTTTCTGCAGATATGATTCCATTTGAACATTTATATGGGCATAAGTGTAATACTCCAATCTCATGGAGAAACCATGTTGATAGATTAATGTTAGGACCTGATGTATTAGAAGATATGGAACTTGCCATGAAACAGGTAAAAACAAAACTTGATGGTTTCCCAAGATAGGAACAAAAGTTATGTTGACTTAAAAAGAACTCCTAGAGAGTTCTAGGTGGGTGATCATGTATACATAAAGGTAAAGCCCAAGAAAGTACCTTGAGATTGGGCAAGTATAATAAATTGGCACCCAAGTATTGCGGGCCATTTGAAGTTCTAGCTAAAGTAGGGCCGATTGCATACCAGTTAGCCCTACCACCCAATATTAAAGTACATAATGCGTTTCAGATTTATATATTGAAAAGATATGTTCATGATGTTTCTCATGTGATTGATTGGAATGTAATCCAGGTGGAACTCGAGGGAGAGTTCCAAGTGGGACTGGAGTGCATTCTCGAGAGGAGAGAACTTTTACTCTGGAACCGTACCATCGAACAAGTAAAGGTTCAATGGAAGCACCTTAGTTTGGAAGAAGCTACTTGGGAGCTGGAAAGTAATATGCAGGAGGAAAATCTAGACTTATTCCAAGAGGATGACATGGATGAATAAAAGAAAAAGTTATAACACCGAGGACGGTGTTATATTTTAAGGGGAGATGTATGTAATACCCCCTTAATTAATAATTATTAATTCTGTTGGCAAATATTTTATTATTATTTTATTATTCTTTGGCAGGAAAGTCAAGAATAGAAATTTTTTTAATAAAACATTCCTTATTAATAAAAATTATTGAAGGAAAAAAAGTTGAAATAACTGTTGAAAGAGTGTTCACAAACCCATAAGAGGGAAAATACAAGTGGCAGAGACCACCGAGTGAGAACTCGATATGCAGCAGGAATCATCCCCAAAAATCAGGTATGCACTTGTATTTGAGTTGTTGAAGAGCGGAAGGCTCATAAATGACCAAGCCCTAGGAAAAATACTATTTAATAGTATTTCCATGAGTAGTAGGAGGTAAGCATTGGACAGGGGTTAACATCTATGTAATGCATGAGATGGCGCATTAAGATATTTTTCTCTTGTGGTTTAGCAAACAGGCTCGAGGGTTCTGGAGCAAGTAATTTGGATGCTTTGGGAGTTGGTTGGGATGAACAACTTTTCCACTTTTGTTTTCCCAGCATTGGTTCCAGGGTTTTACTCTATTTTTTAATGACTAGTTCTAGTTACAGTAGGATGTGTATGTGAAATGTTTATGTACAGTTAAATCTACAAGAAGTGTGGTTATGCATTTCTGTAGAACAAATATCCCTGTTTCTCTAAAGTATATTAAATATTTACAATGTTATTACTGTAGTGATTAATATCTCGTTCTGAGCATAAGTTGGTAGAACTTGTTGTTGTTGATGTGGATATAGTTTTGAATCGAATACTTGAAGAATTTAGAACTCATGATTATGTATATAATGGTTTGAATCCTCTGTTTGTTTTTAAAATGTACCATGTATCCCTACATTTAACTGGGCATTGTCTGTTCGTATGGTTTCCTCTCAACCTAATTATGCTTATTAGAATGTGGACTGAATTTGTATTGTTGTTATAGCATAAATCGGTATTATGCCTATGTCGCGGATGAGATTTTTTTTTGTTTACATGAAGGAAACCTTAAAGTTTTTTTGTCTAAAGCTTTAATTAACTTAGCGCAGTTAGGGCTTGAGTGTTAAATTTATGAACAAAGAAGACAGAATCAAAGAAGGGTTAAGCATAAGGTTAATTTTCATATCAGTTTAACTTACAACAAATCAAAACCCCAAATCAAACCAAAAACCCTTGAATCCACAAATTTAAACGTTGATCCACAAATTAAGAAGATCAATGGTCCAAATCTAATCCGCAACAAGATCGACGGTTCACAGAAGTTGCACAAGACGTATTTGCGAAAGTTTAGTTCCAAAAAGTTGAAAGGAAACCTACTTTCCACAATTTGCAAATTTAGACATCGATCACAAAAATAGTAGATCAACGGTCGATATTGCATCTGCAACGAAGATCAATGGCTGATTTTGGTCACGAAGGTTTCATTGTGGAATCCGTAAAGAATCATATCAACGTTCGGGAATTGAGCCACAAAGAATCAACGGTGCGAAAAGTATAAAAGTCAAGTTAACTGAAATTTGGAGTCTTTGCAACCCGCAATCCGCATTTACGGAAAGCAGAATGCGGGAAGTAAAAGATTAATTTAAGGGAAAATTGGAGTTTCTGCAACCCACAATCCACAATCCGTATTTGCGGAATGCGGAAAGTAAAATATTAGTTTAATGAAAATTTGAATTTTCCACAACGTGCACTCTGCAATTTGCATTTGTGGCAGGCGAGAAGTAAAAGATTAATTTAACGAAAATTTGGAGTTTCTGCAATCTGCATTTACGGAATGCGGAATGATGGAAGTAAAATATTAAGTTAACGAAACTTGGAGTTTCTACAACCTGCAATCCTCATCAAGTCAAGATCGACGGTAAGGATTGATTCCACAAGGAATCAATGGTGCAGAAGGTAAAATATTTATTTAATGGATTTTTGGATTTCTGCAACCCGTCATCCCCATTGCAGAATCGAAACTGCGGAATGGTTCTTGCGAAGGAACAATAACTTAGTTTTTTTTATATTTTGTTTGGAAATCTAATTTTTGGGAAAGGGTTTCTACGGTTAAGGAGATGATGATCATTTCATATGGCCATATTGATGCTTTAAACTCTCTATTTGTTGGTATTGTCTCATAACAGTTAGGTATTTTATTAATATGTCTGAAGATATATGGTTATATACTTTTTTTTTTGAAATTTGAGGTATGTTACATATGGCATCAGAGTGCGGTTTCAGCACTAGGCATGAATAGGCTCAACACACTACTTCTATAGAAAACAACAAACTAACTCATGTTTATTTTCTCTTGAAAATTCTCCTATACACAACAAAGAGAAGTATGAATATATTTTGCAGGAAATATGGCATATCTCCATCTGGACCAATCATCTCTCCTTAGGAAGCAATGGTGTCCATTGCATGAAATCTCGTATCATATCTCAGACTGTGTGTTGATATGATCTCTTGGTGTGCCATTTGCTGAAGTGAAGAGGCTACCTTTCTTTGAAATTTTGATAGGGCTGTAATTGCTGCTGATGGATGTGGTAGAGCTGTTGAAAAATTCTAGTTTTTGTGTTATCCTTGATATGAACTGGTATGGTTGATTTGTTTTTGGACGAGCATCTTGAATACGTGGCCTTTAACTATATAGGTACTCAAATGGATGGGGGAATAATGAATTTTTTTTCTTCTTGTTTCTGCTGAGAAGAGACACCCTATGTAAAGGGTCTGGATGTATCTATGATATGATGTTCTCCTTTAGAGGCAAGTGTGAAGAGAGATAATTTCCTGGTGTGGGAGCTTATCTTGCTACCCTATGAGACTGTGGAAGGTGCAACTATCTCTGGTATCTGATAGAGTTGTCCTCTCAAAGTGACAATGACAATGTGAGGTCATGACTCATATACAGCATGACGCTTCCACATATATGGTTGTCCTAAAATAACATCACAGACTTCAATTGGGGCCGCATCACACAATACCTCGTCTTTGAAAGGATTAATGCCATATGGTAAGAGAATTTTTTATTGAGTAATGCAGATACCTCATCCTTGTATTAGCCAACTGATGTTGTATGGTTATGGGTGTGGTGTGGTTGGAAGCTCCAATCTCTTGATGACTTCTGTTGAGATAAAGTTATTTTTACTGTCATTGTCAACAAAAAAATGTAGTGGGATTCCCTTCACCCACATCTGCGAGTGGAAGAGGCTCTCCTTTGCCTCTAACTCTTCAGGCTCCTATGGTTGAATCTATGTGGTAGCGACATTGAAAGTGGGTTTTTCATCAATGATCTGCTTCCCATGGTCTGTGGCTGTGGTATTGGGTTCTAATCAAAATCAATATATGATTCTAAAGCTTTGACCTCGACCACCAATGAATGCTTAGAGCGACATTCATCAGTTTTGTGCCAGGAGATTTTTTGGAACTCACACCACTTCCCAGTGTCTTTCTTTGTCTTTCCATTCCCCTTCTTTTCTTTTGGCGAGGACTGGTTGTATTTTCCTTGTCCTATGTTTTGCGGCCCAAGGTTTCCCTTTCCTTGCTTCTGCGATGGATTCGTAGGTCCAAAGTCTCGCTTGTTCTTTTACCAAAATTTCTCCTCGATTTTGACAACATATCGATTGGCAGATCCAAGTGAATATATGTCGATGAATTTCATCTCAGTTCAGATGTATTGATGTAGACCATTGTGATATTTCAGTGTCAAGTGCCACTCAGAGTCCTTTATACCCAGCTTTGTATGCAAGGTATGGAAGTTGTTGGTGTACTCCGACACTGTCTGGCCCCTTTCTTGACGTAGAATGGTCCATTCTGTGTACTAGTCATCATATTTTCCCACAGGGTAATATTGTTCCTTGACGACATGTGTGAAAGAGTCCCAAGTGGGATTTGTCTCAAACATTCCAGACTCGTCTGATGATTTTTTATCCCAATAAGTACCCCACCAATTTTGGACATGGGGAACTGCCTTAAGGAGTGCAAAGGTGATATTTTCCTGACCGAAAAAATTGTGGACAAAGAAATACCCTTCTAGAACATTCAACAACTTATATAAGGCATCAACATCAATTTGTCCTCCAAATAAAGGAATATAAAAGTTAACTTGTACCTTGAAAGGAGTTTCATCTCCGAAATGATTTCTCGTTGAAGGTGAATTTTCCACTGTTGGCATTTATAGAAGGATTTGGAAAAAATTATCCATCATCTCGTTCCTATGTCGCTCGAGGGATTCCTTGAGAAACGACTTGATAGGATCTCTTGCTCCATCGTCTCTCGTTTCTTCCTCCATGGGAGGCCATTTGGGAGGTCGAGAGTGATCTTCCCCAAGTGAAACTAGTTCAAGACCCAACTCTTTATACCCAGACCCATTAGAGTAAATTTGAGGTCTGAAATGGGCCTCCTAAGGAAAATAATAAAATAATAGTTAAAATAATAAAATAATAGTTATTAATTTTGGAGGAAGAATGAAAAAACTACTTTTTTGTTTGTATTTTTGACATATCTCCCTGTTTTTTTACTCAATTTCCAAGAGAGATATAGCTCATTGGATGTGGAATTTAATTCCACATCCAATGAGTACCCACACTGCATACTTTTTACAGACCTTGCTACCCCAAAAATTAGAAATACCTGAAAAAATGTGATGATGACATCATCATCACATTTTTTTCTGGTATTTCTTATTTTTAGGGTATCAAGGTCCATAAAAAGTATGCATTATGGATACTCGTTGGATGTATAATTAAATTTCGCATCCAACGAGCTCTCCCGCTTGAAATTTGAGTAAAAACACAAGGAGATATGTCGAAAATACGAACAAAAAAAGTAGCTTTCTTTTATGACAAATATGTCAATTCAACCATTATGGTTGACTAATTTTATTGAAATTATATTGGTTCCTGAATTCCAACTCACAAAATTGATTGTTGGCACGTTTTCTTATAAGGCCCATTTTAGACCCCGAATTTCCTCTAATGTCGTCGGGGACACACGCCAAAAAACAATCAATGGGTAGATTTCTCTCATACCACTGATCTGGATTTATGTGTGAACGAAATGAAAGAGAAAATATAGAATCATAAACATGGACATATTTAAAAAATAACAGAGACACAGTAAACACATATTCTATTAAATGGCAGAAATAGAATAGACTATAATACAACTGTTAGAACGGTGGTAGCTATCTCTGAGAAGAGATGTTGTGGCTATGCTCATTTGTGCCAAGATGAATACAAAATGAGGCCAAAAGGGCCTATATATAATAATCATGAGGGATATAACCCCAAAATTCCAAAACATAACCCTAAAAGATGAACTGTCATAAAGTTTGCGACCCCAAGGTGGCTAATTGTACAATCAACTTCCTGGGGTCATAACTTTTGCATATGATCTCTGATTTGGGTGCTCGATAGCTCATTGAAAAGGTCTATATGAGATTTATATCTTCAAAATAGGGTCAAATGCATGTTGAAAGAAAAAATTTATCCCCTTGAATCACCAAAAAATGTTGTTTAGGGCCTCAAAGCGGCCCCAAATGTTTAGGACCCGAAAAACCATAGAAAAATAACTAGGAAACTGCCACAATGGACAATTGTTTTGAGCTAGTGGAATAGGTGGGTGGTCACCGATCTCCATCTGGATTAATCCTCTCTTAGGAATAAATGGTCTCCATTGCGTCAAATATTTTATCATATCTCAAACTTTGTGTCGAGATGATCTCTTGGTGCGACATTTTCTGAAGTTAAGGGGTTTCCTTTCTTTGACATCCCACTAGGGCTATAATTGATGGATGCGCTGGAGTTATTAAAAAATTCTGGTTGTCATGTTATCCTTTATCTGAAATGGTATGGATGATTTGTTTTTGGATGAGCATATTAAATGTGTGGCCTTCCACTGTATAGGTACTCGAATGGATGATGGAACAATGAATTTGTTTTCTTCTTGTTTTTATTGAGCAGAGACACCCTGTGTAGAGGATGTGGAGGTATCTGTTATCTGATGTTCTCCGTTAGAGGCACGTGTGAAGAGGGATAATTTCCTAGTGTGATAACTTATCTTCCTACCCCGTGAGTCAGTGTTTGGTGCCGTTGTCTTTGGTATCCAATAGATTTTCCCTCTCAAAGTGACAATGACCCTACGAGGTCATGACTCATATACAACATGACGCTTCGACATATATGGTTTTCCTAAAAGAACATCATAGAATTCAAGTGGGGCCACATCACACAATACCTCATCTTTGAAAGGCTTGATTCCATATGGTAGGAGGCATTGTTGAGTGATGCGGATACCTCGTCCTTAGCTTAGCCAACTGATGTTGTTGGGTTATGGGTGTGGTGTGGCAAAGCACAAGAATAAAGCATTGAAGGAGATGGCCACTTGCATGTTGGAGGCTAAGGATTTGTCTCCTAATATATGGGGTGAATCCATATATTATGATACATATGTTAAAAACAAATTTCTACACAAAGCATTGGATGATAAAACTCCATTTGAGGCTTGGAGTGGTCGCAAGACCAATGTTTCTCATTTCATGGTTTTTGGATCAAAGGCTTGGGATAGAATTCCTTTGTAGAAGAGAAAGGCCTTGCAACCTCTAAGAAAGGAGTCCATAATGGATGGATATGGTGAATATGCAAAGGTATACAAGATATTTGATCCGTCATCTCATAAAACCTTCATTAAAAGAAGTGTACAGTTCGAAGAAGAGCCCATGCAAAAGATTGAACTAGTCAAGGGGGATTTATCACTCCTTCCACTAAATGATGATGTAAGTGATGATTCTTTGTCTGATATGATACTCAATCATATGAGGAATCATCATATGATCCAATATGACAAAAAACCATGCATGAAGAGTTCAAGTCCTTGCAAGACAATGAAACTTAGGAGTTGGTTCCTCTACCTTCCAAGAGAAAACTAGTGCAATGTAAGTGGGTTTATAGGACCAAAATGGATGATGATGGTTCTAATATCAAGTACAATTTTAGGTTGGTTTCCAAAGGCTTCTCTGAATTCCATGGAGTGGACTATACAGATAAATTTGCACCAGTTGCAAATATGGGCTCTATTAGGCTAGTTTTTTCCATTGCTGCATCTAAGCAATGGGAGGTGCACCAGATGGATGTGAAGAGTGCTTTTCTTCATGGTGAAATTCATGAGGAGATTTATATGAAGTAGCCCCTTGGGATTGGTATGCCAATATGGACATCTTTCTTCTATCACTAGGCTTTGAAAGATGCGAATATGATCCTAATGTATATTTGCAACATTTAGATGATTCATTGTAGATCATACTATTGTATGTTTATGATATTTTGATCACTAGAATCTGCATTGTTGATATAGGTTCAATTAAGTCTTCTTTGCATAGTGCATTTTCAACAAATGACCTTGGATTGTTGAAACAATTTCTTGGCTTGGAGATTGACCAATCTAATGTAGGTATCAAGGTAGCCAATCAAAGTATGCTACATACCTGTTATTGAAGATCAAAATGGTTGAATGTAAGTCATCTAAGTGGCCATTCCTTTCAGGAGTGAAACTAGGTGATTTCGGCTCATCTCCATTGGTGGGCAATTCACTGTATTGACAACTAGTTGGGATCTTGTTGTATCTCACACACTCCCGACCTAATTTGGATTATGTAGTAGTTGCTATTGCAAGGTATAAGAAAGAGCCTCATGCAATCCATTGGAAGGCTGCTAAAAGGATCTTGCATTTGCATTATGTCCAAGGAACCAAGCACTTCAGGATGCTCTATGATGCTAGTTCTCCTCTAGAACTAGTTGAATTTAATGATTTTGATTAGGATGGAGATTCCATTGACAGAAACTATACTTTAGGTTATGTATTCATGCTTTCACATGGTCCCATATGCTGGTAAAGTAAGAAACAACACACTATATCCCTTTCATCAGCCGAGGCTGAGTACAGGGGAGCAACGAATGAAGCTACACAATGTGTGTGGTTGCATGACATTCTTGGGGAAAATGGTTTTCCATTTGATTCACCCACTTTCATTTGGTTTGAAAATCAAAGCGCAATCATTATTTCCATCGATATAGTATATACATAGAGGACCAAGCACGTTGAGATACACATGCACTACATCTGGAGCTTGGTGCACGAGCAGGTAATATCATTGCAGTTTTTCCCATCTGCAGAGCAAACTGTTGACATATTCACCAAGAGCTTCAGAAAGAGGAAATTCACCTATTTGAGGTCACTCCTTGGAGTGGGTGACACATGGTGATGATTGATATTCACATTGATATTTTTCTCCATGTCCATTTTAGAGGGGAGGTTTTGTTTCCATGTGGTTTTCCTCCTTAGCTTGGTTATATGGACAAATAAATTTTTGTAAGAGGTGACTTGAGCCTTAGTTACCAAGGCCTCAACTTTTGATATGGTTACGCTAATTCAAGATTAAGGTGGGGTGTCAGAGCATTATACCACCTAGTACCATGGTCACATACCACCTAGGACACACTTTAATTTGTTTTCCACTTATGTTATATGGTCCAAACCCTGGTTATGTTGGTCTAGTAAGGTATTTGGGGGTTTTGGACTCAATAATGCACACAAGCTCTGACATTTGATCATTCAGGAGACTCATGCACCCTAATTTATAAAACTTCAGTACTTAGGGTGCCCCCATGTTATGGAGAGAAATTCCTATGGCTTGGGGTACCACAACAGACAGCTAGACTCTAGAAATCAACCTTTCCCAATATGCAATAGAAATAAAAACATCTAACACTAAAGGATCGAACCTCGTACCTTATTCCGGATAGTTGAAGTAGATCCCCGTTGAGCTTTCCAATCTTCAGCTTGAATTGTTATAGCACGTCCTCAACAACAAGTAAACAATACAAGCATACTATATTTCATGGTGTTAGATCTATTCTAGCATATATAATCAATAATGTAAAAGCATTTGACATATTCCAATGGATGAAACATTCATTAAAATACACATTACTGGACAGGAAAAGATATTTCTATTAATAAGAATCAGAGATTACAAGTGAAAACCTCTGACGGCACGTCTGCGAATCGGAGAAACTGAATCCCCCACTTGGGCCTCCACCACCTCAATCCTCCATCACTTCGATAGCAAGCTTACTAACAAAGGGCAAGCTTGGGAAGAACACAAAAGTTCGCCAAGGGACAAAGGGATGCAGACTCAAGCATAAATCTTGGCAACAATGGACTATAGTTTCGTTACTCTCAAAGTTCTCTTATCCCCCCCTCCCTTTAATGTACCAAGGGGTTCCTTATATAGCTTCACAAGGGACAATGAAGGGTCGAATCCGTGCGATCTCAAGGCATATGGAAGGCCAGGAGTCATATGAGTCGGATCCAAGTCAAGGAACGCTCCAAAAGGATTTGGATTATGCACACATCCCGATGTACGCGACTATAGGGGTCACACCCGCGTATGTACGCGGTTATCGGGGAAAAAGGCGCGTATATCATAGTTTATATAGTTTTGGGGATGATCAATGATACATCAAAGGATAAAATGCGGTCCAAAGGGGCTAATGAGTCTGCAGCGGGACAAGGGAAGGCCATACAATGTGTGATTCACCTAGTGTGGTGAAATCCGCTATAACAGATGCCCCCTAATGTATGAGATCAGAAGGGATATACAATGGCCGAAATACATTATAAGTCCATCCCAGGAAGGAAGTGATGAAGGTACCCAAATGGAAGACCAGCCACCCAATCAGCATAATACCATAATACAACTCTGCATATAAAATGCAAATACATCTAGCAGTCCCGGATACATAAGAGTACAATGGCCATGAATAGGCATGATACATGATAGAACATATGTGGTCATCGCCACGTACAATATACATAGATCAGAATCTCCATGATGAAGATATACAAAGTACCATGATCTCCACAAGGCTGAAGATATACAATAGATCAAGATCTCCATAGTGGCTAGAAATGTCTGACATACACTGGAACAAGTCACGAGAGCTGAAATCTCATGAACACTGGCACGATCAAGGAGGTAGCATATAAGAAATGCCACCAATCTGGAAGGTATTCTACACAAACCGCTACGAGTACATGTCCTACTATGCGAATAGAGGTGTCGAGGTCGAACATAGTAGTCCATCGTCTGATTACCAGTCATTGATGTATACCGTTAACAGACGCAAGATCACCCACCGATAATGAAAATGGGAATCAAGGTACTAGAGTGAAAACTAACAAGTGTGAATAAATGTGTTGAGGTCGAACACTTGAGAGGATCCATCGATCAGGGGACATTGATGTATTCTTAAAACTGTCGATGGCGAGAGAACCTGCCACTGATGACTGCAAGTCTCAAGGCACTCAAAAATTACTCTAGACTCCAATCCCAGAATAAATGATCTGAAGTCGATGGGATGAAATCCACTGGAAGGAGGGCATTAAGGCATCCCCCATCATCCAACACGAGGTACTCAACAAAGCTGTATGATGTGGAAGGACTCGATCATAAGGTGCATGAACCAGTAACTGTACCGGGAATGGCCGACATGCAAAGTCAGGATAACTGAGGAATGGCCGACTCAGGTTTCAACTTCCTTCGAACAAGAGCATAATGGCGTATGGTGACTGAATAAAGGCAGCATAGACTCGATATAAAAACTGGGACATATCTATGATGCAGGAGGCACCAATAGAGGCTCCATAGGGACTGGAAGCATAACCAGTCGGTGGAGATAAACTTAGATAAACGAGTATAGCTTCCTAAAGTCAAACTATAACCCAACCAACAGATGTGATATACAGTGCTATGTTCGAAGGCGACACGACTCAACAGCTGCCAAAGATAATATCTTTTCCCATCCGGCTTTTTGGTTTTTTAATTTTTTTGGTCTTTTTCAGTTATTTGAAAATCTTGAAAAAAGAGTAAACTAGCTTTATAGTTACAGACTAGGAGGAGACGAGTGTCATCAGGGCAAACAAACTAGTTCCAAGCAGTGGAACATACCTATGCTCAATGCAAGGAAACATGTGTAGGATATCGACACTCGGGGGAAGATCCCCTCCCGGTAAAAGGGTAAGTCAAGTTGCAAAGGATATACGAAATGGCTCTGCATGGCTAGACATGAGACAAGCTCGGGCTATAAGGCTGAAACGCAATGTCAGGGGAGCCGGCATAAAGCTCAATAAGACAGGCAAAGCTCATGAAAATGAATCTCACAAATTGATACAAGGGGAGTCCAGGGGGAACATGGCCAGCATAAGATCAAGAGGAGTATGATGCTCTTGTTAAATGTCATGGCAATACTATACAACGGACTCCCACACCCTAAAGGGAGAAAACATCGGCATGGGCACCAAATACAAATAAGGTGCTAACTAGGGTACCCATGTAAGGTGAGGCTCTACCACTCATATCATGCCACTTCTACAGCAGCAAGAAGGTTCCGTGACATAGTAGAGTGGGTTCGTACCTAAGGCGAGAGTGACATGGTCATAAGGTCATGTAAAATGCAAACGGTGGTGAACCTAACCTATATGCGAGTATAGACGTGATACCTATTATAAGCACGAACGGTTTCTGGTCACAAACTAAGCATCCAACCGACAACTTCAGACCCAAGGAAGACCCAACCACACTCACAACCCACCCAGCAACTTCCCACAACATCAGACTCACCAAAAGGGAGGATGTACGTGACTGTATAAAGAACAGCTGCGTATGTACGCGACTTATGGCCACAAATCCGCGTATGTACACAACTGTAGTCCACAAACCCGTGTATACAGAGAAGGCAGTGGTAAAAAGAAGGACAAGGGTAAACCAATAAAGGGGAGTGTCAATGGACAAACAGGCTATAACATGCGACACAGAAACAGAGAGAAACAGAGAGCAAATCAATAATATCTAGCCCATTGTTGCCCCCAACCCCAAATAAGAACAAGGAACATCCCCATCGGAGTTG